>OX421492.1:72749831-72784831 GCA_949126835.1 Anisus vortex
TTGTTTAATGTTTTCCATTGAAAACAAAAAAAAAAATATCTGCTACTTAGTTATTGTTGTCATTTTATTTTTGTCGTAATGTTAGGAGGTAAGGGGGGGGTAGAGCTGCAAATTTGATATAGCCTAATATGTTGTCGAGCCAACACGTCAATGTGCCAAAGTTTCGGCTGGCTGAGGTGAAGTCGGTCAAAGTTGGACTCATAGAAATAAAAGCACAATTTATACCGATCTACAGGACTTATTTAATCAATCAAATGTACATATCATTTGCACTTATTATTTTTTTTTATCACTGAGAAAAATGAAGTTGTAACGCCTATAGCCTGGAAATTAATATGTCTATATATAAATTATATACTTACACTCTACACAGACTGAAAATTAATGCTCCCATAAATAACAAATTATGAATAATGACGAAACTTAAATGTGTACGTATGTGTGTATACAGACGGGACATCAAGAGCAGTTGCGTAGCCAGGTTTTGACGCTAAGGGGGGGGGGGGCGAAATTTTAGGAAAAAGGCCCCACTTTTAGCAATTTTTCCAGATTAATAGATTAACTAAGAATTCGTACGTATCAAGTGTTATAAAAAAAAAATGTGTCTCATGATACACACATTGTATAATAGTGCAGTTTTTATTTAACCATTTACGATTTCTAGCAGCTAATAAGCTTGGTGATGAGAATTTCTGCAAAATTGATTGCATCTACTACTCATTTTTGGGATGAATATCTAGTATCCAAAAGTATTTATTGAATCAATGCGGATGCTCTATAGCAGGGGCCGGCAACCTAAGTCCCGCGTGCCAGACTTGGCACGCAGAACGATTTTCAGTGGCACGCGAAAGACCCCAAAGAATATTGTTTAATGCAAGTGAAAACAATGTATGTCAGCATAATTAGTGAGTGCTGCATGGCGAACTACATGGGAATCACACTGGACGTCGACTGTTTTCGTTCAGGAATGTTTGTATGCAAAGTTCCCATCATTGGACTTGCAATCTGTGATTGAATCTATTGTTAAGATAGTCAATTGTATAGTTGCTAAAGTCTCTTCTAGAAGAAAGTCAAACGGAGTAGGCCTATAGGTAAAGTCTAGGATAGATTCTTTTCTTGTCTGGAAGCAATTAAGATGTATCTTAATAAAGAAAAAAAAATATGTTTTTGAATGAGGAGAACTGACTGTTGACGCCAATGTTTCTGAATGACATGGCGACACGTTTTAGTGAGTTAAACTCCCATTGACAAGACTGGGTCCAAAAGCAGTTGGGCAACTGGAATGGATTTGCATTGAAACTGGGCGTATCTTTTCGTGAAATCAATTTCAAAACATTTCACTCTTTCCGTAATTTAAGGCAAATTAAGATAGATGAGCATTTTCAGAACTAAACTAGTTATATTAAAACAATTAACTCGTTTAGCATCACTGGCATCAAATTTGGAGAATTTACTTCAAGGGAGATAATTAACCCGTTTTCTTTACAGTAATATTTCTAATATATTTCTTTTTTTGTTTCCTTTAAAAAAATTAAAAGCTTACAAATTTTTGCATCTAAAATGATCAAATCACACAAGATAGTTGAAAATTATATACATATTTTATGACTAAAGTATGTACATGTACATTTTTAAACATTAAAATAACTACTCACTATGTATGATTATTACGTATCGCTTCCTCAAAGTTGTAATTAGTTCAAAATTTATTTCTTCGGATTAAAATAATGTTAGAGTAAATCTCAGTTATTCTGAGATACTATATCTAGAAATATATCTATAACTAGAATAATTCTTGATAACTAAATTCAAATGTTGACAATTATTAATGTGAAAGTTGAGTAATGAAATTGTGCATTAGCAACAAATGTTTGTTTTTTTAAAGCTGATAATAACAAACAGGTTAATTTGTTATTAAATATAAAACGCTTTAATAATTTTCTCTATTAAGCTCCTTTTCTTTTGGTCTTGGACATGCTGCGCACTAAATAAATTGTCTTATACAAATAATATAGTTGATCAGTTTGACTTGCACGCTGAATGATTCAAAATGATAATAATAAATTGAATTTTTGAAATGTAATTTAAAGAAAAAAAATAGAAACAGCATAAATTGTGCTTCGTGGCTTGTTAAAATTATTTATTAAATATTTTTTCCCGAAAAGGCCCTTTTTTTTTCGAAAATGGTCGTATGGGGAGCGGGGCCTGCTCCCCTCCACCCCCTGGCTACGCTACTGTTAAGGGGTACCCGAAAACATAGACCAGCCACCATAATTTTTCAAAATATTTTCTTAAAGTGGGAAAACTCGTCTATCTAATTAATCCTCGCCCAGTGGCTCGTTTAAAGTGTAGGTTCACGAGTTTCATTACAGTTAATTTGCTGCCAGACTAAACTATGCACAAGGCAGTAAACTAGAGTTGGCAAGTGGAGACTAACCATGGCGCCTGGTTATTAGGAGGGTGGATTCGTTTTATGGCGCGGCGAGGCAGTGTTCTAAGACTTGTGCCTACGGTGATGTTGCTTGGAGTATCCATTGATTATTTGAATGATTTATGTAATGCGGTAAATTAATATAGAACAATATGTAAACAATATGAAAATTTATACAAAAAAAAAAGGGCAGGATTTGCTTTTTTTTTTTACGTTGTGTTTGTATTCACTTTTTGTTACAGATATAAATCTGACAGAGATTTAATGGCACCCAAGGGAGGTAATTGATTCCATCACGAGATGATGGCCGAGCCCCCCGGATTATCTGCCGTTAATGAAAATGCCCAGGAGAGGGTAGAGATGGGCAGAAGAATAAGAGAAATGGTGAGAGAGAGAGAGAGAGAGAAATGTAGAAAAGAAAAGGGAAGAGAATAATGAAAGAGATATAAAAATATAGGAATAGAGAGAGAGGAAGAGATAAACAGAGTATGACTGAAAGAGCGAGTGAAAAAGGCGGAAGGGAAAGAGAGAGAAAAAACTAGAGCAAGAAAAAAGTATTGAGTGAAAGAGAAAAAAAGAGTGAGTGAGGAAGAATGTGAAAGAGTGAGCAATAGTGAGCAAGATAAATAAAGATACACGGAGGGTGTATCCTGAAAGAGGGAGAGTGAAAAGCTATTGATGGAAAGAGAAAGGGAGAGGTTGGTTGGAAGAGTGCCACTAAGAGAGATAGAAACAAAAAATGTCGATGTTGGGTCAATCTCATGTTTTGATCTAGCTCTGCACTAGTAGAATAGTGTGTTTCAAAAGAAAATAAGGTCACCTGACGTAGGCAGAGATTGACAATACGCTTAAGATGTTATCTAATATTCCTGTTGTGTTTGGGTGTTATGTTAGCTGTTTTTGAATTCGTTGTTTTTTTTTTGTTTCTGGTTTGTTTGTTGTTGTTTAGTTTGCATGTTATGTTATTATTTTTGTTTAGGGGGAAGGGGCGGGTCTTTTTCAATACTATTCTACCAACGTCATACATGTCCATCAATTGCTTTAATGTCACAGTAATACATTTTTGCCCATAAGCACAAATTAAATGTTCAGAGATCAGAGAAATCAAATTCTGTGTCTTTGGGATGAATGACGTCATCAATTTTGTTGTATTTAAAGTTCGCAATGCTAATATAAAGCAACTATCATATAACACGAAGAAATATATATATAAAAAAATACAGTTGTACCTTGAATTACCAGTTTTCGTTCGATTTTTTAAACATTTGAATAACAAGCCGAAATTTGATGCACGAGTGAGATTCAGGGGAGGCTATGGTGATTTAGGTCTGTGATTTCTAAAGCCTTATTTCATGCTGATGATTATTTCATGTGCTAAAATGTAATATATATTTAAAAAAGTAAAGTCTAACTGGAGAATCGAACCCTGGTCGCCCGTATAGCAGTCCACTACGTTTACCACTGAGCTATCGAAGACACATGTCCGATGTGAACAATTATTAGACGGTATATTGGGCTAGGCCTAGATAGGTCAGTGACAAACGTGTTCGATTCTCCAGTTAGACTATACTTTTTTTTTCGACAATTAATTTTTCAAACTTTTAAAAACAAAAGACATTGTAAATCTATAGGCAATATAGATTTTGTTAAATAAAAGTATTTGACTATTTTTATTACCCTATTACAATATTTATTTACTTTCCTAAAAGTATTCAGTAAGTGTAGTTTATAAATTTGTTATCTGCACCCCAGACAGTCCTTTTTTTTCACCCGGGCAACGCCGGGCAATGTAGCTTGTATATATATATAAAGAAATATATAAATATATATATATATATGAGAAAAAGTGCAAATGAGAGAAAAAGAAAAAAAGAGAGAGAGGGAGAGCAAAAAGGGGAAATGAAGGATTATGTGGCCAGCACATAGCACTGGCGACTTAATTTTTTTTTCTTTTCTCAGGGACAGCAAGCAGACCTAGTGAATAAGATCTTAGAGTTTTTACTTAGATTTTATCTATATATCCCCTTGTGAGCATAAAAAATCACTGCAATGTCTTAAATGTCACTACTTCTTGTTATGTACAAATAGATGGCAGACGACAAGACCAGACTCTACAGCAGAAACAGATAAGATAGAGCACCTGTACACAATACACACTTGGCTTATGGAAAAACACTGCGATGGAACACCTAATGTTGCGAGTTTTTCTACTGGGGATTGTGGGTACAACTTTTAGAGGGCGCAATACATACAACGAATGTAGTCGGTAGTCGATCACTTTATCTTCTGACAGTTTTCTAACGGAACGTATTGTCCGCCCGATTAGCCAATAGCCATGTCTGTCCAAAAAGTGACAGTTGGTTTGTCTATTTCAACGTAAACGTCATTTTTGTAAAGGTCCTTACCGCTAGCCAATCAGAGGTCAGCAATAGTTGTTGTTTTGCCAGGATTCACACTAGAATTGTGTGGCCAGAACTAGACAAAGCTTAATCGATTTTAACCCTTCCCGTACCGACCTACTTCTATCTATGCTGCCTTCAGTTCCGCTATATACGCGCCTGTGACTGTAAGGGTTAACCTTAAAAATACCATGATTCAAACCAGATACCATTTAAAAATGTCGGTGCAATGGTCTGCCAAACACCTCTAGCAGTTTAAGGTAAACTAGTTTCCACTGAAATCAGTCGAAACACTACAAAAATGACGTAGTGAATCTCATATCGACCATGCAAATATTTACAATTAATTACAACAAAAACAAACGACAGGATAGACCGAGAATGTATATTTGTTCAAGCCCATCAAAAATACTTTGATTGTAAAGACGGGCAGCAGGACTATGAATAATTACTTCCCTTCCCGCCAATACCTGTCCAGAAATAAACCACTGGCTTCGACGACGCCGTGTTCAATAGAACATCCATGGGTTATGTTCATTCTCTCATCATTAGTGAAGGAACATGTACAAATCGAACAATCAATACTTTTAAAAGAGGGAAAAGGGGCAGGTACATTTATTTCATTAAGTACGGTAGTGAAAGGCCGAGTAAATGTAGACGTGTAGACGTAATTGGACGTCAATGTTATAAGTTATAGTCGATGTTTAACGATTGGTGGGTAAATGACGTGCAGAATTATTGTGTGTGTTCTGGATCATCTGTACAGATTTACATGAGGGGCCGTCCATAACTGACGTCGTGTGATTTTGGAACAAGTCACAATAAAGCTCTGCACACCTCACCCCCATCAACCCCCCCCCCTCCAATTTCCCCAGAAAAAAAAAACTTACATATTTCCAATTTCAAAATTAGCATGTTTCGATTCACCCTTATTATAGAGTCTAATTGTTGTGAATTATTACAATGAACAAAATAATTAGTGCATCGTAGTTCATTAAGTTTAACTTGTTAAAGTAGAAACTTCATTAAATTTTAAAGATGATTCTTCTTATATGTGACGTCAAATTATGTATACACATCCACTGGATCCATCCCGCTAATCACATATGTCACTTTATTGTTTGACCCTACACCCCCCACTCCACATACCCTAGGAGCGTGACGTCATTCACGGACGGTGTGTCTGCAATGTTTTTGAATGTTCGGTTAAAGGGCAAGTTTTGAAAAGAAACATTTTATTCAAATGTATTGCAGATAATAGAGAGATAATATGTTTAGAGCAAACAGTGTGTGTTATACTAGAGCAGGGCTCGGCAACCAATGACACGCGTGCCAGACTTGGCACACAGAGCGGTTTTCAATGGCACGAAAAAGGCAATTCAAGTCTCCTATACATGATTAGAGCAGGGTGACTTTTAGGCTGCTGGCACACTGAATGATTTAGAAGTGCTACTTTGGCACACTATTATGAAAGGTTGCCCACCCCTGTAATAGAATGTTGAACATAGTGTTTAAGAACGGTTTAATAAAAGCCTATTTATTTTCTATTGGTTGAAAACATTTCCTTTTTCTTTCACACTTTTTGTTTTTATCTTATCGCATGGTTTCGGTCAAGAATTTAAAAGAAAAAAAAAGAAAAATGTTAGATTTATTGAAAAGTAAATATAAATGTAATGTTCTAAATGTTAGATTTATTGAAAAGTAAATATAAATGTAATGTTCTAAATGTTAGATTTATTGAAAAGTTAATATAAATGTAATGTTCTAAATGTTAGATTTATTGAAAAGTTAATGTAATGTTCTAAATGTTAGATTTGTTGAAAAGTTAATGTAATGTTTTAAATTTTAGATTTATTGAAAAGTAAATGTAATGTTCTAAATGTTAGATTTTTAGAAAAGCTAATAAAATGTTCTAAATGTTATATTTATTAAACAGTACATGTTATCAACAGCAATAACTCATATAACGTTACTTGGATATTGCACAAATTACGTCAGTAAAATAAAATTATCCCTAGCAGACGACAGTCGGTAGTAAAATGACCTCCTTTTCACCCCACGAGGGAAGATGACTCTCAGCAGAGTCAACATTATGTAACACATTTGTGTCCTTTTCTTCTTCCATTTCACTTTCATCCTAAATCAATAAACACAACAAAATGTTTATTTTTTCTTAGACCATATTTGATCTGGCATTAATCTTAACCAAAACTATCGGCCCACTTTCTATTCCACATGTATACAATTGTCTAGTCTCTTTGTTCAACGAATACAAAGAAAGGCCTTTATGTGCAGACTACCTAGATTCTTAATCCGCTGTGTTACTGAATTTAGTCTAACTGAAAACGTATCCCCAAAAAATGAAAAAAAGGAAACAAATATATGGCTTTCTTGCTGATGAAAACCCTCACGCTAAAAAAAGGGTCATTGCTTGATTGGGTTATGAAGATGGAGATCGTTCATAAATGACGTCACGAATTTTTTGCCATATTCTGACCTGACCCCTCCCTTTTTCCTCCTCCCATTGTATAAAAGTCGTCACAAAATGTCAAGCCTCTTTCCAATTTAAGTCATGCCGTTCCTCCCCCCCCCCCCCCCCCTCAACCTTTTTCTACCTTGAAAAAAACAACAACATAAGCTTATTTCTGATTTCAAAAAGTTTTTTTTTTTCATTTCAATTGTTTTTTTGTTTGTTTTTGTTATTCTCGTCATTGTCATATCGACATCTAAGTATAACAATAGACAATAAAATTGATATAGTTAATTAAATGGAACTTGATATAGTAAAAATTTCATTTAAAGCTTCACTTTTTTAGTGATGTCACATTGTTTAAAAAAAAACAACTCTCCTTCATCACGCATCGTCATATATGTTAGAACGCCTGCCTTCCCTAAAGTGCTTGTCATCATTTATGGCCATTCTCCTGAGTTCAGGTGGGGGAAAAGAATCATCTGGAATTTTGCAGCCTAAGTTATTTTAATTGTTTTGTTTGTCTTATGACTTTATGGCCTATTATAGTATCACATCATTTCAAAGGGCTATAACTCTAAGTTATGCACACACACAAAAAAATGATGATAATTAAGTTATGTTAAGAAACTGATTGTTCACTTCTGTTTTTAACTTGAATTAAATTGCAATACATACATTATTATTAATTTCAATGCAAACTGTAGTCTAATTATCAATCAATCAACATAATTAAAGTATGTGGACTATGTCTTAGGATATCTTTTTAACAATCCTAAAGTGATAATTATAGACAAATCTTTTGTTTAAAATAAGAACAGATACTCAGATACATGCATATAAAGAGAGTGAGGGGGAGATAAAGAGAGAGCGGGGTAACGGAGGGAAATAGAGAGGAAGAGAGAGGGTGATGGAGGGAGAAAAAGAGATAGAGAGGGAGAGAGAGAGAGACGGAGAAATAGAGAGAGATGTAATACAAGTGAAACAATTAGGTAATAAAGTCTGTTCAGAAAGAACTAAAGGTCATAAGGTCATAGTGCCAGCCATTTACTGCAATGTATACTAGAACACATGCCGTTAAATGCCACCAGGGCTTAAACAAATATAATCGGAATGTCCAGATTCTTTTCTTTTTGTTTTGGTACTTGGGATTCCCTGAACTTCTATTTATAGACGTAGCCAGTATTTGATCTACAAAAAAACAACAAATGCTTACATAAATGTTTTTAAAATAGCAATAGTAAGTACATCTCTTCACATGGCTTACTTGGACAATTTAAAGTTTTTATAAAGTCTCCATAAATGGACTTTTTGGGATTAAAACAGAAGTCTTTCTGTTATACAATACATTGTTGATCATATGTGTATGGGCGATCGTATTTGCGTTTCCATTTAGGGCTAAAGAATGGGAAGTCAACGCATATGTTATATAAGAATCCGAAAATATCAAAGCACAAACTCCTGGTATTTAGATGTATGCCCATCCTTCTTTGCCCTAGTTACCATTTGGATTCTAAGACTATCTGAAAGTAGTATATAAATATATCTATTACTGGACTAATGGTCCCTTAAACAAAATTCCAGTAATAATCAAAAGCATATAGATCTATCTTTATATAATGTCAATAGCTTTGTATTATTTCGTAGACATTTTTTTATTTTTATTGCTTATTAACATTTTAAAAGACAATGGACAAACTTTTCTAATTCAACAAGCTATTTAATGATCCAACAGACATATCGTCAAGATGTGGCTCTCAGTGGAATGATTCCATTCAGTTGCTCTCAAGATAAAGGAAATCGGAATGCTCCCAAGATACTTCCGTTGAAGTGATAGACATCACCAGCGCCTGCTCTAACCTTTGGTCCCCTTAATCTTCGACTGGTCTCCTTTCCCAGCCAATAAATCCAACCCAATTAGCCGTTGGTCTCGCTGGTACCATCACGTCCGTTCTGTTTGTATACTTACAGCTCCATGAAGTACTTGGTCCTCTATAACCAATGGCGTGTCACGCGCTTTCTCGCTGGATTAACCAAATCCCATTGACCGAAATCAGCATAAATTTACACAACTTCTGTCTAAGTCAAATGTTGTTAGTTTTGTTGCTGCTGTTTTCTCTAATTGTTGATGTTTTCAAAAGGTTAACATATATGTTGATGAGTTTTAAACTGCGACCCCTTGCGCCAGGTCTTGTTCAGTCAATTTTGTTTCAGAATCGTTCAATTTGGATAGTTGAAGTCCCATAGCGGGCCCATGAAAGCAAAGTTACCGTGCCGCAGAAAAGGAAAAGGAAAAGAAAATGTTTAAGATCTAGTTAAACTACATTGATGGACTTACAACAAAATTAAAGTTAGATCATAGTGAACCTGATCAAGAAACCAGTATGGCAACAATCAAGCGGCGCAAGCTGACATGGTTCGGTCTGAGAGGCCGACAGATGAAATGCTGGCTCGACAATATAAAAGATTGGACGATGACGAAATGGCAAAAAAATGGAGAACGATGACAGCTGATATATATAATTGTTTAGAAATTGCTAATTGTTATATGTTACTTATGGTCCAGTAGAAAAGGAGGCCACGATAGCCTGGGCGATGCTTTTAGAAAGGCCAGCAGGCCCTCTCTCTCTCTCCACGCTGATAGTGATTCCAGGGGAACAGCTAAGCTGATACAACAAGGGACCAACTGCGTCGCTGGAGTTGCCAGAAAGATAGCTCTATAATACTGCCTTAGAGACTCCTTCTCTTGATTTTTTTGGTAGGGTTTACTCCCTTAGCCTTCTGGGCCAGTTTAGGCGATATAACAAATGTAAGTGGATCACGGAATAGAAATATAGATATTACCTGGTCATTAAAAAATCATTTGTGGAAACGCTGCAGTATTAGATGGATCTTGAATGGTCGTTATAATCCCGATGGTGATAATTACACATTACATTCACAAAAATAGACTTTGATGGCATTGTTTGTGGTTGTTGTTTATTTACTAAAGAGATGGAAAGAATTGAAAATAGAACTTTGAGATCAAAAATTAATTGTTGACGTAATTCATTAAATAGTGTTTTCCATTGGTTTATTCCAGTGAACATTGTACTCGAAGAACGCTTACTTTGGCCTCTTTTATAACAGGCACCGCACTATCAATCGTAGAAAATAAGGAGGACGTGGATTACATGGTGGGAAAATGTTGATAGAATTACTAATAATAAAATATCTCAGATGAAAAGTAAGACATAATTATAATTACAACTCTACACATTCATTATAAATTCTCATGCCAACTAAGAGTGAAACAAATATCCTGGCAGTAAATCGATTATGCCAAATATTCTTTAACTTAATTTTTCTTTCCTCAGTTCACTGATTTTCAGCATCAGAACAAAAAACCTTTTTTTTTTTTGGTGCTGTAATTGGCAACACGTTGTAAATGTATGTTTGTATAACATATAAGATAAACACTTAAACCATAGGAAAGCGTAGGACGCAAATAATCATCGCTCATTTTGAGTGCACAATGCCGCATTATACTTGACGTTTCGTTCGACCAAGAAGAAACAATAGCACAAAAGACAACATTGTAAGCTAAATTCTTGACTTCATCCATCAGAAGCATTGAAACGTGTTTAAACGTTAATGTATTGAAATATACATATACAATAAAACCTGATTAATATATATATATATATATATATATATATATATATATATATATATATATATATATATATATATATATGGTTTGAGTATTATCTTATATATATACATGAATACAAATTTACTATATTAATGAAATGACACAGCTTTGTAGCATGTTATCTCTTTAATTGAAACAAAATTGGCATTATATTAGGAAATACTCAAAATAAAAGCATTGAAACGAACCGTATATTTAATAAGAACAATAAATAAAGCGCAGGAGTAGCAAAACATTTTATTTTTAAATAAATTCGATGATACGAAAGAAAAATTATCTTCTTTATTTTAAACAGTTGAATGTGCTAAAAAAAATAGTTTGTCATGTTCCGTTTTGTAAATCAGACAGTAACTGAACACTGGCGTAGCCATGGTTACTGGTTGTATCAAGATCTCTGTATGGCATCCATCATAATGAAACCGAGACGATGCTAATTACATTCGTTACTTTCTGCAACAAACTATACCGACTCTCACCTCGCCTTCTGCTCCCCACTTGTCCCTTTCCCCACACTATCTGGTTTTAACACTCATTCCTGATTGCGATGCCTCTCTAACGAGTTTCCTCTCCCCCTCTCCGTTCGCCAGCTTTTTGTTTTCTTCAGTACTCATATTTATTGAACCAGTCAGATTTTCTCAATCCCATCGCGCCCCCGCGCCACCACCCCCGATCCCTACGCATCCAGTGCTATTTATAACCACCACTTCAAACTTCTAGGCACGCTGCCTACGCCCATATCTTAACCCCGGGGGTCAGCGCTCATCTGCATATATCCAAGACACACCACAGCGGCCCACTCGTCCAATTTGTATCCTGTCATTATCGAAGAAAAGTATCGGTCATAAACAACTATCTCGATCACCCAGCTTGTGCAGCATTATCGACCAAAAAAAATTTTCTTTGGTACCACCCAATGTTTGTTTTTTGGCCTTTCCTTTCAGTAGCATTAAAAACTGGCCAATCCTGGTGTGATATTTAAAGGCTTAATAATTAGTGCAAATGCAAACAATCAAGGATTTAAAAAAAAGGGATTAATAAATTCACGTAAACGATCTGTCATTTGCTGGGGTGTTTTACAACGTGCCACTTAATTAACTAGCTCGTAAACTTAATCATCCCTTGATTTTCTTAAAGTCTAAATGAATGCATGATATTTCAAACGTATGGCTTTCTTTCGTCACCAGTGTGGCTCCATTGACAAAAAAAACAACAAAAAAAACTATAAATGGTTTTTCTAGTAGCACAAAATTTATAAAACAAAATACAGCTTAATGGAAATCTAATTTAAAAAAATCGCCACTAATTTGTCCTTGTGGTTCACAACAACAAAAAGTAAAAATCCCGTCACGCCAAATAGATCAATATAGGGCCGGTGAAGCAGCGTTCACCAGTTTCCGTGGTCACAGCATACAAGGGGATTGTGCGACCAACAGACGAGCAGATCCTAACTTATTGACTTAGAACAGGACACACCAGAATGCTAGACCACCAGCACCAAACTAGACTAGGCTACAACTTCCGAGTGCCCATGTGGAACTGGACTCCAAAATTCAGAGCACATCCTGCAAAAAAGCCCAAAACCAGGTCTGGCCTCAGGTCCTATCAAGCCAGAAAAGGTCTTGGGCCCCAAAAGCAAGTCTCACAAAGACAGCCCAGTCCATCTGAGAAATATGGCTCGCACGTAAAGAGAAATTCAAATATTGAATGTAGAAAAATTATCTTGGCCAGGCTTATATTATATGTCTTTTGGCGTTCGTCTGTCCATAGATATTAGACTTTAGCTAACAGTTTTACTATTTTGTTTCCGAGTCTGGGTTTTCAATTAGAGTTAAAATAGAAAGATAAAGGAGATAAAGAAATAGTTTTTCACAATGCGTTACAATTTTCTTCTTCTTCATAATACAGTGGAGACCCCGGTAGGACCGAGGAAAAAATCCACAATTTAACTAAACACAAAATAAAAAAACATTACAAACAACAATTATAAACAGTTGACAGAGTGTCACTTTAGGTTTTCAGTCCAGCCCTTCAGTGACGATTTGAAAGCCGGAACAGTAGGGGCAGTGATGGAGGCCTGGTCTAGAGTGTTCCACAGCCTATTGGCTGACGGAAAAAAAAGAATATTTGTAGACTCTGTTGCGTGCATTTTGGACATGCAGCTTGAGCTGATGGCCTCGGGGAGAGCGGGACACCTGTTGGATTCGACCTGGCTGCGTGGACATTTCCACGTGGCGGTTTACGATCTTGTAAACAGTGGTGACCTTGTTTATCGCCCTGCGGTGTTGTACGGGCTCCAGTTGGAGTTTGGCCACCAATTCAGAGGCGCTTGTTTTAAGGCCGTAGTCCTGTAAGATACGGCGTGCAGCTCGACGTAGGGTCATCTACAGCTTAGATATCAGGTGTTGTTGATGGGGATCCCATACCGTCGATGCGTACTCCAGGATGGGACGAGTTAAACTTTTATAACAATGGGTCTGGATCCTGGTGGAGCATCCCTTAAATTTCCTATAGACGAAGGCGCAAGCTCTTTTTGCTTTGGCAGCATTGGATTGGACATGTGTGCCCCAGTGGAGGTTTTCTGTGATGTTCACTCCAAGGTACTTGGCATCTGATACCCTCTTAAGTATGAGACCATGTAATGTATAACTGGTGGGGATCCTAGTCCTCTTTCTTGAAATAGAGAGGAGGTTGCACTTATCAACGTTGAACGCCATTTGCCATTTCGATTCCCAGGTCTCCAACTTATTGAGGTCGCCCTGTAGATATAAAGCGTCATTGGGGCTCTGGATGTGAGAATACAGGATGGTATCGTCTGCAAAAAGTCGAACCATGACGTGGATTCCGTCTCCCAGGCCATTTATGTTGAATAAGAACAGTGTGGGCCCTAGTACCGAATCCTGAGGAACACCAGACATGACCGGACCAAAGCAGGAACTCTCACCCTCCACGACGACCCGTTGAGTGCGGCCGAATCCATCTTTTGGACTGACCTCTTATTCCGTAGTAATCCAGCTTGAGGAGGAGACGTTGGTGAGGGACCTTATCAAAAATCCAATAGTATGGTGTCGATTTGGCCAGCTTTGTCTACCGCCGCTGCCAGATCGTCAACTGTGAGGATGAGATGGGACTCACAAGACCTATTTTTTATGAATCCATGTTGGGCATCAGTAATAATGTTGTTCCTATCCAGGTGGCTCGAGATCATTGATCTGACGATGTGTTCAAGAAGCTTGCAACACACACAAGTCAGTGAGATTGGCCTGTAGTTAGCTGGCTGGCTTCTATTCCCTTTCTTGAAGACTGGCTGTACATTAGCGTGTTTCCAGATGGTAGGAATTTCGCCAGTGGCTAGTGATTTATTGAAGAGAATGGTCAGTGAGGGTGCCAATTCTGAGGCCAATTTCTTGAGGAGACGGCATGGGATATTGTCAGGGCCCGCTGCTTTTTTGGGGTTGAGATTTGACAGCAACACCATTATTGGTGATTATTATGTCAGACATGTCTGGATGGGGGCTGTCGTCCAACCTGGGCAAGTCGCTCAGGTCTTCTCTGGTGAATGCGGCGCAGAAAAGATTATTTAGAATGTCCGCTTTCGCCCTACTGTCGCTGTATTGTCAGTCCATTACTTTTTAGGGGTGCTATACCCATTGGATCGCTTCGCTTGTTTTTGATTAGCCGTCATAGGTTGTTTTTTTATTCTTCTTCAACTATCTTGTTGATATAATTCTGGTAGCTCTGTCGGTTAGTTCGTCTGGCTTCTTTCTTGATGTTTTTGAAGCGCTCCCAGTCTGCAGCTTTGTTGGTAGTTTTTGCCACCCGTCAAGCCCGATACTTGCGTCTCGATATCCTCATAAGCTTATTGTTTATCCACGGCACGTAGTTCTTGGTGGATGTTTTTTTTAGTTGGGACATGCTTGTTCTTATGGATACCTGACAAAAAAACGTAATTATTTAATAAATAATAATTGTTTCCGTAATGGTTGATCATAGTCCTGACTCCAAAATCCACCACATATACCGTAGTAGATCAGAATTTGATGTTTTTAAACAAATGTTTCCTATTCGTTTGGCCTTAACATATCGCCATCATAAACTCGTCTTCATTGTCAATATAGTTATATTTGTTTGTTCTCGGAATACATAGCGTAAAACCAAACATATGTTATACACAATTTGAAGATCTATATTGCCTATTAAATAAAGATTACTACAGTTTCAATCAATAAGCATTTATAAGATGCATTACACTGTATTCATAGAGATATTTCTTTAAATATTTGAAATGTTACTCTGCCCAACTCTCCCAACTGTCTAACTAGCTCCACTCTCCTCTATATTAATTTAAAACTCTTGATTAAAATTGCAAGACAAGATTTCTAAATTCCAAAAAAAAGAAGAACGTAACAAAAAAAAGTTATTTTTGTAAGACGCGTCAGCCAGTTAAAAGATAGGATAATGGAACATAAAAGAACATAAAGGAACATTCTGCAGCATGTAGCGGATATTTTATCAAATTGTTCTAGGTCCAACAGACTTCGTTTACCTCAATTTAAACTAAACAAAACATTTAAAACTCAGAAAAATTCAGAAAAGAGATGCAAGGTTAATTACTAGTGAATATTCACAACTGACAAGAGTAACACAAATAGTTAAATCACTAAACCTAGAAACATTAAAGGACAGAAGGGCAAAGAGTAAAGTAGTAATAATACATAAGGCATTAAACTCTAATTTAGAAATAAAACAAAATAATAACGTGTTGCAATGCTCAGAAAACATAAGGACAAAAACAATTTCCTTATCCATTATGCGAGAACAAATACTCTTTCTTCCCGAGTGGCATCCGGGCATGGAATGGGTCGCATGAACATACCAAGAAAACCAATAACTTAACATCATTTTAAATACTAATAAAAATGTAAGACTAGACTCAGTCCGCAGATGTACGTAGGACGCAATAATCTTCTTTATAGAAAGAGCGTCTGTAATATATAAAATAATTTGAATCTCCAGACCTTAGAATTCCACTAGGCCTAGTCCTGTTCTATTAGTAACTAAGAAATAACAAGAAACTTTTGATTTAATACTGTTATTGCATCCACTGTAATAAATAAATAAACGTATACGTTTCTAATAAATTTTTAATTACTTTTGTTCTACAACATGTTATCACGAACAGTGTCACAGTTTGAAATCAAAACTAGAATTAGGGCAGAACCTCTCTCTCTCTCTCTCTCTCTCTCTCTATCTCTCTCTCTCTCTCTCTCTCTCTCTCACACTCTCTCTCTCTCTCTCTCTCTCTCTCTCTCTCTCTCTCCATCCTGCAATTGAATGCATACTTTTGTTGTTCTAGCTTTGAAAATGTCAAACAAATGTCATTAATTAAAGTTTATTACCTGGCCAACTAATTCAGGTATTAACTACGAGATATTATAGAGAGGAAACTTTAACCAAGACGTATTAATTCTTACTTAATTCAACAAATAATGAGAGCTTTCATTCTAATTAACATTGACGAACACGAGATTCCTGCGATTGTTAAAAGCAAACAACAGCTAAAAATAGAATGTTTCAGGAGTCAATTTCAAATCTCAACAATTATTCTCAGATATTGTTATGCTCTGATAGTATCCTGAAATAAAAAGTGCCGATCCTGGCAAAAACAACAATAGCAACAAAAAAACATTACAGCCTTGAAACTCCTGTACGACTGTGTTTTAATGTTTCCGTGTTTAGGTTTGAGTTACTGTTCCTGGTTCAAGAAGATATTATCAGATAAACTTTCGAACAAAACAAAGGTAAACAGATATCATTGAATCTGTGAAGAGTGTAGACAATAAAGGAACTTGAAGTAAGCAAAATGCTTACTTGGAATTTTATTTAAGTCTCTCGTGAAGCATGTTTTATATATTTATAGGCAGGGAGAAAACAAAGGGGAGACAAGTAAGGATTGGAACAGGGATAGAGAGAGGAGTTGAAGAAGAAGAATTAATGATAAATTATTGAAATAGAAAAATGTGTGGATCAATGGGACAAATCTATTGAATCTTCAGTCTGTTTAATAGATTGGTCATTTACCCAAGTTACACCACTTTGTAGATTTGAATCTCAGACAACCAAGGTCTACTCTATACTTCTACATCCTGACCAATGTGCTCTTCAGTTGCTCTAACAGTTTATCCCATGGAAATGACATTTTCCAGTCCTGCAAGATGTCGGTCTTTCTTAACTGAATTATTCAGACACATGCAAATTTCAGAGACAACTAACGGCTTTTGAAACACAGGTCTTATCTAATTATTCAAAGAATCTGCATCTAATTATAAGATAAGTTACGTCCTACGCTCATCCGTGGTTAAAGTCTTAGGCTTGCATTTTGAAAAGGACTATGTTGTTGTTTTTTGTCTTACGAATTCCAGGCTGGAACATAAGATTTGGAAAAAATTAACTTGTTAGAAACGTACTTTTTACAGTACAGTGTTGCATTTCTAAATTATAAATTGAATGCTTTGTTTAAAAATACTACTTTACTTTTAAATTGAATTGCATAGAGTAGTATAAATTACATTGTCTAAAATTAAATATAGACTAGTGGTTTTACTATGGTATGTCTTTAACTATAAATTAAGTTGAAAATTCCCTTGTAATGAAGCTTACAGTCGATGTATCTAACGGTTAAGTTCAGTGTAAGCTTATTCTATTTACGTTATATAGTCGTAGTGCGAAAGACAATAGAATTGTGCTTCTGGCACAACTACTGCTAATGTAGAATGTACTGCTTCTCCCAGAGACAGAAATTATAACACGAGTAGGCCCTATAGTACAAAATAAATGTATAGAATAAAAATATGCAATGAATTCATTATTATTATGTCATTGAAATTTTAAAATACTCTTGTTTTTGTTTTTTTACAATAGCCCTTTTTAGAGGTCTATTTTTTAAATAGAATATTTTGTTTGTAAATGTTTCTTTGTAAATTAAGTTTCTTGCTTTATGCAGAGTACAGATGGACTTTGGTAAATGGAAGATTACAAATTGTCAACATTGGCCGAGCGGCAGCGCGTTCGACTGGTGATCCGAAGGTCCTGGGTTCGACTCCTGGTGCAGGCTATGATTTTTTTCCCGGGACTTGAGGGTACCCTTGAGTCTACCCAGCTTTGATGGGTACCTGACACTAGTTGGGGTAAAGTAAAGGCGGCTGGGCATTGTGCTGGCCACACATCCCCTCGCATGCCGAGGCCACAGAAACTGGTGAACGCTGCTTTAGGTCCGAAGTATAGGCCTACATTACTTTTATAGTCAACATTGAAAGAGTCGGAGAAGGTGGCCCTTTTATTAGACAAATATAATATACAGACTAAGCATTGTATTGTAGACACAAGCAAAACGTTAACTACTCAACAGTAATTTGAAACCCAAAAAAAAAAAAGATTTTCCGATTAAGTATATCGTTTTAAATCTCGATGCCTAGCTTCCGGAGTTAATCTCCATATCCCCGGAACCTGGGTTTCCGCATACACCACATGCACCCCTCAGCAGACGTAGGTGTTATCACGAAGCCAGGCATCCCGTCCGGGAACTTTTAAAATCTACACACATAGCGCGCGCGTACACACACACGGCTGCAACACGCGCTCAACCTTAGAAGTGTATCCTTGCGCACGTCAAGGTGAGGTTACTCTCTTGTTTTTACATTTGACGATCACACGTTTAAACATCGATACACTTCCTGTCCGCATCTCGCTTCTGCATGTTTCTTTCTATCAAAACTTTTTATTTTTAACACTGGGCGGAATCGATATTTTTATATATATATTTCATAGTGGAATTTCTGTTCTGCTTGTACGATTATTGTACGGTTATTGTTTTCATTGTTTTAGTTTAACGTTACGTTAGTTGTCTGAGGGTTAAGCCTAGCCAAGGAAGCAGCTGGAAAGTAAAAAACAAGCGAAGGTTGTTAAGAATAAAGAACAGGTGAAAGTGAGACGATATGGGTGAGAAGGTGTCTGTGATATGATAGGTAAATCAAGCAGTAGTGAGACTTGTCAGTATGAATTAAGCGATTCCCGCTAAATGTGATAGCGCTTAATTTTCTTGGTTTGTGTATGTATGCGTCTTCATATGTCTCTGTTTGTGTGTGTGTGTGAGAGAGAGAGAGAGAAAGTGAGTGAGTGTGTCTGTGTTTGTGTGTGTATGTGTGTTTTTCTGTGTTTATGAGTGTGTTTGTGTGTGTGTCTCTGTGTGTGTCTGTGTGGGTCGGTATGCATGTTTGTGTGTGAATGTTTGTCAGTGTGTGTATCTTTGTGTGTGTGTGTGTGTGTCTGTGATCGACTGGCTGTCAAGAGTCTGGTTTGAAGATGGATCAAGGTGCGTTTATAACAGTTACTGCAGTTGTTAAGCTAAGTGATATCGTGATAGGAATTACCTTTCTTCCATTTTATTTCACTCAGGTAATATCATAGTCACATGTATTTGAGATTCAACTCATTAAATTCTTTTCCATACCAAAAACGACAACAAACAACAACAACCCTAAACTGCAGAAGAATAAAAATGATTTTTTTTTTTATGTAAGCACAAACTTGAAAGCACAATTAGTAAGCACAAAATACAATTGATATTGAAAAATAAATACACAACTTTTTCTATGTCCTTCCGTTTAGAACCTATAAGTACATTAACATATAGCCCTACTCGTAATCGACAGATAAAAAGATATTTATATAAAGAGATAGAATAGATAGATAAATAGATAGGTTGATAGACAGACAGATTGATAGGTAGAAAGATAGACAGATAGATAGATAGATAGATAGATAGATAGATAGATAGGTAGAAAGATAGACAGATAGATAGATAGATAGATAGATAGATAGATAGATAGATAGATAGATAGGTAGAAAGATAGACAGATAGATATTTAGATAGATAGATAGATAGATAGATAGATAGATAGATAGATAGATATTTAGATAGATAGATAGATAGATAGATAGATAGATAGATAGATAGATAGATAGATAGATAGATAGATAGATAGATAGATAGATAGATAGATAGATAGATAGATAGATAGATAGACATATATATAGGCTAGATAGATAGGTAAATAGATAGATAGGTAAATAGATAGATAGGTAAATAGATAGATATCTTATAAACTTATAATATGATGGCTGTTATAGAAGTAATGCTCTTGTAACACATATGCAGGAATCTCTTTATAAAACAATGGGCTTGAAAAGATTAATATTTTTTTGGGAGAAAGAAAAGCTTTGCTCTTATAAAGTTTTATATCTAAGTTCTTATGAAGTAGCTTTTTATTTATATGTAATAAAATATAGTCTTTAATAATACGGAGATTTATTTGTGTGTAACATTAATTGTATTGTAAAGATTAAAACTTGTAAATGTATATCTTGATATCCAACGTAAAGGTTTTTTTTATATATAAAGATAACATTTATTTTTATAATGAAATAGTTTGTATAACATAAATATTCAAGATCTAAGATGTAAAGATTCAGTTCGTATTAATAGATTTTACTCATTTAAAATGTTTCTCGCGTATTGTATAGAATTTTTTTTAATACATTGTTACAAATAATAAATAAGTTAAATAATAATTTCGCCATCTTTAAAATGCTCCTTGTATAATTTATAGTATAATATGGCTTTTGTTCATTCACGCTGTAGTTGTAAGAATCATGAAGTTTATAATATTTAAACCATGAACAAAGGAATTTAAACTTAATGTGTTCAGTGGTGTTGAAACACAGATCAGTGGTTGAGAAACGTATTTTCAGCTTAGAAAAACACACTCTATTAAAAGGAAGCTTTTTTATAAACGGAGAGGAAAACACTCAGGCTTGCAAGAAAGAACCTCTGGACACTTTTAGATATACAACGAGCAGGAGATAGAGGGGAGGATAACATCCTAAGTTGCAATCTTCCCAATGATAACAGGATACCGCTTGCATCTGTTTAATTTCCTGTCTAGGCACTGGATCTTACCCAGAAGCGTAAAGACTAAAAGAAGAAACACATTTTTTTTGTGGAACATTTTTAGATCTAGGTTGATGTTTTATCACAGTACATAGATCCTATGAAACTACTCATGACCAGTTGTTTCTTGCTTGCTGTTATTTATATAAAATGATAGCGGTTTGCCCTGGTTTCCAGTCTAAAATCGAAGACTTTGAATCTAGGAAAGCTGGAATGTAGGCTACTATTATATTAACTTAGCATTGTTGGATTCCAAGAGTTGACTGAGAACTCTGCTGGCCACACTGTCCTTCTCGTATACAAATACCACAAAGTCTCGTATACCTTGTTTTCCTAACACTATTTCCTTGAAAATAACAAATAAAGCACACAAAAAAAATCAAGGAGACTTGTGTTGCCTACACTGTCCTACTGGCATACCAAGGCCACAAACTGCTTTGAAACCTTGATCCATACACAATAAGGAAACAGCCACTTGTAAAGATACATTTTTATAAACAGTATTTAAAAAAAAAAGATTTCATATATTTCTTCACAGAGTTTGATAATTTTCGGAATCTTTGCCAACTGGAGGTTTCCAGCTATTAAATGTTTTATCAATACAATAAAGATTCGTCTCGCCTGCACTTATTTTTGACTTGTCAATGGAGAAAAGAGGGTTTTTGCACTTGGGGTTTATGTATGAGTGAATGTATGTGATTGTGTGTGAGTGTACGCATGTGTATAAACGCTCGTTTGAGTGGCAGCGTGGGTGTGAGTTTATGCGCGTGAGTTTATGCGTGTGCGTACATTATATGATGTTTGAAAAGAAGTTATAATTTATTTATATGCACACCCACACAAAAAATATGTGTGAATCTGCGTATATGCTTGTGAGTCTGTGTGAATATGTGTGTGAGTGTTTGAATGTACCTGCCTCTCTGTGTGTGTTTGTGCGAGTTAGCATATACTAATTAATTATCCGTGTGTGTCATTTTATATAAATGTATTAATGTGTTTGTACATATTGTGGTGTATGTTGTATGTATCATAATGTATGTGTTTGTTTGTACATATTGTGGTGTATGTAGTATGTGTCATAATGTATGTGTTTTATTGTACATATTGTGGTGTATGTAGTATGTGTCACAATGTATGTGTTTGATTGTACATATTGTGGTGTATGTTGTATGTATCATAATGTATGTGTTTGATTGTACATATTGTGGTGTATGTTGTATGTATCATAATGTATGTGTTTGATTGTACATATTGTGGTGTATGTTGTATGTATCATAATGTATGTGTTTGATTGTACATATTGGGGCATATGTAGTATGTATGATAATGTATGTGTTTGATTGTACATATTGGGGTATATGTAGTATGTATCATAATGTATGTGTTTGATTGTACATATTGGGGTATATGTAGTATGTATCATAATGTATGTGTTTGATTGTACATATTGGGGTATATGTAGTATGTATCATAATGTATGTGTTTGATTGTACATATTGGGGTATATGTAGTATGTATCATAATGTATGTGTTTGTTTGTACATATTGGGGTATATGTAGTATGTATCATAATGTATGTGTTTGTTTGTACATATTGGGGTATATGTAGTATGTATCATAATGTATGTGTGTGTACATATAGGGGTGTATGTAGTATGTATCATAATGTATGTGATTGATTGTACAGATTGAGGTGTATGTAGTATGTATCATAATGTATGTGTGTGTAGGCCTACATATTGAGGTGTATGTTGTATGTATCATAATGTATGTGTGTGTACATATTGAAGTGTATGTAGTATGTATCATAATGTATGTGTTTGTACATATTGGGGTATATGTAGTATGTATCATACTGTATGTGTTTGTACATATTGGGGTATATGTAGTATGTATTATAATGTATGTGTTTGTACATATTGAGGTGTATGGTGTATGTATCATAATGTATGTGTTTGATTGTACAGATTGAGGTGTATGTAGTATGTATCATAATGTATGTTTTTGTACATATTGAGGTGTATGTGGTATGTATCATAATGTATGTGTGTGTACAAATTGGGGTGTATGTAGTATGTATCATAATGTATGTGTCTGTACATATTGGGGTGTATGTAGTATGTATCATAATGTATGTGTGTGTACATATTGGGGTGTATGTAGTATGTATCATAATGTATGTGTGTGTACATATTGGGGTGTATGTAGTATGTATCATAATGTATGTGTGTGTACATATTGGGGTGTGTGTAGTATGTATCATAATGTATGTGTGTGTACATATTGGGGTGTATGTAGTATGTATCATAATGTATGTGTGTGTACATATTGGGGTTTATGTAGTATGTATCATAATGTATTTGTGTGTATATATTGGGGTGTATGTTGTATGTATCATAATGTATGTGTGTGTACATATTGGGGTGTATGTAGTATGTATAATAATGTATGTGTTTGTACATATTGTTGTGTATGTAGTATGTATCATAATGTATGTGTGTGATTCAAATCTAGGTGCTGGCTAGGATTTTTTTCCATGAGTCTTCCTAGCCCTGATGGGTACCTGACATTAGTTGGAGCAAGTAAAGGCGGAATGGTAGTGTGCTGATCACACATCCCCTTGTATGACGTGGCCTAAGAAACTGGTGATCGCTGCTTCACCGGCCCTATGATCAATTTTGTCCGACGGGATACTTTACTCACTTATATTATAATTTATATGAACTCTGAGTGGAAATTCCTAAGTTGGGTTATACGTTGAATATAGGCCGTAAATTGTGTACTGGGTCTTGATGTAGAATCATAAATAATAAGCTGTTTGCAAAAAAAAAAAAGAGATTTTGAGAACCAATGCTTCAAATAATAACTTTAGCTGAAGTCATATTAATGAAAGTAGGCTTATTCTGATAATAATAAAATCGTTAAGGTAAGTACTAAGTCAAAGAGACATGAAGACAAGTGTATTATGCCATTCAAATGCCAACTGTGAGACTAAGACTCCAGTTCAGTGCCAATACCCCCATCCCTATGTCCCATGCTAACATATTTCGACAAAAGAACGTGTTTAGGGTGTACACTCATGTTTGAAAAACGAATATATCGTTATATGTCATAACTACGTATGCTTATGTTTGAACTACGAATATATCACTTGATGTCATAACTACGTATGCTTATGTTTGAACTACGAATATATCACTTGATGTCATAACTACGTATGCTTATGTTTGAACTACGAATATATCCCTTGATGTCATAACTACGTATGCTTATGTTTGAACTACGAATATATATGACTTGATGTCTTTACTACGTATGCTGATGTTTGAACTACAAATATATCACTTGATGTCATTACTAAGTTGGCTGATGTTTGAACTACAAATATATCACTTGATGTCATTACTAAGTTGGCTGATGTTTGAACAACGAATATACCACTAGTTGTCATTACTACGTATTCTTCTGATGTTTGAACTACAAATATATCATTTGATGTCATTACTAAGTTGGCTGATGTTTTAACAACGAATATACCACCAGATGTCATTACTACGTAGGCTGATGTTTGAACTACGAATAGATCTATATCACTTGATGTCATTACTAAGTTGGCTGATGTTTGAACTACGACTATTTCGTTAGATGTCATGACTACCTATGCTGATGTTTGAACTACGAATATACCACTAGATGCCATTACTAAGTAGGCTGACGTCTGAACTACGAATATACCACTAGATGTCATTAGTACGTATACAGAGATACCAATGCATTTATATAAACTCAAACAAGGGGGGAAAACCCTGAACCAAGGTGAGTCACAGATCTGTAGTGTTTGGCGTATGGTATACCACCCCACCTCACACCCCACCTCACACCCCACCCCCACCTCCCTCATACTCAAATTCCACGCCCTTTTATTTACTCCTTTGTCTTTTTTTTTTGTTTTTGCTTGAATCATCTGGTTTCTAGAAAGTCGCACATTTCTCTTGGCAGGTGTATGATGCCAGCTACCGTACTAATGGCAATAATATTGCGCTAATCTTGCTTCTGTTACCTAATAATAGGCCTATAATAATAAATGATGCATAAAAATCTGCCTATCTAGTTGTTTGTTGTTGTTTTTCTTTTGCTTGTTGTTGTTTTTCTTTTGTTTGTATGTTTTGTTTAGTTTAACTAAAGATTTGGTTAAAAGATAAATATTTATGAAAATAACTTTGAAAAAGCAACACAAATTTTAGTTGTTGTTTTTTAAATAGCATTTTTTGGTGTCATTAAAAATACTTATTAGGTTGTTATTTATATTTTAATATTGTATTACAATTATAATTTATCTAAATACAAATCCTTGTCATTCAGCTTATGTAAAACAGTTATGTCTATATCATTCCGTTGACAAATAAATCCCATACAAACGAAAACTCTGAAGAAGAAAAAACATCTACAGAAAAATAATTAAATAGATCGTAAAAAATATTGACAAAGAAAAAATAGAAGAGTAAGTCTGTGTTAAAACTAGAGATGGGAATCGAAACCGAACTTGAACCGAACATACCGAAATCGAGCCCTGCTGGCCGCCGAACCGAACGAAATCAAACAGTGCTTATGACCGTAACGAACCCCGAACTTTAAAATAACTGAATAAGAGCCGACCCGTACGAACCGAAAACAGACCGATCAGAAGCTAAAATATTTTGAAAGTGTCGCTGGCCAACTTACACCATAGATGCTACTATTTGTTTGTTTTTCACAATAGAAAAAAAGCATTATCTGTATGACACCCACTTCCTCCAACGCCCATTCATTTACACATTGGCTTTCATGTATGTAAATAATTAGCGAACAGAAAAACGTTGTTTTATCAACCGTCAACGCAAGAGACCTAGTTTTGTGTGTGTATCACAAAAGATCGCTCTCCTCACCTCCTACAAAACGTAATACCTCTTTGATCTTCTCTCATCTACACTCATTATCCGTCTACATCTTTTACCCGGCAAAATAAAGCAACTGGTTACTTGTTTTTGGGTAGGGATGTTCAAATCAAACGCATATTTTGTTTTTGATTATAGGCCTACGTTTTGTGACCATCAGGGAAACATTTATCCCCATCACCAATGTTTGGTATAAAAACGCACATGTTTTTGTGTTATTGTTTTTTATATATGCGAAAAAAATACTTTGAATGACAGTGTAGAAAAAGGTAGTGGGCGACTCTAAGGAGAACCGGTGTGTATGTCTCCTATGATGGCCATCTACCCTCCATCCATCATGTCTTACTTTGATGTGTCTTAACAGAGCAAAAGTTTACCAAGAAAAACAAACGCCCGCGGCCTATGTTGTTAGATTGACAGACACACAGTTCGGTAGATGGAAATAATATATAAAGAGAAAGATAGGTAGGCAGGTGGGTGGGTGGGTAGGTAGGTAGGATGGTAGATATGGCATATACATAGCTAGAGACAGAGATAGATAGATAGATAGATTGATAGATTGATAGATTGATAGATTGATAGATTGATAGATTGATAGATTGATAGATTGATAGATTGATAGATTGATAGATTGATAGATATATATATAGATAGATATATAGATAGATATATAGATAAATAGATAGATATATAGATAAATAGATAGATAGATAGATAGATAGATAGATAGATAGATAGATAGATAGATAGATAGATAGATAGATAGATAGATAGATAGATAGACAGACAGACAGACAGACAGATAGACAGATAGACAGATAGACAGATAGACAGATAGATAGATAGATAGATAGATAGATAGATAGATAGATGGATAGATAGATAGATAGATAGATAGATAGATAGATAGATAGATAGATAGATAGATAGATAGATAGATAGATAGATAGATAGATAGATAGATAGATAGATAGATAGATAGATAGATAGATAGATAGATTGATTGATATCTACCACTCTACATATTACAAAATCGCTACATAAAAGCGGAACTACTACAGAATCGCCATGTAGTAAGAATGAGTATGGCATTATGAGGCGAACGCTGTGAACGAGGCTAGGTTTTGAGTTACCCCTCAAGTTACTGTAGCCAAATTTAGGGGTGTTAAATAACAACTTAATACTTAACCAAATATTGCATCAATATTGTAATTATATCAAAATAGATGCATTAATTAAGTCTAATATATTGTGGGGGAAAGTAGAAGAAATATGTTATGACGAATAACTCAAATGTTAAAATCCCTGACCTGTATAAAATAATAACAAATATAGACAGAAATAAAGTTTAGAGAAATATACGCGCACTTTACGTTTTCTACTTAATTATTTCCCTTACATCTCTATATAAACTATATCCACGGCTATATTATCACAAGTGTATATTGTTTACTTACACAGCTCATATGTTCGTGAAAAATTATATCCAAGTGCACGGAGGAATTGTAAACAATAGAATTTAAAACAAACAAAAAAAAAATTGAAAAAGAAATGAGAAATATCCACATAGAGTTGTTGTTATTTAACTGGAAGTTGAGAAAACTTCCGAGAAATATCCACACACAAACTTTATGACCGTGAAAAGGTTTGTTTCTACACAAAATCTGAACCAGGTTCCGAATACGTTGTGCTACTGGGCACAACCTAGCATCTCGTGAAGGCAACAGGGAGGTAGGGAGAGGGGGTAAGGTGTGGGGGTATTTGAAGGAAAAGGGGGGGGGAGGGGGGCCAGGCATAAGACGGAACCAAGGCTTGCTGAAGTTGATAAACCTTGCGGCCTAAGGTTGTTGGTGGTGTTGGTTGTTTTTTTTTTCTTCTTCAGAGGGTCAGGGGACGGTGGGGCGTGGAGGGGAGGGCAATGTTGTAGAGGGGTGCAGGGTTTGGAAGGCTGGGAAAGAGAGAGGGAGCGGGGGTGAAAGAGAGCATGCTTGTTGGGTGGGGGCTGGGGGGGGGGAATGTAATAGAGATGAGCTCAACATTGGAGTGAGGAAGGGGGGGGGGAGGGGTGAAAGAGCGATGCAGGGAAAGAGGTCGAATAGAAAGGGGTGAGACAGGAGGGAGTGAGGGTCGGGGTTGGATGGATGCCAAAAGGAAGTTAGGAAGAGAGAAAGAGGGGAGGGAGGTTTGTACGCTGCCTCGTTGTAGTAGAACGTGAGTAGCGCGCGAGAGTAAAAAAAAACGTGCTCACACGAGACATAAGGCACTCGATGTGTGCGTTTATATCTGCTTGTGTGTGTGTAGGGTTGTCGAGTGGTGGTGTAGGAAGGGGGGGGGGGGGTTCCTCAAAGAAAGAAAGGTAGGGCTGTGGTAGGTTAGAGGTGAGATAACTGGCGCGTGGAAGGTAAAATACAAACTTTCACACACATACACACACACATATAGAAATTAACTTGTTTTCGTTTGACCTTCAAGGTGAAAATTATTGAAATTGGATAAGATTGCATCTATACATGTAGAGTATAGTTTAGTGTATACGAGTAACCCAGCAGTGTCTAGTGTGTCTATACCTTGCTTACTTAAGACTATCACAGCTTACTGTGTCGTAACAAGAATAGTATGCTTTACTTAGTACTGCGCTATTTGTGGGACTATAAGAATATGTTGATTGTTTGCTTGTTTAATTATTATGTTAATGATGTAGTATCTATTCGATGTTAGTAATACTTTACTGGTGTGTCCACGTGAAACTTTCGTATTATACTGTGTCTTTAATACTTCGTTACATAATGAATAGACAAACAGATCAAAGATTACTGAGAATAAAATATAAGCAACATCTGTAAAAGTGTGGGCCTATACGGCCCTATACAGTTTGCCTTGTCTCTCTAATACATAAACTCTCTCTCTCTCTCTCTACTCCCTCTATCACTCTCTATCACTCTCTGTCCCTATTTCTTTCCATATTTTTTCTCTCTCTCTCTTAATATCTCTTTCTTTATATTTTTTTCTTTTGTACTTTCGCAATTTCTCTTTTTTTCCGATTGTTGTCCTCTTTCTCTCTTTCTTTCTCTCTCTCTCTCTCTCTCTTTTTTCCTCTCTCGTTTTCCCTTTATTCCCATTAACTCTTTTTTTTCTCTCCCTTTCTCTCTTTCCCTCTTTATATATACCGTACATATATATAGGCCTAGGCCTATATCGTTCTTTTTAAATGTTGTTATTTTCTGTCTCTCTATTTTTTTCTCTCTATCGCTTTATCTTGCTCTTACTCTATTTATTTTTTTCTATCCCTCTCTCTCCCTCTCTCTCCCTCTCTCTCTCTCTCTCTCTCTCTCCCTGTTCTTCTTCCTTTTTTCTCATTCTCTCAATCCTACCCTATTTCTCCCCCCCCCCCATTTCTCTTCTTCACTCTCCCCCCCTCTCTCTCTTTATCTGTCTTTTTCTCTGTTTCTTACTTTTCTCTTTTATTCTCTACCGCTTTATCTCTCTCGTACTCTCTGGATGACCGTTCCACCCATCTCTCTCTCTCTCTCTCTCTCTCTCTCTCTCTTTCCCTCTTGTCTGTTTCCACTGTGTTTTCTCTCTAATGTCTATTAAATCGTCATCTCTAAGTCCCCCCCTCCCCTCCCCCTCTCTATCACATGAATCCTCACGTCTCCCCTCCTTATCTTTCCCCCCCCCACCCAGAAAAGGCCAGCAGTAGTCAAACTGTGGTCAGCAAACAACAGTAAGCAGAGAGAGAGAGATATCATTCTCCAGGACAGATTTTTTAATATCATTTCTACTGTGTGCAGTTAATATTGTAGCATGGATAATGTGGGCAAAGGGCGGGGAGGGGGTAGTATCATTTCTACTGTGTGCAGTTAATATTGTAGCATGGATAATGTGGGCAAAGGGCGGGGAGGGGGTAGTATCTCCTCATGCAGAAGTAATACACTGTGACATCAGCAGAGGGATTTATCCCATGCATATCGCGATTTAGGATAACATCAGCGGGATATTATCCTAGGCCAGCGATGACGAACCTATGGCACGCGTGCCACAGCTGGCACGCAGAGCCATTTCTGTGGGCACTCGAGCATTTACCAAAAATGGAACAGCCAAGTTATGCTATTTGGTTTTAATTGCTGTGTTGGCACGTTGATAGACATAAGTTGGTTTTGTATTGTACTTTGGGCACGCGGACTCAAAAAGGTTCGCCATCACTGTCCTAGGCGAAATGATACATACGCCGTCGTCAACCATTATCAGCAGGGACGAAAAAAATATTATGGGGGGGGGGGGGGGGACAGGGGGAGCGAAGGGTATTTATACCCGGAAGTAATAGGCCACGACATGGACAGGGGTTCTCACGCTATTGGGTTAAAACGTCACAGATTGCAACACGTCAGATCCGGAAAAAACAATTTGAATTATCATGGCGATCAGTACTGGATTTTCGCGCGTGGTTCTGAGTGTCGGTATGAAAGACCCGGATGAAAAAATCTTAGTTTGCTATAAATAGCTTTTGTCTTTTTTGTGGACAACCCTTTTCTAAGAATGTATTTACTTTTCATTTCAGATAAAGCAATACAAAAATATGTTCAAAAAATTACATTTGGCTTAGACAGTAATTTTGCTGTAGCACAGGGGTCGGCAACCTAAGGCACAGGTGCCAAACTTGGCACGCAGAGCGATTTTCAATGGCACGCGAAAGACTTCCAAGAGGTGTCATATATTGATAAAAAAAAAAAATCTTTTTTTGAATTAGAAAAACTGACAGTTGAAGCTGGTGTTTCTGAATTACATTGCCACACATTTAAGTGAGGCAGCACTTTCAAATTCATGGTCTGATTTTTTCATTCCATTTCAATTGGTTTGATCTTACTAAAACCCTTCTTTTTTTAAGTGGAGGGATATTGACGATTTTAAAATTCAGCAAATTGAATTTTAAATATTTAAAAAATGGGCACCCTAATGTGCCCATTTGCAGAATAAAATCTGGAAGGAAGTTGCTTAGGAAAGTCATCTACTATTCTTAACTGCTAGGCATTCGCTCTTTCAGCTTTTGGTTCAATTTACACGTGTGAACAGATTTTATCGCACATGAAAGTGACTAAATGTTTATCTGATATTATACAATAAGCAAATAACATTTAAGATAGGGCGCTCATTAGTTGATACAGACTCATTATATTTAAAAGAGTTTTTATGTTTATGTTTTTAAGTTCTTTAATTAAATCTAATAATTAAATCTTCTAATGAATATTATAGTGTTGGATTTATATAAAGAAATAATAATTAATCAGATATGTTTATTAGGCTATATAAAACAGAACGTGTTTGACATCACTATAGAATCAAATGTGGAAACTTTTTTTTATTAAAGGGAGATAATTGCACCAATGTTTTTAATATGTTTCTTTTTTTTTTGTCTTTTATAAAATAATAAATGGCTTACAATTTATAACTTTGATGTGATCAAACTGTAAAAGGTATTTGAAAATTATATAGGTACATATTATAAGACTAAAGAATTTATATGTATATTTTTAAACATTACATTAACTACCCAGTTTGTATGATTACTACGTATCTCTTCCGGTTAACGATAATATGCAGAGGTGCCACAATCTATCAAAAATATTAAAGAACATCTCAGTTTAAATGAGATCAAAAAGTAATCAATATTATCAGTTTGCAATTGTTAGAGCCTCATCTTGACTACCAAAGGTTAATGTTAACCCAATAATTACCCATAAATGTGAAAGTTAAGTAAAGAAAAATTATGTATTTGATATAAATGCAAATAAAAAGGATAATAATCACAATCAGGTTAATTTTTTTATTAAGCACCAAACGCTTTAACGATTTTCTCCATAAATCTTTGCTTTTGACCTTGGTCCTTACTATGGAGTTAAAATAAATTAATTGTCCTATAAAAATAATTTTAAAAAGTATAACAGAGCAGGTTGACTTTTAGGCTGTTTGGCACGCTGAATGATTAGAAATTCTAGTTTGGCACACTATTAGCAAAAAGTTGCCGACCTCTTCAGTGTAGCTGGCATGTTAGCCCACAGTGGCATGTTAGCCCACAGTGGCATTAACAACTAATAACACTAGATCTACAGCGTACATTTTTCAATGATACGTCTGTTGTTGTTTTTTTCAATAATAAAAGCGTCATGCGCGGTCCGGCACATAGATTTTTGTAAACAGGCGTGAACATTGAAATGGCCCTCAGACAGAGACGTAGCTATTGAAAATTGCACCTAGGGTGGGGTCGTAATTTGCGCCTATTAAAAAATGCTAGTTTTCATTTATTAGTAAGATAACGTAGGCCTACATTAAATAAAAGATATTTTAATTTCAGTTTGGCAACTATACAACTTTGGCGCCTAGAGCGGACGCTCCTCCGCCCCTTCTAAATCAGCTACTGTCCTCAAGTGTGGGTCTCAACGTTAAAATAATAAACTATAACAAACAATTAATCAGGGCAGCGGGTCGAGATTTACAGAACCGTCATTATTAAATACAATAATTTATTGGCAGTGTCGGAGAATATACATTTTTTTAATGAGTCTCTTTCGCTCGTCATTTCGACAAATTTCAATATATAAAAAAATGGAATTTAACGGCGATAGTTTTAGCAAGTTATGGAAATGGCGTGTTTAAAAGGGGAGATAAAAATTGAGATCATCAAAGGGGAGACGATCTAGTGCAAGAAGCAATCAATGTTTAAATGTGGTGAACGAAAATAAAAGAAGAAAATTAAATGTATGAATAAGAAACGATAAGATCATTAACTATCTCATCTTGAGATTATCACACGTGTCCGGGGGTGCGAATGGGGGGATGTGGGAGGAGATGTATGGGTCATACGAAAATACGTTTTATGTGTGTTTGTGCGTGTGGGAGTTTGTTTGCGTGTGTGTGGAAGTTAATTAACAGTATCATCATAAAGAAATATTGCTGCATGCTGCATCCTCTTTCTTCTCTAACTAGCGCTCTTTATCTACTCTTAGATAATATGAACATTTTAAATTCAGGTGAAAAATAAACAAAAGCTTCGTTTTAGAAAGATATACAGATATTTTTTTTGGATAGGCAGATATAGATAAATAATAAATTGAAAGATAGATGAGTAAGTATGTAGCTACATAGGTAGCTAGCTCTGAAAATAGGTGATGTAGAAAGGTGGAAGGGGTAAAGGGAGGGACCGAGAAAAGTAGGTAGGTAAGTAGCTAGATAGATATTTAGGTAGGTAGGTAGTAGATGTGTAGTATGTAGGTAGGTAGATAGGTAGATATGTAGGTAAGTAGCTAGATAGATATGTAGGTAGGTAGCTAGATAAATATGTAGGTAAGTAGCTAGATAGATATTTAGGTAGGTAGGTAGTAGATGTGTAGTATGTAGGTAGGTAGATAGGTAGATATGTAGGTAGGTAGGTAGTAGATGTGTAGTATGTAGGTAGGTAGATAGTAGATGTGTAGTATGTAGGTAGGTAGATAGGTAGATATGTAGGTAGGTAGGTAGTAGATATGTAGTATGTAGGTATGTAGATAGGTAGATATGTAGGTAGGTAGGTAGGTAGTAGATGTGTAGTATGTAGGTAGGTAGATAGGTAGATATGTAGGTAGGTAGATAGTAGATGTGTAGTATGTAGGTAGGTAGATAGGTAGATATGTAGGTAGGTAGGTAGTAGATGTGTAGTATGTAGGTAGGTAGATAGGTAGATATGTAGGTAGGTAGGTAGTAGATATGTAGTATGTAGGTATGTAGATAGGTAGATATGTAGGTAGGTAGGTAGGTAGTAGATGTGTAGTATGTAGGTACGTAGATAGGTAGATATGTAGGTAGGTAGGTAGGTAGTAGATGTGTAGTATGTAGGTATGTAGATAGGTAGATATGTAGGTAGGTAGGTAGGTAGTAGATGTGTAGTATGTAGGTATGTAGATAGGTAGATATGTAGGTAGGTAGGTAGTAGATATGTAGTATGTAGGTATGTAGATAGGTAGATATGTAGGTAGGTAGGTAGGTAGTAGATGTGTAGTATGTAGGTACGTAGATAGGTAGATATGTAGGTAGGTAGGTAGGTAGTAGATGTGTAGTATGTAGGTATGTAGATAGGTAGATATGTAGGTAGGTAGGTAGTAGATATGTAGTATGTAGGTATGTAGATTTACCAAAGACCGAAGTAATGGTAATCTCTAAGAAAAGACAACCTCCAAGATGCTCTTTATCCAATGAAGGTGAAAACATCAAGCAAATCAGTTCTTTCCAGTATCTAGGCTATACAATAACACAGGAAGGCAAATGCAACAAAGAAATAACGAGAAGAATCGCAATATCTAAAAACAGCTTCATGAGCTTAAGCAGTATCATGAAAAACAGGAATATCAGAATATGTACCAAAATGCGCATACTGAAGGGGTATGTTTGGTCTGTTCTTCTATATGGATGTGAATGTTGGACTATTGATAATGAAACAAGGAAAATATTGAAGGCAGTAGAAATGTGGTTTCTAAGAAGGATGATGAGAATATCATGGACTGAAAAGAAATCTAATGCAGAGGTGTTGAAAACAGCATGTACCTCAAGAGAACTCAATAACACCATTAGGAATAGACAGATGAAATTTCTAGGACACATCTATAGGAAAAATGGTATAGAAAGACTGGCTTTGTGTGGGAAAATATCTGGTAAGAGAGACAGAGGAAGACAAAGGCTAACATATGTAGAAAGCCTGAACGAATGGGCCACGAACAACAACATAAGTAATAATAACTTTCTGCAAAAAGCTAACAACAGGAAAGAATGGAGAGTCATGACCGCCGATGTCTATTCCAGACCTGGCACGTAAAGAAGAAGAAGGTATGTAGGTAGGTAGGTAGTAGATATGTAGTATGTAGGTATGTAGATAGGTAGGTAAGTATGTAGTACATATGTAGTAAGTAGGTAGATAGGTAGCTATATAAAAACAAAATTTAAAACACACTTTTTCGATTTATTTTATTATAACACATGGTAAATGTAAACCGCATTCGAAAACTTTGTTATGAATAACGCTATATAAATATGTAATTTGTA
>OX421492.1:72789831-73172331 GCA_949126835.1 Anisus vortex
CAGCACAATGCCCATCCGCCTTTACTTTACCCCAACTAAGGTCAGGTACCCATCAGAGCTGGGTAGACCCAGGCACTCCCTCGAGTCCAAGGGAAAATACCTAGCCTTCACCAGGATTCGAACTTTGGACCTTCGGTACACCAGTCGAACGCGCTGCTAGGTCGGCCACCGATATTAATGTAAACTAACATTGGAAAAACATCAATAATCTGATCGAGTCGAAAAGATAGTTAGGGAAATATGTTGCAACCTAACAACCTAACAACGACATATTATCTCAGCCCCAGAAGTACTTTACATTCTACCAACAGTAAACTCTACACTATGTATATATATAGTGCAATATTATGCAATACCCTATAATCACACACATACACACACACGCACACACAGATCCTTCCAATCCCGTGGCGATCAAATTATCAAATTGATTTTTTCTCTTCTACGGTATCGTTCACTTGGAAATGTATGATTGTAATCGATTTGTGTATGTTTATATCGAGTGTATGTTATATGAGTAGTATATTTGAAATGTTTTATTTCCATATTTGATATCTTATACTCACAATTGTAAACAAAATTTCCTTTGGGATAGAAAATATTATTATTATTATTATCTAAGAACTTTATATTATAAAATTCGTTCTATGCAAAATGTTAGCTTATTATATTAGCAGTATATTACATTATAATTAAATCGTATACAATACGCTACAATAATTGCAAAACAGCTACTTTGATCAATGTCTTTGTTGTGTTCGTTTTTGTTTGCAAACTATCCCACAAGGCCAGTAGGTATTCACCCAACAATGTCAAGATTCGTGCAAATATAGCCTGCAGCCATCCACACACACACCACATACACCACATACACCACATACACCACATACACCACATACACCACATACTAGACTCCACATCCACTTCCCTCCCCCCCCCCCCCCATAGTACATTTACCCACAACAACGGCAGCAGCAAGCCATTAAATTGATCAATCAACAAAATTGATGAATTATTGATTTCCTTTCTTTTCTCTGTCTTTGCTGTTGTTTTGTTTTGTTTTTTCTTCTATTTCTACACGTAGAGAAACAATGAGAAAGGAAAAGGGGAAAAACTCAAGTTAGAAAAACTTGATAATGAATGTGAAGCAAATTGTTTGTGTAAGACAAAAGATGGAAACATAGAAACATGGCTAATGACAGAGACAGGTGAAAGTTTGGTTGTGATTACAAATTGAATAGGAATGAAATAGGAATTTCTTCTTATACATTACAGACGCTCCTTCTATAAAGAAGATTAGATCTATTGCTTCCTACGTTGATCCGTGGTCCGATTCTAGTCTTGCATCTTTATTAATGGTTTAAATGATGTTGAGTTACTGGTTTTCCTGGTTTGTTCAGGCAACCCATTCCATGCCCGGATGACACTCTGGAAGAAATAGTACTTATATGCATTTGTTCTCGCATAATGGATAGAGAAAGTGTTTTTGTCTTTATGTTTATCTGAGCATTGCAACAGGTTGTTCTCGCTATTTGTACACGATGGTCGATTGGTTGGTACAAGTCACGAGCAGAAGTTGAAATCTGTGCCAGGGCTCCACAAACCAGTCAGTTGTTGCATGCGTTTTGTTACATTTGATTTTACACATACACACACATACACAAATACATTTACATAAACACGCACATGCACAAGCACATACACTAACACACACATACACACCCACACAAGCACACATACTCTTTTACAAAACACGCACACCACACATAGATATACACTCACACATTCAAACATATAGACACGGACATACACACACACTGCTTGACAAATACAAACACATACAAACATATTACTATAGTTATCCTGAACCGCCTGTGTTTATATAGACAGTTTTTTCTATACAGTATAAACACATTTGGTATGCATTATACACAACGCTAACTATTGAAATATTTTTATAATGCATATTTTTCTTTCCATGTTACATAAATATTTTTAAAAATTACAGCTTACCTTTTGGTTTCCAATTGTCTCTCAGTTATTTACACTGTCATTGATAAATGTAAACACACAGAGAAAGTAAAAGAATCATTCCGACACATGACATAATGCTCTATAAACACATCGAAGTCCAATCAATCACTAATAATATAGCTTTTGTTTTGTTTTGAAAGTCTAGCACCAGCTAGCATTTAGATTGATAGAAGTCACTTTTTTTATCCAACTTCTAAATAAACTGTGAAATTAACGAAAAGTTACATCCAAAATGAAATCCTTTTTTTTTAACCCTTACAGTCCCGGGCGCGTACATAGCAGAACTGAAGGCAGCATAGATAGAAGTAGGTCGGTACAGGAAGGGTTAAGAATGGGAGAGTGTTTGGTTTGTAAGTACGTATTTTATTTTAGTAGCAAAGGGGATTTGAACGTGTTCTGCTCACTCTCTCTCTCTCTCTCTCTCTCTCTCTCTCTCTCTCTCTCTCACACACTAACGTGTCACGTGCCTCCTCGCCCTCGCTTCTCCCTCAGGCATAGCCGATGTCACTACTTGTCAGTAAAAAAACGGAAGCAAAAAAGAAAACGTTGAACACTGTCACCACTGCCGCCCCGTCCCCTACCCTCCCTCTCGTCGCCCACGCCGCTGATGCTAATGATGGTGGGGGGACGTTGGTTACGTTGCCTACTACTCCACCACTGTCGCCGCGACTGCAGTTATTAACAGCGCCCTGGATCAATGAACTGAGTCTGTCAGCTCCATCCCCCACTACCCCTCTCTACCATCAACCCTAGCTGGCCCGTTTGCATTGATAGATACACCAAACCCCACCACACATGCATGCACACACACACGTGCACAGAACTGTCATTGAGTAGAGGGTGAGGCACACAGACACACACATGCACAGAACTGCCATTGAGTAGTTGGTGCTACACACAGACACACACATGCACAGAACTGCCATTGAGTAGTTGGTGCTACACAAGACACACACATGCACAGAACTGCCATTGAGTAGTTGGTGCTACACACAGAAACACACATGCACAGAACTTCCATTGAATAGATGCTGCTACATGCATCTCAGAATGTAATCAGTTTCCGATCAGCTGTAGGCAAACATTTTATTTTTAAACATTCATTCGTTCGCGTGTGAATAGCAACCAACCTTTTTTATAGCACTAATTGTACGTAAAACTTAAAACAATAACACACATTATACACACATGCACTGTTGCTAGGCATGATCGTGGAAATGGGGGGGGGGTGAGGGACAAGGATTGCATTGTTTGTAGGGGTGAGGAGGTGGCACATATTGCAATGTTGGAGGGAATGGTGCAAATGTCAGGACCTAAACTAAATATTCTGAAAACGTGTATTTATTCACCTTAAGCCTTTCTTAAAACTATTGTTTAGCTAACAATTATTGAAATGTAGACTTTATAATTACTTAATATTTATATTTAGTGTTAAATTGTCATATTCTGAACTAAATTTTTTTCCCGTTAAAATTAGAGGTTATCTAAATTCCCTAGGATTGAAGTTTATTTTTAAATAAGATAAGATAAGATAAGATTTCTTTATTGATCCAAACAAATGGAAATTTGTCTTGATTACAGATGTTTTGTCCTTCAGGATATTTTAAACAAAATAAAATAATTATAAATAGCTCTGACGCAGTAAATACATATCGACTGCGGACGCAATTCAATATCATTTTCAATGAAAAGCCATATTTATCAGTGTATAAAAATGTTCATAGGTTGATGGTACAAAATATGAATAAAAATAATTAATAAAAATATATTTTAAACGGTATAAAAATGTAATTTCAAGTGCAATTATAAAATATGTTAACTTTGTGTAACTGTTATTGACAATGAACAATAATTTAATTTTTTTTAAACAATATTTTATTTGTCACATAGTACGTAGGCACAATAAAGGCGTAGCCAAGACAACAAAATTATAGCATTGGTAAATAATATATTTTTGAACAATAATAGTAATACAAATATTAAGAATAATAATGAAAATAAAAAATAATTAATTAGAGGTATCGTAAAAGAAAATTCAAAAAGTGTGTGTGGGGGGGGGGGGGGGGTAATTCAATTCAATTTAAAATACAATTTATAGAAGAGAAAAATAGAAGAAAAAGCCAAGATAACTAAATAAAAAAGAAATACAGTTACATCCCTTTCATTAGACCTGCTTCGCATTAACACAGTGACAAAATGATATTGATTTTTAAGCTATGTTATTTTTATTTTTAAAAAACAGTCAGTAGTACTTTAGCAAATATGCTTAATTTTTTAAGTTATTTTAAAGATCTGGAGTTTAGTAGTTCCGACAATTTTTCTACATTAGGTCTGTTATAGTAATATTTATTTATTTACATGTTTCGTTGGCTGCTGAAGTGTTCACATTCAAGTAAATGGTGATATGCATCTCCTATATCTTTTACACATAACGGACACGCTCTTGAATTATAGACTATTCCGGGTGGCGACCCAGCTCAACAGTGAAATTATTATTAATGGTTCTTATTTTGAATATATAAGAAGCTTTTTTGAGAGGTAATTTGTTTAAAAAGGATGGTCTATTTTCCCAATCAAATCTACATATCAAGTCTAAGTATATTAATAATAACTCTGTTTGTATAGCGCTGCCAACAAATATAATGCAAGCTCAGAGCGCATTTAACATTGAGCAACAAACAACTAAGAACACGGATATAATTCTCTAGACTAAAAGAAATATAAAGCTAATTAATAATTAAAAACTTTACAAACATAGGAAAAAGGAAATAAATGTAGCATTAACCGATCTAAAATAAATGTTTAACGAAGGTAAATATTAAAATAATGTGTTTTCAATTCCTTTTTAAAAGGGACGATAAAACTTGTTCGCCTAAGTTGGATGGAAAGTAGATTCCATACTTTCAAGCTAGATATTGAGAATGCTTTCAGGCCAACGGTCGTCAGGAAGATACAGGGTACCCCCAGAATATGGATGTTAAAACCGTTTTTTTTCCAAAACCGGTTTTCGGTTCTACAAACCCGGTTTAAAACCGGATTTCGGTTCCCTCCCCTTCCCCCCCCCCCTTCCCGCACAATGTCACAAGTCACAGGCCGGAAATGTCAAATGTGCGTAGTTTTGTAGGTATATTTGAAAAATACTTCAAACTTAATTTGTGTTTGCAGGGCATTCAAGGGGTCGATTTGTGTGAACAGGGCCCTCGGGAGAAAAAAAAGATACCGGTACAAGATCTTTTCTGGGCCCCCCTCCCCTCCCCACACGCTTTTTTTTTAAACACTAGTCATTTCTGCTTCTTCTTCTTCTTCATAATACTGTTAGAACCGAGGAAAGAAGTCCACAATTTAAATACACATAACAAACATCAATTATATACAGATAAAAGCGTGTCACTTTAGGTTTTTAGACCAGCACTTAAGTGACGATTTGAAAGCCGGAACTGTAGGGGCAGTGATGGAGGCCTGGTCCAGGATGTTCCACAGCCCAATGGCTGACGGAAAAAAGATTATCTAGATGATTTATTTGTATTATATACGTTTGAAAAATCAGGAATCTTTTTACAAGGTCTGTGGACCATTTTGTGAAACTGTCATAAGTGTTACCATTTAACATTAGAGTGTAATCATTTCAATCAAAGCCTTACAGGTATGTTACAAAAATACTTTAATTAAGTACTTAGGTCTTAGTTTAAATTATAGTAATTGTTCCTGCGCTTCAGAAGGCCTATTGATCTTGCAAATAATATTACAAAGATGTGTAAAATGGGAAAAGTGACTCTCACTGTTGATTGATAATTTATGTCCTCTAGTGACTAGTGTTTCTAGGTTTAGTGATTTAACTATTGGTGTTATTCTTATCAGTTATAAATATTCACCAGTAATGTAAGTTGTGTAGTCAAATGTAAGGTTAGATCTGCAGTGGCAATGTGGCAATACAGTTGACATATAGTTTGTTTTATTACAAACTCTGCCCAAAATACATTTTGTTAAATGACAAAAAAAATGTGTTTTAAATTTTCAATACATTTGTCTAAAATGATACCTTCAATCTCCCCTCTTGGCTACCGCACAGGAAATCATTAAAGTGTAAAAGGATCGACTAACTAGTTTAACTGCCATACTAGTACGGCATGCAGCGGCATAGAGGATTTAGGCATAGGCCAGGGGTCGGCAACCCTTGGCTAATAGTGTGCCAAACTAGGATTTTTAAACCATTCAGCGTGCCAACAGCCCGAAAGTCAACCTGCTCTATTATATTTTTAAAATTTTAAAATAATAATATTTATTTAGCGCCTTAGCAAGATAGAGGCCCAAAACGAGGTGTATAGAGAAAATCTTTAGAGCGTTTAATATTTAACTTAAAAAAAAAAAAACGAGTTCCTGGTTATCATCCTTATTAATTTGTTTGCATTTACACCAAATACAGAATTTTATTACTACACTTTCACATTTGGATAGTTAATTATCGCCTAAAATAATCATTTAGTTATCGTGATTCGAGATATGGATCTGGCACATGCTATACATTAATTATATTTCGATCTCAGTTTTACTGAGATATTCTCTTAAATTATTATTACTCAACAAAGATCGAGAGACCAATATTGTTGAGCGGTGTAGAGACATTGTAATCATACAAGCTTGATAGTTAATGTAATGTTTAAAAATGTACACATTTTATTATAAATTCTTTAGTCATATAATATTTATATACTTTTCAACTAACTTACACAATTTGATAAATTTTAAAATTATAAATTGTAAGAGCCCTTAATGTTTTTATTAAAGAAAAATATGAAACATATTGGACATATTAGAGCAAAAAAACAAATACAAAACGGGTTGATTATCTCCCTTCTTTTACAATAAAAACTAATATAATATAATATTTTAATTATTATTTTTTATACAAATCTAGAATTTTTTTGTTTTAAATTCAAATTGCTGCATTTTAAATGGTCACTATCCCTCCACTTAAGAAAAAAGATCCACATCTAAGATGGTTGTATATGGATAAATCCAGTCAGACTTTATGTGGTATGAAAACAAGAATCCATAAATTTGAAAGTCTTGTCTTTGTTTATAAAACTCCTCTCTATCTATCTTAATATATGGCATAAATTAGGGAATTACAAGTAGTTAAGTGTTTTGAAATTGAATGAACGTGCAAGATTTGTCCAATTTCAATGCACATCCATTCCAGTGGTCGAACAGTTCAAGTGCTGTTTGGCCACGTCCTTGTAACTCACTGAAATGTGTCGCTCGCCATTCAGAAACATCGGCTTCAACAGTTAGTGCCTCCTCATTCAATTATTGAAAAAAATCAACAAGAAGCACCTTTTGGAGGTCTCTCGCGTGCCATCTTAATTCGCTCTGCGTGCCATGTGTGGCACGCGTGCTTTAGGATGTCGACCCCTGGCCTAGGCTACTAAGCAAACAGGAAGAACTGTAAGCCTGTAGGGCTTATAGGTCTATATTTGTGTCTCTGGAGAAAACAAAATAAAAAGGAGATCCTAAATGCTATCGAAAATAAATAGGCCCTTTATTACAACTAGAGGCTTCTTTGCATATTTAACAAAATGTTCAAGTACACATTCAAAGAATACCAAAATTAAGGGCCCCCAACGCCACGTGAGATTGTAGGAGGTCTTAGGGCATCTCTTCTTAGCTTTATTGCAACAATTAAAAGATACTTGCGTAATTGCCAATTTAATTTTAAATTTTAATATTCATGGGCCCCCTAAACTCTTATGGGCCCCGGTACGTCGTACCGGCTGTACCCCCCTCTCGTGGGGCCTGTGTGTGAATACAATATGATTGTGTAGGCCTACAATTTACCACAAAATTCTTTAGAAATAAAAAAAATCTGGGCTCATCGATTTAAAACTATTTTTCAATAGTGATAATCAAATTACCGATTATCGTTGACCATAATATTAAGAAGCATTTGAAGAGGCATATATTGTAACTTGTAAAATAATGTATTGAAAGGTTTCGCGTAGAACAAATCAAAAGAATGTGTATTCAATAGTGCCGTTAACAATAAAGCACCGACGCGGTGTCTAGCCGAATTGTTCAGGGTCACAGGGAAGGGCTAGTATGCTTCTTTCCATTGCGTACATCAAAGAGCAGCGCACATCTAAAGATGTGCCGACAAGTAAAAAGATTCATGTTAATTGTAACTAACTTAAAATTGGTTTGATGTTGTTTTTATCGCAAGCCATAGTTGGTGTTTGGAAACACAAGAAACAATATCTCACTAAATAGTGTTAGCAAGGCATTTCAGGAATTATTTTGTGCGAATCCAACAATATTTATTTAAAATATTTCCATTAGAAGCACAAAAAAGGGGGTCTTGTTCTTGAAGTAATGATTTCCTTCTAGCTTCCAACCAACAAACCGAAGTCCGGTTTTGAAAATCAAAACCGGTTTTCGCTTTCAAAACCGGAATCCGGTATTCCGGTTTTCGTTTAACATCCCTACCTCAGAAACAAGGAGTCGGCACAACATAGGGTTTGCTTAAAGGCTTGAGACATGGCGGTATCTCGTTGTTATGAAGGCACTGATGGCAAAATAGTTTTCAATTTGTATTCAACTCTGGCTCTCACAGTGAGCCAATAGAGCCGAGGCAGGAGAACTGTTGCTCAATCGTGCTTTGACTTACACATGACCAACTGGGCGTCACTGTTTTCTATACTCTCTAATTTGGCGACTTTATCGTCATGTATCTTAGCCAGCAGAGCATTGCAGTAGTCGAGGCGCGAGAGTACAAAGGCAGCGGCATGGTATTATCCCACGCCTACTTCTACTCCCTCCCCGCACCTATGCCACTGTACATATATACATATTTACATAATGTTTAATTGTCATGCACCATATACCTCTAGTTCTGAAACGTTATATCATGGCGTATATTGTACAGAACAAGTATAATTGACTCCGTTATATGACGGCGTATATTGTACAGAACAAGTATAATTGACTCCGTTATATGACGGCGTATATTGTACAGAACAAGTATAATTGACTCCGTTATATGACGGCGTATATTGTACAGAACAAGTATAATTGACTCCGTTATATGATGGCGTTTATTGTACAGAACAAGTATAATTGACTCCGTTATATGATGGCGTATATTGTACAGAACAAGTATAGTTGACTCCGTTATATGATGGCGTATATTGTACAGAACAAGTATAATTGACTCCGTTATATGATGGCGTATATTGTACAGAACAAGTATAATTGACTCCGTTATATGATGGCGTATATTGTACAGAACAAGTATAATTGACTCCGTTATATGATGGCGTATATTGTACAGAACAAGTATAATTGACTCCGTTATATGATGGCGTATATTGTACAGAACAAGTATAATTGACTCCGTTATATGATGGCGTATATTGTACAGAACAAGTATAATTGACTCCGTTATATGACGGCGTATATTGTACAGAACAAGTATAATTGACTCCGTTATATGATGGCGTATATTGTACAGAACAAGTATAATTGACTCCGTTATATGATGGCGTATATTGTACAGAACAAGTATAATTGACTCCGTTATATGATGGCGAATATTGTACAGAACAAGTATAATTGACTCCGTTATATGACGGCGTATATTGTACATAACAAGTATAATTGACTCCGTTATATGATGGCGTATATTGTACAGAACAAGTATAATTGGCTCCGTTATATGATGGCGTATATTGTACAAAACAAGTATAATTGACTCCCTTTCCGACCTATTGGGTTCCCTGTGTTGGTTAAAGCAGAGGTTCTCAAATTCTTTTACCCACGGCTCACAAGTAGGATTCCAGACGCCTTCTAGAAGTGGGTGGACTCATCGGGATTTCTTCAAAAACACAAAGCAACAATAAAGATGAAAATAATAAGAAAACAATTCTCCAAAACACCAGAGTAAGTCAAAAGTAAAATAACCCGTCGGACCTTATTGAGCCATAGAGCCGGTGGTGCAGCTTTCATTAATGTTCTGTGGTCACGGCTTACTGGGGGATTGTGTGACCAGCACAACGCCAAGCCGTCTTTACTTTACCTAAACAAATTTCAGGAAGGCCTACCCATCAGAGTTGCGTAGAATCAAACACACCCTCCAGGACAGGGAACAAGCCCACGAACCCAGGACCGTGCCAACGCCAGGCCTAACGCGCTCCCCATGAAACGTTCCCCCATTAAACACCAGTGTAAACGTAGCATTATGGTAGTACTATGTCTTCCTGATTGGCATCCGGGCATGGAATGGGTTGCCTGGACAAACCAGGAAACCCAATAACTTAAAATCAATAATAGCACTAATAGAAATGCAAGACTCAAACTGCGGATGAGAGTAGGACGCAATAATCATCTTTATAGAAGGAGCTTCTGTAATGTACAAGATAAGAGAAGTTGGTTGACACTTAGACCTTCACTTACGTATTAACATTAAAACACTTTTACAAAAACATAACACGAGTCTAAAATGTGTTTATTTGTGTTTAGATTATTGAAATATTGATTATAGTTTATTCTATTAGTCTAAAACAAATATTTATTTAAACTATTGTTCTGGCTGTGACTTAGTGGAAAGCAAAGTTATTATTGGGCCCGGCTTTTTTAAATAAAGTAAAGTTTGTGCGTAGCTCTCATCTTCAACAAGTCTAAATGAGGCCTGACCTTTTCAAACAGAAGATATCATGAACTTCCGGTGCCATTTCCGTCAACAAAAGAAACAGGCGTTTGCTGGTGTTTAACAATTGATTACAACCTCGACAGCCAGTTCTGGTCTCTTAGAAATATACAAAGGGGTTACAAGATTAGTTATGAGGAATCCGTTTTTAACATCAAAAGTGAGAAGGCGATAATTAATACTCAAAGTGTTAGTCACGTTAAGTTAAATTTAGCTTTGTTTATAAAATAAATTAGTCAATAGTTGCGTTTCTTGGTTATTAAAAAAAACACAATGCGTAGATTCATAAAAACAAAAATCGAAAACTCTTTTGCATTAAGCAATAAGTTTGAGATTGTAAATAGGTGATTCTTCACAACTGACATTCACAATCCATCGTTTTCTTTCGGCAATATTTTATGGAAATGAAATAAAATTTCATCAGATCTTCTCGTACAACCAATAACGCAGCAAACAGACATGTTTTGAAGCAAATGAACGAATCGGACCGGAAATGGTGTACACGTTCAACCTTTATACATGCATACTATTTAAGACTTGTCAATTCACACAACTTGTCTGTATTCGATTTATGTATACATATTTTTCATATAATAAAATATTGTGTGTGTTATTAAACTAATTTTTTTCTTTTAAAGTGGCTAGTGTTGTTTGTAAGTATATTATATCAATACTAGACCCACAAGATGCCATGGTTATCTGTATAACTTATACAGTGGTGATTATTTCCCCTCTTGCTGACTATACCATGCAAATGGCAACAACACTTCATTTCGGCTATATATATATATATATCTCTTTAGTAACGGTTTTGCTCAAGTCAATTGTACAGATAATGTTTTCTGATATGTGGTAGAAGGCCGGCAGCAAGTGGCTTAAATTTATGTACGCTGTGACTAGAAGTGGCCGTTGAAATAGATTGCAATCAGTAGATGAATCTTTGTGTGTGTGTACTACAAATAGGGATTCGTTTAAAAGGGGTGGGGGGTTTATAAATGTTTTGTTTTATTGGCATATTTAGTCTTCCTGTTATAAGCTTGAAATGTCGGAAAACGACCGACAGGTGGGGGGGGGGGGGCATACAGATATATTTATAATTGGGAAAACTGAATAATTACAGACAGATATACAGATAGACATACAGACAGGCAGTCAGCTAGAACAGATAGAAAAAAAGATATAAAGATAAAATGATAGATAGATAGATAGATATATGGATAGATAGATAAATAGATCGATAGATAGATAGATAAATAGATAGATAGATAGATTGATAGATAGATAGATAGATAGATAGATAGATAGATAGATAGATAGATAGATAGATAGATAGATAGATAGATAGATAGATAGATAGGTAGATAGATAAACCTTTGCAAAACCAAACACTTACAAAGGTGCAGTGATAGCTACGTGGATGCATAATATAGTTATGAATAGCAGAATAGTTCGACAACTAATTAAAGCTAACGAGATACTTCACTTAACGTGTTTTTCATTACCTTAATTAGCAAGACAAAATATTTTTAAACGTTGAATGTTTACATTTCAATGGTAATTTCGGGGATTCAAATATTATTATAAGTCTTTAGTAGCATAATTAGGATACACAGTAAAAAAAAAAAGTTCCTTGTTTATACAAGACTCTCACACGACGTCATTATTCTCCAGATTTAGCAGCTCACTTCTGCCTGCAACTCACGGTATCAAGGAACTCACTCAACACTAAAAAGGGGCTGGTATCTGGAGCAGACCTGTTATCAGTTATAAAGAAATAAATAAAAGATGAAAACTTTACACATATACATTTACCCACCTGCGTATTCACACAGTTTTCTTATGCGCACAGCTTTGTGTATAACGAGTTATAAGGGAGAATTTCCATGCCGGTGAAATTGGCCGTCATAATTTTATTGCCATAACGTGAACCGCCTATCCCCCCGAGGGCCTTGTGGTTGCCTGCAGGGATGGATTCCATTTACCTGCATTGTGTGTAGAAGAAATTGGTGGTGGTCCAGTCACAGAGCGTAGCATTGCAAACTCGAGACTCGTGTCATAGGTTTCTTTTCGAGCAAGTTGCTGCCCTTCTTTAATGTAATATGGACAGCACACATTTTTAATATCTTATTGCGGGGTGTTCATACAGTTGTGCTAAGCACTATTAGGCAAAATAAAACAAAGAAGGATGTGCTTAGGACATCTTGAGAAGGCAGGAGCACGTACATTTTTCACAGCAGTAAGTTACCCTGACCAAAAGTGCAGTAAAAAAAAATCCACAACAAAGGCCCATTCAATAAATAAATTGAAAAATATTGCAATCATATCCAATGGTTTATAAAGGGTATATTTTGAATTACTTATGATGGAAAGGTGGTTGTCACATACTTGTAGGTGCGAAGGGCCTCTAAGGGTCTTTATCCGGCCCTGAAACTGTGTATTTTATTTCATTGGCCACACAATCTCCTTTAATATAATGTATCCACAGTAGCCGGCGTAGACCTCTGCTTGACCTGACCTCTTGGCCAAACGAGGTCATCTTGAGGTCAAAGTAGCGACTTGGACTAAAAGGGAATGAGTGGCAAGTATTTTGCAGGCGGGTGACTTTCCCCCCATTCTTAGAAAAACTCGCTGTGTTTTATTTTGACACTTGCAGCGACCCAACAAACGAACCAAAAACACAAGTGACTTTGAGGTCTTCGGGGCACCTTAACTCTCCCTACACCCCCAAACACATTCGTCCCCCCATTAGCCTCTGTTTTTTTTCTTTCCAGTCCCCCTACTCCAGGGTCTTGTACTTCGTTTCAGTGCGGACATGCACGCCTGTCAATTTCCCGAAAGTCGCATCTCAGGTGACTTGGCTCTGACGTTGACACAAACATGCTGTGTCACACATATACTTAGTCCTTCATATTAGTGGCCCATTGGTGCGGTAAATCATCTAGGCAATGATGTGTTCTTATTTTCTCTACAGAAATGAAGATTTCGGGTTTTCGGCTGTGTGGGTATTGTTATTGCTAGTTTTAGTCTAATTATTTAAATATAGATTGCTTACGGTGGCATCAAAGCTTGGAATGACTTATAATAAGAAAATCTTACTGGGTGCTTTGCTAGTACCCTGCTCATTTACACTATATATATATATATTGTTTCCGGCTTGATGTCATAGACAGGTATAAATCAGGGGAACCCTTTTCCATTGATCTCCCGTGGAACTTAACCGCTTCCACATAGTTAATACCCAGACCTCCAAGGCATGGTACACGGTGCCATAAGAGCCTGAAATTCGAATACTGGTGGAGGCTAGGGTTTGTTGTCAGGTCTGGAGGCTGAGCTCCAGTCTACCTGGCTCTGATGGATATCTGACTTTGGTTCGGAACACACAAAAAACGTGAACGCAGTTGGACATTGTGCTAGCCACATAATCTCCTAAAATTCTGTTGCCACAGAAACGTGTAAACGCTGTGTCACATGTGTTATGCGTCGAAATGGTCCGACGTGGATACTTTACTACGTACTTCAAGGCATGAGATGACCAGAACTTTCAGTACGCTATGGGTCTTTGTCTGTCCTTCTGATATACTGGTATACTGCCCCCCCCTTCCCGACTTAATAAGCACCAGTAAACTTAATTAGATTCACGACATATAAATCATACTTTTAAAGTTGAAGAGTTTAACTGTAACTCGTCAACAACAAAACTATACTTTGTCTAGCGTTAAACCTATACTTAACAAAACGTATGTTGTTGTTCTTTTGCTAGAAGCCTTCAGCTTAGTCATGTACATTTATAGTTTCAGGTTTATGAGTAATTAGAGCTTAGACACTAATGAATTATGTGGTAATAGTAGTTGGTGCTGTTAGCTGCTGAACTGTTATATAACTCACTCACACAAAAGTTCTAAAGGTAATGCGATATTTTATTTATAGCCTGTAGTAATGGATAGAGATGACTATCTGTATTGTATGTAGTAACGTGTGCGTATATGTGAGTGTGCATGTGTGTGTGTAAGTGTGTGTGTTTATGTGTTGACCTTTTTTGAGTGAGAGTATGTGAGTATAGGGGTGTGTTTGTATTTCGTATAAGAATTAAAATTGTAAGTTAAGACTTAGTATAGTATAAAGTATAAACAGGTTATTAAAACCAATTTGACTGAACTCAAAATAAGTAAATAATTATAACAAACAATTTGATGACATCTTTTTAAACTGTACAGATTTTCAGAATCTGTAGTTGCCCTAAATGTTGTAAGTAGCAATTCGCCCTAATTTTACAAAGTAGACTGTTTGTGTAAAGACCTATTACCATTGGTTGATTTAAAGAAACGTTACATTATTGTCTTTTTTATGTGTCATATGTTTTTCAATCAACTATGCATAATAATTGTTACCCAGGGCAAGGTCGAGTAATTTAGCTATTACCGTACATATAAATATATAATATATAATATAATATATAATAATATAATATGCTTGTATTTATGCATGTACGTCCATAAAATCCTTATGTCATTCATAGAGCATAATAATATAGACAAATATAATTATATATCTTTTGTCGAGATTTTCAATATTTTCCAACCTACTTGCAGTGCACAGTGCTATATATATAGATCAGTGATGTAGTCTATCTTCAAGGGAAACAACTCACCTACATAAGGGGGGAGAGAATTAGTTATCTATTAACTAAAGGAAGTCTAATGTTTATCGTGGTTTGTTGTGGTGCAGATAACCTCTTGAGGCGAAGCAATAAATATTTATAAAGCTTGCAGGATGGAAAGTATGTTTAGATTGAACATACATCATAATATAGACAAAATGAACTAGTCAGTAGTCACTAGACGAACGATGGGGGGAAATTGTTTAACTTTTTATTTTTACTTTTTATGCTTGCATCTTGTCTAGAACTTCTTATACGTGTCTAGAACATTTTATGAATGCTAATACCTTGTATGAAGATTTTGAAACTAGTACATTGTCTAAAAGGGGGACACAGTGGTCGACCGGCAGCACGTTCGGCTGGTGTACCTTACCAACTCTGATGGGTATCTGACTTTAGTTGGGCTGCAGGGCATTGTGCTGGCCACACATTTCCCTAGCAAACTGGTGAACGCTGCTTTCACCGGCCCTTTGGATCAATTTGGTCCGACGGGATTACTCAACTTATACTCGGTCGTTGGGGGGAGGGGGGAACAAATGGACATTAATCCTTTTAGTAGGCTTGGTAGACTTGGCGGCGCCCATCTCCTCTCCAAGTCAGAGGTGGATTATTTTTTTTATTATTTCTGATTGTCTGCACCGTGGGTCGAACCCATGATGTCGAGCTTATGAGTCAAGCTAACTGTCGACTATGGTATGACCTTGCCTATAACTTGTTTAAACTTAGCACTTTGATAATTTTAACTTGTATTATTTTTAACTTTGGATGAAAGTTTATATTTTGCTTATTGTCCTTTGCAACTGTAGGCGACTGTTTTCAAACTATGACCTATATCAGTCTAATCCATAAGCAGGCAATTTTAAAGTTAACATCTTCTCTCTCTTTTTTTTATATTTATCATCTGCGTTTCCGTGTGTTTGTTATTTAACTACGTGTGTTCAAGTGTTTATCTCTTCTGTTTGAAAACACGACCTAAATACCGGGAGATTTGGATGAAAAGCCTACCCTCGCACAAACCCCACATCTCTATCACAAGATCATTCATCCAATATTTAGTTCACCTCGGCCAACTGTCCTACCTTTTTACTCCAAATTAATTTTTTACCTTGCAGCTTTTCCCGTCTTCTGCTGAATGCTGCTTTTACTCTTCTGCTGAATGCTGCTTTAAATTGACTTGTGCTTCGTTTCCTTACGTCTTTGTGTCTTTACACCACTACACCATACCCTCTCTCGCTCTCTCTCTCTCTCTCTCTCTCTCTCTCTCTCTTGCTCTCTTTCTCTCTCTCTGTCTCTCTCTCTCTCAATGCTTATGTGTCTATCTCTTTCACTCTGAATCTCTCTCTCAATGTTTGTGTCTAAATATACATATATTTCTCTCTATATATATCTATTTTGAAGGTCTATATATTTCTCTCCCTCCCCGTCTCTTTATTTATTATCTCTGTCTCTCTCTCTGTCTCTCTCTCTCTCTTTCTCTCTATCAATCTCTTTATTTATTTTGATTTTCTTCACTCATTCCATTAAGTCGCTCGCATTATTTTCAATGTATTTCTACTCTCACTCTCTCACGCCTTTCTCTTATATATCTCTCTCTGCATCTTTCTTTCCTTCTTCATCTATCTCTCTCTCTTTCCCTTTCTCTTACACTTTCTTTTTCCTCCTCCACCCACTCTTTATATCTTTTTTAATCCGTATTTTCGCTCTCATTTCTTTTTAGTAGTTCCCTTATTTCTCTCTCTTTCTCTATGTCACTTTATCTCTCATCATAGTGTCTCTCTCTCTCTCTCTCTCTCTCTCTTTCTCTCTCTTTCCCTATACATCTTTGCTTTTTTCTAAAAATTTACCAACAATCAGTGTCATTAACTTTAAACTATTTTCCTACCCCCTACCCCCCATGTTAATTTTTTTTTACTTTTTACTCCTTTACTCAACTTTCTCTCTATCTCCCTATCAAAGTCTTACAATCAAAGTATTGGCGGTGGTCTAGGGTAAACAGCAACAACAAAGTTGTAGGAAAATGTGTGTGTGTGGGCAGAGTGAAAGAACGACAATCCACTGTGTTGTATAACAGATCGACAAAGATCGCTCTGTCTAGATTACCTACACTTGTCAATAGCCCTCTATAGCCTCATCAAGGGTGTTTTAAAGAAGTTGAAGAAACACCTTACAATGCTCAGATCTCAAAAGTCAGATCAATAGAATAACAACGGAATAGATTACACTTGTTTCCTTTTTAAGTCTTACTTAAATTAGATGCTGTTCGTTTGATTTCATTTTATACTGGATTTGGTGGTTTATCACGAGTGCTAGGATCCATGTTCTAATTGTCTTGGGTTCAAAGCCAGGAGTGTGTTCACGTGTCCGAAGAATTTCCGTGTTCACTATAGAGATAATGTGGCCTGTACAGTATTCCCCATAAATATATTCAAAACGAAACAAGGGAGATGTGTCTTTATCAGCACTATAGGTCATCGTTGTCTCAATGGAAACGTAGTAAAGTATCCCTTCGGACCGAATTGATCATAGGTCCGATGAAGCAGCTTTCACTAGTTTCTGTGACCACGGCATACTAGGAGATGTGTGGCCAGCGCAATGTCCAGCCGCCTTTACTTTACCCAACTTAATGTCCGTTACCCATCAGAGCTGGGTGGATTCAGGGACACCCTCCAGTCCCTTGGAACAAATCCCAGCCTTCACCAGGTTTCGAATCCAGGACTTTCGGTACGCCAGTCGAACGCGCTGCCGGAAACGTACCTTTTCATAAAGCGTAAATGTAAACACAGAGATAGCCGACATATACAAAAGGCATTGATTGCAAACCGAAGTCTCCTGTTTTTTATACTTAATGTGTAAATAGAATTTATAAACATAAAATGTATTTAAAACCTTTTCATTACAAAAAAAAAGATAAGTTACCACGCATACACACAAAATATTATTCTGGAATATTCTGGTAGAAATGTTTTGTTAATGAAATCTTCTGCATTTCTGCTTTTAATTAAATGCATTTTAAGAGTAATTCTTCATTTTTGTCTACTTTATTTTTTGGAACTTATCGTTAAGTAGACGGAGGTGGTCGGTTGTAAATGAAGCAAAGACTGTTGGCCTCACATGGACACAACTAAAGGGAGCCGGCCAAGACCGAGACCGATGGAGAAGTGTATTTGCGGCCCCATGCTCCTATGGGGATTAACAGGAATAATTCAAGTAAGTCAATAAGTTTAATATTATGAAATATCAAGGACATGTGATCTGTATCATTCTTTAACATTCGTGCATTCAACATTTCGTGGGAATGTGCTAGGGTGCCAAACTATGGCTTTATAATTGTTAATGTATAGTGTAACGCTTTCAATATACTGTGCATCGTACATATCTAACTATGGAAGACAATTACTACAATATGCTCCAAGTTTCGTGTGCTTTTTTGATGCGGCTTACAAGTCATGGTTTTCATAAGAAAGAAATAGTCTAGGGGAACTTTCTTACTAATTTTGAGTTCTGTGATTGTTTTATTTGTGGACTGCGGCGTATTTTTAGAGTGAGTGGGGACTTTTAAATGCACCGCATCACCATGTAAGCGTTTTAAATGCACCGCATCACCATGTAAGCGTTTCGTTCTTTACTGAATCGCCATATTGACTAATAAGTTTTACAGACGTTCCGTCGAAATAGAAGATTATTACGTCTACTAGGCCCAGAACTCCTGCGGTGGGGGCGGTGGGAGCAGGGTTCGGTCGGCGCCTGGGCTAGCTAGAACCCAGGCTGCTCTGTTGACAGTCCGGTCTCACAATTAATGTAGTCAATCTCCTAAAGTACAGTACAATGAAAAGGTTTATTGGTCAATAGTGACAGAATGAGCTCATGGATTTTTTTTCAATTTTTTTTCAATTTTAGTTTTTATGAATCAGGAGAAAGTCGAAAAATGTGATTCAATTAGAAGCCATAATGTTAATGTTTACTTTATTTGTAACTACCTACACGAACTTTTCATTGTAGAATAAAACCAAAACATGCAATATTATTTTGCCATGTATTAACCCTTACAGTCCCGGGCGCGAGTATAGCGGGACTGAAGGTATGCATGGGAAAGTAGGTCGGTACGGGAAGGGTTAAAACATTTCTTACGAGGCTTGACTTTAAACAAAAATAATTAATGTTTACGGGTTCTCATAATTTGCGTTAAGTTTCAGGGGAAATAATACGCGATTTAAAAAACACTTTCAAATTGTCTTGATTACTTCCCTTTCACTTCAACATTTTTAAAGCATAATAATTTTTCCCAAAAAAAAATATATAAACAATTGTAATTGTTTTATCTACTATCTACTATTATGTACAAGACATAGACTGGGATTGTAATTATTATCATAGGCAGTGGTGAAGTCAATGAGAGGATGTCTGGTCCTGCGGTTAGTTCACCGGACTGTCAAAGCGACACGGAGTTTTTGAGCCAAGTGGACGTAATAATCTTCTATCTAGAATCTAGAAGGAACGTCTGTAAAACTTGTATATTGTATACATCTCCAAATTCACCCTTGTAATGTAATGCAAGCGGAAGTACCACCCAAAAGTTTAGTTTTTAAAAATATAAACTCCGTTTATAAAGTCTTTCCCTAATAACGCCATGTGTACTAGGTTATGATATGTTTCCTAAAATAGCCATGTTTTCCCTAATAACGCCATGTGTACTAGGTTATGACATGTTTCCTAAAATAGCCATGTTTTCCCTAATAACGCCCTGTGTACTAGGTTATGATATGTTTCCTAAAATAGCCATGTTTTTCCTTATAACGCCATGTGTCTGCGAAGGTTATAAATACAGTTGTTATGCACTAGAAAGTCGTTTTCCACCCAGATGTGCTCTGTTGCATTGTGAGAGGAAAAAAACAGAGAAAAACCAATATATTCTGGGAGGCGTCAAGCATAGAAGGAATAAAAAATATTACCTCAATGTGTCTAAAACACATAAAACTGACACACATTAAAAAAAACTGACCAAAAAAAGGAAACCTAATTGGCCAACTTTTGGTATAGGTTGAACTTTGAGAGAGTGACGCACACACATGTAAATGAAAGACATAACTTCTGAGGCTTAGATGATAGAAATACTAATAATAATAATATCAACAACAACAAAAGAGCAATATAAAGGAAATTATTAAAGGTTTACCCTAAACAAATTACGAGGCTTTTAGCGTTTATCTTAGTTTTGGAGGGGGGGGGGGGGAAGTTGAGGTACACCGTATCCAAGACGTTACACAAAGCTCAGGGAAAGATAATTCACAAAAAGGTGATGGTAACAAGGGGAGATAAGGAAAAAGAAAAGAGAAAAAAGAGGAGTTGCCATTAATGTGGTGTTCAAGATCCAAGCAATCTATTAAAGTGAATCTGTGAGACTCTCACTCACTAAACAGGTAGGAGGGGTGGGGATGTATGTGATAACTTCAGGGAAGCGAATTTCCTTTATGGACACTCACATTGATGTTCATTAAGAACCCCCTCCCTCCCCAACCTCTTATATCTGACCGTGCTTGCTGGTTAGTTGAGCTACCGAAGAGATGTCCCTTCGTTTCTCCGACCACCTCATATGGAAGGGGGGGGAAGGGGGGTCAGCAATATAATTTCCAGTCACATATACTTCCACCAACTTCCTGCAAGGCATCAGGTTCTGATTTTGGTCCGCCCTGGGTATTTAATTTCCCCTCCCCCCCCCCCCCCCCGTAGGCCTACCTACCATATCTGGTGGGTGTTCCCCAATCCACCACATGGGCAAGCGCCCGATAGGAGATCAGAAAACTCCACACGAGACTCTATACATTCATAATAAAACAAAACACACATAGGACATAAGGGATTGAAACAACAACAACAATATTAACATCACTATTATTGTACCTACTCTTAGTGTTCCGTCTACGCTAAATAAGCAAAGTTAGAATGTACTGTCAAGGACGCATAGCATTGGCAAAATGCTGAGAGAGTAACATTCTATACTCTATATTATTATATCGGATAATCTACCATATTTCTTCACATTTGATTTATTCATGGAAATGCTTAGCCTATTTTAGCTGGCTTTGAAATATATGATTATCGGGGCCCATATCCGTTCCGAATCAAATGGTTTTAAGGCGCCATTTGACAGCATTGTAACCCCTTCCCCTGTTAGTATTAAACGGGTTTCGCCGGGCTCGTAAGTCGAGCCACTCGTGAAGGCCAGGAGCTGGATTTGGTTGTCCGATGTATGTTGAGACACTAGCTGGTTTGGGGTGTTAGAAGACAAAATGGAGCTTGTCCACATTGTTCCATCCCTCTAGCAATAACAACCCATTGAAAGCCACGGGAAGGGATGGGGTGGTTTCAGCAATATAATGTCCAGTCACATATACTTCCACCAACTTCCTGCAAGGCAGAGGTTCTGATTTTGGTCCGCCCCGGGTACTTGATTTCCCCAGTACCTACCATATCCGGTGGGCATTCCCCTATCCGCCACCTGGGGAGGCGCTCGATGGAAGATCAGAAAACTCCACACGAGGGACGCCACAAAAACATTACAAAAACATTACTTACAAAAACATAACTAAAACATTACTTACAAAAAGATTTTTTTACAAAAACATAACTTACAAAAACATTACTTACAAAAACATTACTTACAAAAACATTACTTACAAAAACATTACTTACAAAAACATTACTTACAAAAACATTACTTACAAAAACATTACTTACAAAAACATTACTTACAAAAACATTACAAAACTACAATAAAAATAAATAAAACATTACAAAAACACTACAAAACACATAAAAAATAACATTTACTTAGAATCATGGTCATGTCAAACAAGGTTAGGTGATGTCCTCACTCCTTCATCATCATCATCATTGCCCGTCACCCCACCTGGGGTATGGGCCACCAATTCCAGAACTCCAGAGTCCTCTGCCCTGGGCCTCACTCCTTGCAAGCTGCCATCTTTTCATGATTCATGAAGAAGGATTCTTTACTACACAGCCAATGAGACCGCCATGGTACATATTAATTTTTTATTTTTTTTTGGTTGTTCTTGGTTTTTTTGTTTACAAATCCTCGTCACTGGCAAGCGAATGACTCTAACCCCCTAAAGGGACGGCATATTCTTTTTACTTCCAGTGCTTGTCCCTTAGTAGTAGGACGTCCTTTATCACGAACAGACAAGGACGTCCAGGAAAGCATTCTTCAAAGAAACGTTTGCTTTGAATTAAATAATTTTACTTTGAAATATGTTACGTTTTTACGTGGCATTTAAAGTGTGGAAAAGGCAGTTGCTAGTAGGACCGTTATTTTCGTAACCCTTATGCGTCCCGCGCCCCATTTTGGTAGTTATTAGACAGTGACCCAGTGAAAAAAAAATAATCCACACCACACTGCACATTAGTTCTACCGAACTTAAACCCCTTCCCCCTTTGCTCGTGAACCCAATACTCGACAGGCCGCATATGGAATGGGATACAATATGATAGATATCGGATTATGAAAGTTTTTTAGCATTTTTAATACCATGAATTTTCAAAACTAATTAAGTAGTCCAGTATAACCTATTGAATGGAACACTAATAAAGTAGTCCAGTATAACCTAGTGAATGGAACACTAATAAAGTAGTCCTGTATAACCTAGTGAATGGAACACTAATAAAGTAGTCCTGTATAACCTTTTGAATGGAACACTAATAAAGTAGTCCTGTATAACCTTTTGAATGGAACACTAATAAAGTAGTCCTGTATAACCTATTGAATGGAACACTAATAAAGTAGTTCTGTATAGCCTATTGAATGGAACACTACTCAAGTAGCCCTGCACTCTGTATCAAACAGTTTCCAAGCAGTTATGTATATGATATTATTAGATTTAATTAATCATCTATCACGACTAACTATGACCTTATTTCTTGCAGTAACATTAAACCTGGCGGAGTGTGTGTGTGTGTGTGTGTGTGTGTGCAAGGGGCGGGGGGGGGGGAGAAACGGGTCAAAACGTTTGGACATCAGCAATTCCATGTTCAATACTTTATTGAACTGGTAGAATTTCTTTTTTTTTATATCCTGGAACATGGTTTAATTTCCGTTGGCTCCTCATCTTCCCATCCCAATTAGAAAACAAAACAAAAACTAAATGAAATGAAGAAAAAAACATTCAAAATGCACATTTGAATTGAAATAGAATTACTTCGATTCGAAACCACAAATTTCGAAAATACAAAAAGCTTTAAAAAAAAACTGTATTGTTTTTAATAATATTTAGATATAAGAAATAAAAACTCTATTAGTAAATTAATTATTTCTTTAGCCTTTACTGTATCTATAAATATTAAAAAAAAAAGTAAAGTACTCTTAGGACCAAATTGATCATAGGTCCGATGAAGCAGCGTTCACCAGTTTTTGTGGGCAACGGCACCAGGATTCGAACCCAGGACCTTCGGAACGCCAGTCGAACTCGCTACCACTCGATAAGGATAAATTACTGTATCTAAAACCTTTAATGATGTATCCTTATAATGAAATCGGGGAGGGTGTCCCTGAGTCTACCCAGCTCTGATGGGTACCTGACCTTAGTTGGGGTAAAGTAAAGGCGGCTGTGCATAGTGCTGGCCACACAATCACCTAGTATGCCGTGGCCACAGAAACTGGTGAACGCCGCGTCACTAGCGCTATGGATCAATTTGGTCCGACGGGTACTTTACTTACTTACTTATAAAGAAAACAACAAAACGTTTTTTTTTTTTAAACAAGTCAACACGTTCTAACGTTCTATGTCAAATATGTTTTAGTATTCAATGTTTTCGAAAACAAAATTTTTTCTATATATATCCGTTTTAACTGATAATGATTTTAAAACAATTTCATTTTCATTTCTTGATATTTGTTTTACAAGGATATCACGTCTAGCGATACGGGGATAAGGGATGGGGAGCGCGTCTATGGTGCAGTGCGTGAAAAGGGCGCCTAGTCAGGCAAGTAAGCTGCGTTACGGATTACGCCGGCGCAACGTTTATGAACATCCACAGTGGTTTAGTTCTTTGCGTTCTTTTTTATTTTAAATAAATTTTTATTATCGCCCTTTAATGGACCGATCGTCCCGTTTTTTTTTTTTTGTTTGTTTTTTTAATATATGTATAGATAACTATCACCTCCCTTGTTCGGCGGATGAATAGCTTGATAAAGAAGTAGAAATGGGGGGAATAAGGAGGGAGTTGAAGTGAGAATGTGTGGCGAGGGAGGTGGGGGTGGGCTATGTTTTCAGACTCGGTTGAATGGGCGAGGATTCAAGACTTTGTTTCGCTGCCGTATGCTCTCCCCCCCCCCCCCTCCCTTTTTATTTCAGCAAGGGATCTCAACTTTGGGAGGAAATGTCAATATGTAGCAAGCTTCTTTGTGTATAGGTGCCCCCTTTGTTTTGTGTTAGTCGTGAATGTGTGTCTATTTGTGTGCGGGTGTGTCGTGAACTATTATTCCGATCAAACACATATACACACAAATAAAACCCATTTGCCTTTCGTTTCTTTCTTGTTTGTTTTTTTTTTTTTTTCAAAATCATTAATATAAAGAAAGAACAATAATTCTATATTGTGGGAAAGAAAAAAAACTACAACTCTGTTTTGTGGGACAGAAAAAACTACAACTCAGTTTTGTGGGAATGAAAGAACTATAACTCTGTTTTGTGGGAATAAAACAACTATAACTCTGTTTTGTGGGAATGAAAGAACTATAACTCTGTTTGAAAGGGACCCATTACTTATGTATTTTGTATCGTACATTTACTAATATGTCGCTCGTTTTCTATCTCCTAACAAAATAGTTTCGTAAAAATAGATCGAGCTTTAAACAGAGAGCAACGAAATGAAGGAGACTTCTTTTTTTTTTTAACCGTGTTGCAGTGCTATTTTTTGCATTTCTTGTAGTCACTAAAATCCAAACATGATAAGGGTGCTGATGATCATCTATAGACCTATCCATGGAAGAGATACATGATTTTTTTTTAAAGAGGTAATGTGTTGGTTATGGTAGATTTATGTGTTACGTTAGGGGTGGGTCGGTGGAAGGAATACGAAAACAAACAAGACTAACAATTAACCCTTCCCGTACCGACCTACTTCTATCTATGCTGCCTTCAGTTCCGCTATATACGCGCCCGGGACTGTAAGGGTTAAAAGGGTAGATGCAAAGATTTAGAGATGAACAGATTCTCAAATAGCAGTGCCGTGAGCTCTTTAGACCTGGGCATTCTGAGTTACACCGGGTGTAGTTTCGGCCCCTGCATACATTAGACCAGGGGGTCAGCAACCTAAGAAACGCCAAACTTGGCGCGCAAAACGATTTTCAATGGCACGCGAGAGACCTACAAGAAGTTTTTTTAGTGATAAAAAACAACAACATTTTCCAGTTCTGAATGAGGAAAACTGAGTGTTGAATGCTATATTTCTGAATGACATAGAGACATATTTAATTTAGTTGAACTTGCATTTACAAAGACCACTGGAATGAATTTGCATTAAAACTAGACGTATCTTGCCGTGAAATCCTTTTTTTTTAAATTAAACTACATGTACATCCCTATAATAAGGCAAATATTAAGATAGATGTTTTTTTTCAAAAATACATCAAAGCACTAAAATCGGAGTTTTCTAAACAAAGGCAAGACTTTCAAATTTGTTCATACCACATCAAGACTGGCTGGCTTGATCTTACTACATCTTATATATAGATCTATTTTTAAGTGGAGTATTGGCGATTTTAAAATGCAGCAAGTTGAATTTTCAACATTAAAATTAATGGGCTTAGGTAAGTCATCTGCTATTCTCAACTGCTAGGCATTCGCTCTTTTACTTTCAGCTTTTGGTTCAACTTATTTTTGTGAACACATTTTATCGCACATGAAAGCTTTTCTAAGCTTACAAAGAGGTCACCTACAATTGACTGCTCATTAATTTATACAGACTAATTGCATTTAAAATAATTTGTATGCTCATCGTCTTTAATTAAACATAAATATTTGTAATTCTAAAACAAATTAAAAATGTATTTCTATTATTAATTTAATAAATATAACAGACCTATTTAATAGCACTATATTGTGCAATTTCTGTAATTATTAATGTCTAATAGATAAACTATCACGCTGGTCCAGCGGTTAGTTCACCGGACTGTCAACCAAATACCAACTGACACGTCACGGGTTCTATCCCTGCCACAGACCGTAGCAAGACCAAGGTCAAAAGCAACGAAAATCTATAAAGTGTTCTATATTTAATACAGAATTTACGTGTAAGTGATTATCATCCTTTTTATTTGCATTTATATCAAATACAATAGTTTATTACTTAACTTTTACAATTATGATAATTATTGTCTTATTGTTATCATCTTTTAGTCAAGATGTGCAAATGTTATTTATATTTTGATCTCAACTGAGAAGCCTTTTAATGTTTTTCGGATTTGAATACCAAAATTTGTGCACAGTAATATCGTTAAGCGGGATAGATACGTAGTAATCATACAAACTAGGTAGTTAATGTAATGTTTAAAAAAATATATATATAAATTCTTTAGTCTTATAATATTTATAGAATTTTCAAATTCTTTTTACAGTTTGATCATTTCACAGTTACACATTCTAAGCCTTTGATTCTTTTAGAAAAGAAAAAAACAACATATTAGAAATATTAGCGCAAAAAACGGGTTAATTATCTCCCTTTAATTAAAATTATTTCCACATTTAATTTAATAGTTATGCCAAAAAAAGTTCTATTTTGTAATATAACAAATATTACTGGCTAATTATTATTTCTTTATATAAATCGAACATTATTGTATTCATTACAAGATTTAATCATTACAGGATGAAAATAATTTACGTTGAACAGTTGTAAATAAACTTTTCCGGCATTAATTTGTTTGTCCATTTTTAAGGAGTTTATATGTAAAACATTAAACATTACAAAAATTACACAATGTAGTGCTTTCAAATACATCTTTTATATTTAATAAATTCATAATACCAATAAATTTGTTTTAGAATTAGTTATATTAATTATGGTTCATTAAAGAAGATGAAAATAAAAACTCTTTTAAATGTAATTAGTCTGTATCAATTAATGAGCGGTCAAGTGTAAGTGACCTCTTTTGTGAAAATCTGTTCACAAGTGTAAGTTGAACCAAAAGCTGAATAAAAAAAAGAGAGAAAGCCTAGCAGTTGAGAACAGCAGACGACTTTCCTAAGCATCTTCCTTCCCTGTGGTCCTGTGGTCTTTGTAAATGCGAGTTCAACTCACTTAAATGTGTCACTATGTCATTCAGAAACATAGGCTTCAGCTGTCAGTTTTCTTCATTCAGAACCGGAAAATTTTTTTTTTTCAATAAATAAACACCTCTCGGAGGTCTCTCGCATGCCAATGAAAATCGCTCTGCGTGCAAAGTTTGGCACGCGTGTCTAAGGTTGCCCATCCCGGGCCTAGTGGACGTAATAATCTTCTTTCTAGAAGGAACGTCTGTAAACTTATAAGATAAGAAACTACTTAAGGTTAAATGTACAAAGAATTATTGCAGGAAATGTTTAATTTATTTACAACGGTTTAACGTATTTTTTTTCATTTCTTAAATAATTAAATCTGGTAATGAATAGGCCTACCATTATGTGTGATTTAAATAAATGAAATAATAATTAGTCAGTAATATTTGTTATACTACAAAACAGAACTTGTTTGGCATCACTATTGAATCAAATGTGGAAACGTTTTTTAAATTAAAGGGAGATAGTTAATCCGTTTTTTTAAGCTTACATTTCTAATATGCTTCTTCATTTTATTTTATAAAAGAATAAATAGCTTGCAATTGATAACTTTGAATGATCAAACTGTAAAAAATATGTGAATATTATCTTAATATTATGTGACTAAAAAATATATGTATATTTTTAAACCTTACATTAACTACTCAGTTTATATGATTACTACGTATCCATCCCTATTCTTATATCCTAGACGTAAATGAAATGATAGTACATTATGACTTATGACTAAAATTAAACCCGTTAAAGTACGGTTAAGGAATAAGGACATATCAGTTAAACTGAGATCAAAATCTAATTAATTTTAACAGGTGTTAGATATTCATCTTGACTACCGAATGATAAGATTTAGACATAATTACCATAAATAAACTAACCCATAAAAACACAGTATTTATTGTACTCCCTTTCTTTGTAAACTAAGTTTATATTTAATTTATATTTTGATAGATTAAAATAAATATAAGTGATATCATACCTTATGAATTTCCACACTAAAATTGTGCGCATCCTTTTTTTTTCTAGCATTGGCCCGCAAAAAAAACATAAAAAGATAACTCGCTTTTTTTCGGCTACATTATGTCGTTTACAATCTTTTTATTTCGTAAAAGCGAACAAATCCGAAAAAAATCTTTACTTCCGTCTCTTCCCGTCGTCCAATCGAGCCGAAACTTGACCAGCAGACTTGTCCCGACTAACAATACATTCTATCAAATTTTCAGCATCGTAGCCTTTGGAATAGTCACGAATACCTTCCACCAATTTGCGAATCGATGAACATATTATACGAAAAAACATGGCTGCCTTTGACGGAAGTAACTAAAGTTTTCGGATATGTTCGTTTTTACGAAAAAATATGAATGAAAACGAAACAATGTATTTGTGACACAATGTAGCCGAAACAAAGCGAGTTATCTTTTTATGGTTTTTGCGAGCCAAAGCTATAACAAGAAAACCATAAAAACACAGGATGATAATTACAAACACGTTAATTTTGAATTAAATATAAAAAACGATTTTCTCTATAATGTCACAAACGGGATATGCGCTATATAAGCACCGTAATTATTATTATTATTATTATTATTATTATTATAATTAATCTTTGCTTTTGGCCTTGGTATTGCTACGCGTTAAATTAATTGTCCTAAAAAAATATATTTTTTTAAAAGTATAACAGAGTAGGTTGACTTTTAAGCTGTAGGCACGCTGAATGATTTTCAAATCTTAGTTTGGAATACAGTTAGCAGACTGTTTAGATTTAAATCATCTAGCATTAAATGAAATGGACCTCATATTTTTCTAACAAAAACCATGAAACTATGTCTAACTTAACTAACTATGAGTGTCTGCAAGTCATTGTGGGCAATAATTAAAATGGGCAAAGAAAAACTGGGTTTAATGCCCCAAGGAAATTTTTTTTTTTATGTTAATCACTTCTATTTCCCTAGCAATTTAGACAAAAATAAAATATATCAAACTATTTATGTTGGCCATCAGGTATGGTGGCCGAGCTGTCAGCGAGTTCGACTGGTGTATCGAAGGTCCTGGGTTTCGAATCCTGGTGAAGGCTAGGATTTTTCCCTGGACCCGAGGGTGTCCCTGAGTCTACCCAGCTCTGACGATTACCTGGCATTAGTTAGGGTCAAGTAAAGGCGGCTCGGCACCCCCTAGTATACTTCACAGGCCCTATGATCAATTTGGTCCGACGGGTACTTTACTTGGCGAATATATTAGTGGTGAACAAACATGATAATCGGATTGTGTGGTTAGCACAACTATAATGTGCGCAACATGAATCTAATAGAGGGGGACCATATAAAGTATGTTTAGAGTAAATCATTTGTAAACTATTTCATCGTACCCCCTCCAACTCCACCCCAACACACACCCACACACTGACACACCGGCTGTACTCTTCCATATTCACAACATTAAAATATTTCGTGTTTCATTTAAATACTAAATAAATATGGAATATGATGATAATAAGACGAACCCATTTATTCTTCTGTTGGCGAGCGCTCACATTAATGCAAATTTTAACAGAACAATAAATGGGGCGAGAAAAAAATAAATGACAATTTTTGTTAATTCTTCTTTAGCTGTTCGCACTAGACCTCCTTGGCCTAATTAAATCTCATTTACATTTAATCACAATAATGTGCTCGCTGAAAGGGAGGCAATCATTGGCGTATGCTGTGGAAGAGGGTGAAGAAAGAACTTGCTTCCCTTGAATTTATTTGCAAGCACTATACATTTTATTCTAGCATTAATACTAAACAATCTGGAGGATGGTGGGGAGGGGGGGGGGGGAGAGGTTCTTAACACTCCATTTACTTTGTATTGTTTTTTTTTTTAAGAAATACAGTTAAAAAGATTAATACCCCGGTTGGTACAAGAGGATGGAACTAAGTCCTTATTTTAAATGTATTACTTATCAAGTTATAACAAATGTTTCTTTTCGTATCAAGCACCCTCTACTATTCCCCCTCCCCATTTCCCCCCACACTTTGTTCTGTATAGACGCTACATATATTGATAAGAGGTGTGAAGTAGACTGAAGGTGTGTGCACTGTAACAAACGGCGTATAATCCTGTATATCTCTCTAACTATATCTTCACTGGGGCGTTGCAAATTATGTATTCAGAGTTAGCGTTAGTGTTAAGTATTCAGACATTAGAACTAAGGAATAAAAAAGAAACTAATTTTAATAATAATGATGTTGTTGCTTTTGGGCGTGGGGTGGTGGGGGGCGAGTTGTAATATAAGAGACCCGGATAAGAGCGAGACTTTTGCTTGTGTTAAAATCTACTTTACACGACTTGTTGATATATGCAGCTACAGAGATCACATCAGGCAGATAGGAAGACATAGAGACTCTCAAAGCGATTCCCAGATAGACAGACAACAGACATTCACGCAGATGGGTGGGTAGATATATATGGATATATATGGATACATAGCCAGAAAAATAAGTTGTATAAAAATATAAGTGCAATTGTTTTTTTTTTTTTGTTTTTTTATATCAGTTAAATATAGTGATAATTTTATTACCTTCAGTTGTTTGTATTTTTTTTTCAAAACTAATTATTTTGTAGTTGTTTTTGTTTTTTGTTGTTGGCGTTCTTTTTTTACTTTAAAAATGTCAAGGACTTTATTTTAAATAATACAGAAACTACAACGGGTCTGACTATGCTCTATTAAAGCCTCTATTAAAGCCTTCATGGTCAATCTCCACAGTACATCAGATTCATGGTAGAGCTACACAATTCAGAGAAAACAGGGCTGCGTTCAAACAACATTCATCAACAACTCAAGGCACCAAAAGTAAAAAGAAAACCATTTGCGGCTCGCTCCTAGAGAGTCGTAGCACCTCTGTGGTGGAACTATCTTCCGAACACAGTAATATTTTATTAAACAAGCAAATAATATTGACATTTTTTAAAACAAAATTAAAAACACACTTATTCATTTTTTTTTTAAATAACATAGGGTAAATGTGAAGCGCACTCAAAGACTGATTGTTATGAATAGCGCTATATAAAAATATAAATATCTAATTAATTTGTAATTTGTTGAAAGGGGACGTGGGGGTGAAAGAGTGGCGTCCCTTAAATTCTACGTTGGCTGGGTTATGGGACGTGCTATTTTTTTTCTTCTTTTATTGAACTGAAGATATTTGTCGCGCTATAGCTGAAGAGTTATGAAGTGAAGGAAAGATGCACAGACAAATGAAAAGGAAAGAGGTGGACACATTTTTACTGAATGGAAGAGGAGAGAGGGTAAAAAATAATAGACAGATGGAGTAGAGAAAAAGAGAGGGAGACAAAAATGTAAGATTATGACCCATATAGTAATGCCAGGTATATTTTAGAGTGGCAGAGACTTGTGGACACTTTCCCAATCTGGCGATGGAAAGGGAAGATTCCTGGAATTGATCGGGAATTATTTTTTTTGTCTTAGACTTTTCCAACACAAAACCACGTGAGATTTGTTACGTGACCTGAGATGTTTTTTTTTGCAGTGGAAGAGAACTTGGAAACAGCAAAACAGGGGGTGGGGGTGAGGATGGGGACTGGAAGTTGATTACTAGTGACACCTCAGGTGTGGCGTGCTATGGTTGCTGAGGGGGGGGGCGAGAGAGAGAATTATGTGTAATAGGCACGCCCCGGGGGGACACCTGAGCACTTCACACAAACACTGCCGTAGAATTTGGGGTATGTGGACTTGTGGTGGCACTTGTGGTAGTTTCGTAGCTGTCACGTCGCCTCTGTTGGTTGGGTACAACAGTTCAAATGAAAAAAGGGGAGGGAGAGAGAATGGGGGAATACTCGGAATGGTTGAGAAAAAAAATGAAAGACGGAGGGAAAGAAAGAAAAAAAGAAAGCTAGATAGAAAGAATGAATAAAAGAATGAAACGATGAATGAAAGAAAGATTGAAAGAAAAAACGGAAGAAAGAAGAAAGTAAAGATAGAAAAGCTGACGGATAGATCTATAGATAGACAAACATGAGGTCAAATAGAGAGATAGGGGGGATTGAGAGATGGATGGATAGGTAGTAGGTAAGTGGGTAGATAGGAATGTAGGCATATAGGTAGATGGGTGGGTAGAAAGATATTAGATAGAAAGATAGATAGATAGATAGATAGATAGATAGATAGATAGATAGATAGATAGATAGATAGACAGATGATCAAAACAAACAAAGAGGACACACAAAAATGTCAATGTTGGATTCTGTTTCAGAGTGATCGCTCTTGAATTCCCCCCCCCCCCCCCCGCCTTCCATCTCCCTTTTTCTCCCTCGCTTCTTTCATTTTGTGTCTTCCACTAAGAACGATCTGTGGACAACCATCACCTTTTCATCGCACCAGTCTGCACAGCCACCCCACCCCTTTACTCCCTCCCTCCGCTCCCCCACTCCCCCCTCCCTCCCCTACTCCCCATAACGCTCTTCATGATTTTTTTTTGTCCCCATTGGAAAAAAAAAAAACACACACACACACAGAAAATATGAAAAAATCGACAATCATACATCGCCCTGGGCGCTTCTAGCGCCCTACACCACCACCGTTTCGATTCCCTACCCTTTACCTCTCCAATCCAGCCCCCCACGTCTCCTACCCCCCCCCCACACCACGGGCATGTTGATGGGGATGGGGAGGTGGGGATGAAAGAATCAATGCGCGTGCCCCGTTGCACCGAGACGGGGCGTCCTATTGGGCCTCCACCCGCCGCCTTCAGTGCGGTTCAATATTGAGCTGGAGTTATTTATACAACGTAATTATAGGGCTGGCAAGGGGGAAGTGGGGTGGGGTTGGGGGAGGGCGGTTATGAATGATGGCGAGGGTGGGGTGGGTGGCTAAAAAGTAAAGGGTGGGGGGTTAGAGGTAGACCCGGGGTCCCGGGAGGAGCCGGGGGACCTTTTTTTTTTATCCCTCGACTCTAAACGGGGGTTTGGCTAGGGATTGGATTATTAGACATATTAAACGAACAGGTATAAGTGTATAAGTGTGTGTGTGGGGGGGGGGGAGGGGGGGAGGGGGGAGGGGTTGAAGTACTTTTCTCTCAATTCAAATGTGTTTTTCTATGTTTTTTTCTTCCCTTTATTTTGTTTTTGTTGTTTTTGTTTTTTAATCGTGATAGGAAGAGGAGGAGCCAACGGAAATTAAACCATGTTCAAGGACTTAATAAAAAAGAAAAGAAGTTATACCAGCTCAATAATGTGGAGTACATGGAATTGCTGCTGTCCAAACGTTTGACCCCCTCCCCCCGCCCTCCCCCACTTCGCCAGGTATTAATGTTACTGCAAGAAAAAAGGTCATAGTTAGTCGCGATAGATGATTAATTAAATCTAATAATATCATGTGCATGACTACTTGGAAACTGTTTGATACAGAGTGCAGGACTACTTTATTAGTTTTCCATTAAATAGGCTATACAGAACTACTTTATTAGTTTTAAAAATTCATGGTATTAAAAATGCTAATAAACTTTCACTATCCGAGATCTATCATATTGTATCCCATTCCATATGCGGCCTGTCGAGTATTAAGTTCATGAGCAAAGGGGGAAGGGGTTTAAGTTCGGTAGAACTAATGTGCAGTGTGGTGTGGATAAAGGTTTATTCACGGGGTCGCTGTCTAATAACTACCATAATGGGGTTGGGGACGCATAAGGGTTTATGAAAATAACGGTCCTACTAGCAACTGTCTTTTCCACACTTTAAATGCCACGTAAAAACGTAACATATTTCAAAGTGAAATTATTTAATTCAAAGCAAACGTTTCTTTGAAGAATGCTTTCCTGGACGTCCTTGTCTGTTCGTGCTAAAGTACGTCCTAATCTTGCGGGTTAAGCACTGGAAGTAAAAAGAATATGCCGTCCCTTTAGGGGGTTAGAGACATTCGCTTGCCAGTGACGAGGATTTGTAAACAAAAAAACCAAGAACAACCAAAAAAAAAAAAAATTAATATGTACCATGGCGGTCTCATTGGCTGTGTAGTAAAGAATCCTTCTTCATGAATCATGAAAAGATGGTAGCTTGCAAGGAGTGAGGCCCAGGGCAGAGGACTCTGGAGTTCTGGAGTTGGTGGCCCATACCCCAGGTGGGGTGACGGGCAATGATGATGATGATGAAGGAGTGAGGACATCACCTAACCTTGTTTGACATGACCATGATTCTAAGTAAATGTTATTTTTTATGTGTTTTGTAGTGTTTTTGTAATGTTTTATTTATTTTTATTGTAGTTTTGTAATGTTTTTGTAATGTTTTTGTAATATTTTTGTAAGTAATGTTTTTGTAAGTAATGTTTTTGTAAGTAATGTTTTTGTAAGTAATGTTTTTGTAAGTAATGTTTTTGTAAGTAATGTTTTTGTAAGTAATGTTTTTATAAGTAATGTTTTTGTAAAAAATGTTTTTGTAAGTAATGTTTTTGTTCTGTTTTTGTAAGTAATGTTTTTGTAAGTAATGTTTTTGTAATGTTTTTGTGGCGTCCCTCGTGTGGAGTTTCTGATCTCCCATCGGGCGCCTCCCCAGGTGGCGGATAGGGGAACGCCCACCAGATATGGTAGGTACTGGGGAAATCAACTACCCAGGGCGGACCAAAATCAGAACCTGCTGCCTTGCAGGAAGTTGGTGGAAGTATATGTGACTGGACATTATATTGTTGAAACTACCCCATCCCTTCCCGTGGCTTTCAATGGGTTGTTATTGCTAGAGGGATGGAACAATGTGGACAAGCTCCATTTTGTCTTCTAACACCCCAAACCACGGACAACCATACCTCGGACAACCAAATCCAGCTCCTGGCCATCACGAGTGGCTCGGCTTACGAGCCCAGCGAAACCCGTTTAATACTAACAGGGGAAGGGGTTACAATGCCGTCAAGTGGCGCCTTAAAACCATTTGATTCGGAAAGGATATGGGCCCGTCAGCCATGAAAGACAAGTCAAAATCGTATATTTTCAAAGCCAGCTGAAATAGGCTAAACATTTCCATGTATAAAAAATTAGATGTGAAGAAATATGGTAGATTATCCGATATAATAATATAGAGTATAGAATGTTACTCTCTCAGCAATTTGCCAATCCTATGCGTCCTTGACAGTACATTCTAACTTTGCTTATTTAGCGTAGACGGAACACTAAGAGTAGGTGTGTTAATATCGTTGTTGTTGTTTATTTGGCTTTTCAAAACCTCATGTCCTTTGTGTGTTTTGTTTTATTATGTATGTATAGAGTCTCGTGTGGAGTTTTCTGATCTCCTTTCGGGCGCCTCCCCAGGTGGTGGATTGGGGAATGCTTACCAGATATGGTAGGTAGTGGGGAAATCAAATACCCAGGGCCGAATAAAAAATCAGAGCATGTTGCCTTATAGGTAATGGGTGGAACCCGCGTGGGTATCGGGGTCCTGGAAATGTGGGTATCGGGGTCCTGGAAATGTGGGTATCGGGGTCCTGGAAATGTGGGTATCGGGGTCCTGGAAATGTGGGTATCGGGGTCCTGGAAATGTGGGTATCGGGGTCCTGGAAATGTGGGTATCGGGGTCCTGGAAATGTGGGTATCGGGGTCCTGGAAATGTGGGTATCGGGGTCCTGGAAATGTGGGTATCGGGGTCCTGGAAATGTGGGTATCGGGGTCCTGGAAATGTGGGTATCGGGGTCCTGGAAATGTGGGGATCGGGGTCCTGGAAATGTGGGGATCGGGGTCCTGGAAATGACCATGTGAAAGAATAACCCCACTGCTAAGTCCCACTTGCATGTCGTATAAGGCGACTAATAGTGGGTTGTGCATTGGGTATAACCCGGGCACGTACATCTTTTACCCCCTCCTTTTGTGGTGCTGTTCGTCAGAGGTCCAGATTGCACTACCCAGGAAAGAGATTTTGCGCAGCTCCTGCTGGGGGGGGGGGGGGGGGGTCTTTGGGATTGGTAGCATGGAGATGGGTGGGTGTAAAGTCGTGAAGGGGCCTGGATCCAGTATGTGACAATTCCACAGAATATTCCCAGAATCTAAAAAACTAAATGGCACATCTGAGTGTCATAACCATTTGGAGAGCTCTGTGGATGGCGGAGATTAAATCCCAGGCCAGCACAACTCAGCCCGGACTCACAGGTGCTGGCGCAGAACCGAAAACTCTTTTGAACTGCGGGGTTTGAAAAAAAGCCACAAAGGAAAACCCAGAATAACAATGCTAGTGTATCTGGACATTGACTGCAAGAGAGCAAACGGCTCTGCAGACTGGCTAATAGAAGAAGAAGTAGAAGACCCCCCCCCCCCCTCAATGAGGTGGTCGGAGAAACGAAGGGACATCTCTTCGGTAGCTCAACTAACCAGCAAGCACGGTCAGATATAAGAGGTTGGGGAGGGAGGGGGTTCTTAATGAACATCAATGTGAGTGTCCATAAAGGAAATTCGCTTCACTGAAGTCATCACATACATCCCCACCCCTCCTACCTGTTTAGTGAGTGAGAGTCTCACAGATTCACTTTAATAGATTGCTTGGATCTTGAACACCACATTAATGGCACCTCCTCTTTTTTTTCTCTTTTCTTTTTCCTTATCTCCCCTTGTTACCATCACTTTTTTGTGAATTATCTTTCCCTGAGCTTTGTGTAACGTCTTGGATACGGTGTACCTCAACTTCCCCCCCCCCTCCAAAACTGAGATAAACGCTAAAAGCCTCGTAATTTGTTTAGGGTAAACCTTTAATAATTTCCTTTATATTGCTCTTTTGCTGTTGTTGATATTATTATTATTATTATTATTATTTCTATCATCTAAGCCTCAGAAGTTATGTCTTTCAAAATTTCATTCATTTGCATGTGTGTGCGTCACTCTCTCAAAGTTCAACATATACCAAAAGTTGGCCAATCATGTTTTGCTTTTTCGTTTTTCGGTCTGTTTTTTTTTAGGGAAGGGGGGGGGGTTGTGTCAGTTTTATGTGTTTTGGACACATTCAGGTAATATTTTTTATCGCTCCTATGTTTCACACCTCCCAGAATATATTGGTTTTTCTCTGTTGTTTTTTTCTCTCACAACGCAACAGAGCACATCTGGGTGGAAAACGACTTTCTAAGGAATAACCAATGTATTTATAACCTTCGCAGACACATGACGTTATTAAGGAAAACATGGCTATTTTAGGAAACATGTCATCATAACCTAGTACAGTGCAAGGCTATTTTAGGAAACATGTCATCATAACCTAGTACAGTGCAAGGCTATTTTAGGAAACATCTCATCATAACCTAGTACTGTGCAAGGCTTTCTATGAATGTGATAATTAATTTGAAGATGGAAAATTAATTAAATAAAATACATGAGATTTACATACAATGAAAACTGAAATCAAGCAACATCAATCCATCCATGCCTGTGGCCTTACAGCCAACGGAACACCGACCATCTTCTATTCAGATCTATATCTATATGTTGTTGTTTTCTCATGAATGGATCCCAAGCTGTTGTTTCTTTTAGACAGCAAGACAGACGTTGCAGTACTGCTGTCGATCTCCTGGCATGCTTATGTCGTATGGAGTGCTGCAAATGTAAACATCGTCCATCCATCTCAACCTGGGTCTGCCGCTCTATTGGTCATTTCACCTCTAAACTTTCTGGTGATGTACTCTTTTTTTTTACATTATGAGGACCAGCCCTATCTATTTTTTTAAATATCAGCTACTATTTTAAGATAGAAAGATTGTTAGATGCGGCTGGGCATTGTGCTGACGTTACATTCCCCATAGTACGCCGTAGTCTAGTCCTAGATAAAAAATCTGAAAAAACAACAACTAAATTTCAAGCGATTCCAATCATTGATTTACTGGAGCAGGGGTCGGCAACCTACGGAACGCGTGACAGGCTTGGCATTTGGACTTTAAATGGCATACGGAAAACTACCAAAAAAAAAAAGGCAATTCAAGTACTTCTACAAGAAGTTGACTGCTAAAGCAGGATTACCTTTAGACTTTTGGCACGCTTAATGGATTAGAAACTCTACTTTGGCACACTGTTATTAAAAGGTTGCCAACCCCTACACTAGGGAATGTCTTCATCATGGGTGGCCATCCCGCGGCCCACAGGCTTTCAATTCATGGCACGCGGATACGTGTCAAAAATTGTTTTATTGTACATAAAGTAACCAAAAGAACATTTCACCATACATAGTATGTATCATATAATTCAGTGGCATGTTTAGGCATGTTGCACATGTTCTGTTGGAACAGGGGCCCCCACACAAAAGGGGCCCCCACACATCCCAAACATATTTTTTTTAGTGACATCCCATTCTTTCGTTGAAAATGTAAAAAAAAATGCATTTATTCCCTTACAATTTTAAGCTCTCCAGTCCAACCAAGCTAAGCGCAACATAAAATGTATGATTTTACAGAATGTAACATGAATTAACTGCATTTTTCTAAGGTTTGCGGAAGGCAGGGCGATAAACAGGGCCCCCACAATAGCAAATTCGGCCTTGATCATATCCTATCTTGGAAATATCTCAGTACATTGATTTCACGGCATTTCTTCTAAGTCCGTGTTAAAAAACAATGCCGTTGTTGGGCCTGATTTCTTTAATGTTATCTCACCAGTTTTGAATGCATAGCTGTAAAGTTTACATTTGCAGCACTCCATACGACATAAGCACGCCAGGAGATCGACAGCAGAGCTGCAACGTCTGTCTTGCTGTCTAAAATAAACAAAAAAAAATGAAATTTTTTCAAACAAAATCCGACAGCTCATTAAATGTAATTAATTTCTTTAATTCTCAATTTCGTTTTACTTTCTTTAAAAAAAAAAGTCTTTTTTTTTTAACTAATTTTATTAAATTGGATGTAAGGAACTTTTTTTTTTATCAATCTGTGCCGCCTGCCAAAAAGTTTGGCAACCCACGGTTTACGTCATATAAAAAAAGCCGTGCAATTTGTAAACATCATCAGGATCATACTAACGATTTTCTCCAACTCAACAATTTGTTCGTTAAAAGTTAAAAGAACTGTAATTTTTTACGATTAAAAGAACAAGTTTTTACTCAAATTTACAAATTTATATAGCGCTATTCATTACAATTAGTCTTCGAATGCGCTTTACGTTTAAGCTATGTTTTTATAATAGATCGAATGAGAGTTGTTAGTTTTGCTTTAAAAATATCAATATTGGGCACATGTTTGATTGTGTTCGTTCCTCCAAAGAGGTGCTACTACGCTCAAGGCGTAAATGTTTTACTTTTTACGTTTGGCACCTTGACTATGTACATTTTGTTTGAACGCAGTCCTGTTTTCTCTTATGTGTGTAGCTCGATCTGATGTATTGGGGAGATTGACCATGGAGGCTTTTATAGAGCATAGTCAGAACTTTGAATTTTATCCTAAGTGTTATAGGTAAAAGTAAAGTACCCGTCGGACCGAATGGATCCATAGGTCCGGTGAAGCAGCCTTCACCAGTTTCTGTGGCCACGGCATACTAGGTGATTGTGTGGCCAGCACTATGCACAGCCGCCTTTACTTTACCCCAACTAAGGTCAGGTACCCATCAGAGCTGGGTAGACTCAGGGACACCCTCCAATGTTATAGATAGCCAGTGCAATTTTTTTCCGACAGGTTAATGAGTTTTCTTTGTTGTTCAGAACAATTTTCGCAGCCATGTTTTGGGCCCTTTGTAGTTGTTGTTTTTTTTAATCACAGTCCTATGTACAGACAGTTTGCGTAGTCTAACTGAGAGATGACCAGGCCAGCAATGTCGCAGTGAAAGTTTAATCATTCTAAGTAATAAGTAAAGTACCCTTCAGACCAAACTGACCATATGTCATTTAACAAGGCATAAAAAACAACAACAAATATTTGTTTTTCAACATACCATTAACAACTCATACAGCATACAAAACAGTACAGCTAATAAACAGACACAACTAATAATAAAGTCTGGGAATGATTGACTTCAAGAGAGCAAATAGACAGGTAGTAATGGTTGACAGGAAAAAGAGAAGTCCGCAAGTACTTTCAGCTCCGTCAAAAAAAAGTGTGATTTCTATGACTATTACGTGACAGGTCTCAATTCAATAAAGAACTTTACTTTTGGTTTTACAAACTTACCTTATTCTTACATATGCCCGGTAATTGAACAACAACAACATACACACGTCTATAAAACAGTTTTTTAAAATTATATATATATATATATATATATTATAATGGGGATATGTGGAAATGAAAAGGGAAGGCGGGGATACGAAGAAGTGGGTAAGTAGAGGCTTGGGAAGAGAGATGGTGAGACAAAGAGGAGACCTTGGGGAGGAATGAGAATGACAGAGAATGAGAGAGTGTGGAAAAGAAAACAAAAAAAGGGAGTGAAATGGAAGAGAAAACACTGGTAGTAAAGAATGAGGAGGAGATGTAAATCTAGTCTATGATATTTATTATTTAATTAAACACACATAAGCTTATACATAATATACATACAGAAATACACACATATACGCAAGTACAAATATACAGATACGAACACAGATATGTTTATATTTAGACACTTTGAAACATTTCCTTGAAATTAAACTTTTACTGTTTTCTCCTTATTAAAAATAGTGAATAACGCAGGTTTTGGTAACCTTTTGATAACAGTGTGCCAAAGTAGGATTTCTAATTCATTCAGCGTGAAAGAAAAAAGCCTAAACGTCACTCAACAGGGGTGTTCCACGTGCCATTGAAAATTGCCCTGTGTGTCAAATATGGCACGCGTGCCGTAGGTTGCCGACCCCTGGGCATAACCTTAAAATAAACCATCTAAATCATATTATGAAGATTTTGTTTTTAACCCAGGATTGTGTTTAGAAATTTTTTTTCTTTTCAAATATTTTAAAAAACGAAACAGATTCACATTGACACACACACACACACATAAATGAACTCACACTAACACATACACACATAAATGAACTCACACTAACACATACACACACAATGTTTTCCTGCCTCTCTAGTTTTAGTTCACTTTTTATATGAATATTTCACTCGATGTAGGAATCAAAATAATTTGAAAAAAAAAACAAGAAAGTGAAAACTAATTTGGAAAAAATACATTCTTTGATCTCTCTATTTTCCATGTCGTTTCTAATGAAGGAAAAATTTATTAAATTTTTAAAAAGAAAATAAAACACGTTATTCTTTGATCAATCAAAGGGCTAGATCGAATACGCTTATATCTACATTTATCTTTGATTATCTATATTTATATTACAACTCATCCTTTATTGACCCTAGTTTGTTAATAAATAGTTGGGCGTCAACCCTGGTTTAAAACTAATTTGCTCACTAATTGCCGTAACCCATTCCATGTCCAAATGCCATTCAGATCGAATTCGCTTATCATCATCATCAATCCTTTGACCATTGTAATTGTTGGGGTGAGCGAATGGACACCTCAGCAGTCAACTTTCTCCACTTTTGCCTATCTTGAGCGGTTGTCAATAGTTGATTCATCTGCAGCCCTGTCCAATATTTTACATTGTCGAACCAGCATTTCCGCTGACGGCCTCTCCTAGGAGATTCGAAGTATTTTTCTCATGCATTTATTTTCGAAAGGCTGCAACTTGTTTTCAGTTGCTGATAACAGAGTCCAGGTCTCACATCCATACAGAACAATAGTTTTGAAAAGGGCCCTGTAAAATCTGTCCGTTTTGTTGGGAGACTAATACTTTTGCAGTTTTGCTGGTCCAGATTCTGTTTAGGCGAGCCATCGCCGCCATTGCAGTCCCAATCCTTGCTCGGATTTCTGACTCAAAGCTTCCGTCTACGGATATGATTGCTCCTAGATATTTGAAATTCTTTACTTCTTCCAGTTGTTGTTGGTTCGTTATGATGTTTGCACTTCTGGCATCTGTGGTGTTGATCATTATTTTACTCTTTTCTTTACCTTATTTTCATTCCGTATGCCCTTGCTCTATCTGCAACCTTATATCTAATATTACAAGTTACCCTTTATTTTAATTTACAGACACTAGTTTTGAATAATTATTAGTTGAAAACTTTTTTTTTATATTAAATCTAACATAAGGAAAGTTTTCTTGTAGATTAGAGAGGCACATAAGGTATGAACATTCATCTGAAATAATATAAAGATTTAAAAAAAGCATGCGTATGTTTTTCGTTAAAGAGCTCACCTTGTGTGAAAAACAACTTATCATAATAAACTAGTTCTCCAACAGACCCTGGCCCTAAAATCTTTCCCATCTTACTTTGTTGATATTTATTTTAAAAACCTGGCACTGCTGGATCTTTATAAAATATAAATTGTAAATTCTCGTATTGAAATTGGAGAATTTTAATTTGAGATTAAAGCGCACAAAAACATAGAAAAATAAACTCTTTTTTCTTCTGTCAATAAAATCATAAAAAAACAACAAATTTTTACATCTTTTTCATTTATTTTTTTTTACATAAAATAATGTTGAAAAATATTTTAGAATCAATAATTTCTTTGAACATTTTGATTACAAACACACAAAAATATGGAAAAGGGAGATGACTACCATTAAAAAAATATTCGAAAGAGATTGATTCCAGCAGACGATAGAGTTTTAGAAAATTAAACATTTTTTTTTTGTATTGAAATGGAAAAAAACAAAACAGTTTTTATTCGTAATGATTTCCATTTCAACTGGACGTAGACATAATCTCATCCGTCTGGTTCACTAAATATTCCACACGCCTTGCTTTCTTGAAAATAAATGTGTCTGGCATCTGGACCCACGGGTGACTGAATAAATTATTTCACCAGACTGTAAGTAGACATAGACAAAAACGAGAGTTTCAAAATAATATTTAAAAAAAAAAAAGAAAAAAGAAAGTGAACTCTCGATCTGCCAATATACTTAAAGAATCTATGAAAGTCTGGAAGGACAAAGGCATAATTATTAGTAGCACAAGATTTGGTTGTTGTCTGTCGTGTTGTTTTTTAAAGCGAGAAAAAACAAAGTAAAACGATGTTGAAGGTCATGTTTGATTACGTACATGACATTGAATTTTGACATTTACATGTATTTAGTTTATAGAACAGAGAAGGAATCAGATAAATGACATAGAATATTGACATTTATTTACTTTATTGAAGAAAAAATGACTAAAATGACAGAATATTGACATGTATTTAGTTTATAGAACAGAGAGGGACTCAAATAAATGACATAGAATATTGACATTTATTTAGTTTATAGAACAGAGAAGGAATCAGATAAATGACATAGAATATTGACATTTATTTACTTTATTGAAGAAAAAATGACTAAAATGACAGAATATTGACATGTATTTAGTTTATAGAACATAGAGGGACTCAAATAAATGACATAGAATATTGACATTTATTTAGTTTATAGAACAGAGAAGGAATCAAAGAAATGACATAGAATTTTGACATTTATTTACTTTATTGAAGAAAAAATGACTAAAATGACAGAATATTGACATGTATTTAGTTTATAGAACAGAGAGGGACTCAAATAAATGACATAGAATATTGACATTTATTTAGTTTATAGAACAGAGAAGGAATCAAAGAAATGACATAGAATTTTGACATTTATTTACTTTATTGAAGAAAAAATGACTAAAATGACAGAATATTGACATTTATTTAGTTTATAGAACAGAGAAGGAATCAAAGAAATGACATAGAATTTTGACATTTATTTACTTTATTGAAGAAAAAATGACTAAAATGACAGAATATTGACATGTATTTAGTTTATAGAACAGAGAAGGAATCAAATAAATGACATAGAATATTGACATTTATTTACTTTATTGAAGAAAAAATGACTAAAATGACAGAATATTGACATGTATTTAGTTTATAGAACAGAGAGGGACTCAAATAAATGACATAGAATATTGACATTTATTTACTTTATTGAAGAAAAAATGACTAAAATGACAGAATATTGACATGTATTTAGTTTATAGAACAGAGAGGGACTCAAATAAATGACATAGATATTGACATTTATTTAGTTTATAGAACAGAGAAGGAATCAAAGAAATGACATAGAATTTTGACATTTATTTACTTTATTGAAGAAAAAATGACTAAAATGACAAAATATTGACATGTATTTAGTTTATAGAATAGAGACGGAATAAAAAAAATGACATAGAATATTGACATCTATTTAGTTTATAGAACAGAGAGGGAATCAAATAAATGACATAGAATATTGACATCTATTTAGTTTATAGAACAGAGACGGAATCAAAGAAATGACATAGAATTTTGACATTTATTTACTTTATTGAAGAAAAAATGACTAAAATGACAGAATATTGACATCTATTTAGTTTATAGAACAGAGAAGGAATCAAATAAGTGACATAGAATATTGACATCTATTTAGTTTATAGAAAAGAGACGGAATGAAATAAGTGACATAGAATATTGACATCTATTTAGTTTATAGAACAGAGACGGAATCAAATAAGTGACATAGAATATTGAAATCTATTTAGTTTATAGAACAGAGACGGAATCAAATAAATGACATAGAATATTGACATGTATTTAGTTTATAGAAAAAAGATTGACTCTAATTCGTTTTGGAGAAAGGAGATGTTGGGGTATATTTTTTTTTCCTCACGCTTTAAGTTTCACTCGCTTATTGCATTCAATGTCACCATGTTGAGATAACATCAATACGCTGATAATTGCAGCTACCCCATAGACCCATCATTATCGATGGTTGTTTTTTTTTTGGGGGGGGGGAGCGGTGAGGCGGGGCTGGGGGTGGACATGACTGGGCGGGGTGCGGAAGAGAGGGGGGGGGGGCTACGGGTAAAAAAAAAAGAGCGAATGTCAAGAATGAATGGAACTGATTTGATTCGAACTGACGACTCGTGAAAAAAAATATTTACAGCAGGGAAAATTTTTAAAAAAAGCAAACATCTTGTCTTGTTTCGATTTTTTTTGTATTGCATCTCTCTCTCTCTCTCTCTTTTTCTTATGAAAAAAAACAACAACAACATAGATGGTTGTATCGACCCCCACAATACCCGTGTATTGCAAAGCAGACCACTGACCACTACAGCTACTCTTTATGAAATGGCAAACGAACCCTCTCTATATTGTGAACCATGAGTGATACCCTTATGTTTGGACACTGAAAAATAAAACGTTACGTCGTATAGGAGATCAGGAACGACGACCTTCTCATCTAACCATAACCTAAGTCAAGCGTACGATACGCCACCACACGCGAAAGACTTAGCGGTATAACAATTGTAATAACTGTTATAACAATAAATTTCTGATTTTTTAAATTTTATATGTTAGAATATTTAGAATGTTTTAGCCAGGGATCGGAAACTTACGGCACGGGCGCCAGACTTGCAAAGCGATTTTCAGTGGCACGCGGAAGATCCCCTATAAGGCAATCAAGTCTTTTCTACAAAAAAAAAATGGTTGACTTTTAGGCTGTTCGCACACAGAACGAATTAGAAATCCTACTTTGGCACACTATTATCAAAAGGTTGCCTACCCCTGGTTTTAGCAACGAATGAACTAATAGTCCAAACCAGTGTTCTTCAATTTATCTACACGCTATAATTAAAGAATTATTTCAAGCAAAAGTGACTCTTTCTTCATCTCTAAAGGGACGTAACTTTCATTTTGTACAAGAAAAAACTAGTAAAGGGAAATCAATAGAAAAAGGAGACAAGAACGACAACTACGCCAAACAGTACTGCGAATGGCACTGGTATTCAAGTGGACATGGAATATGGAGATTAGAAAAATGTAATATGTAGGCCTAGTCTTTTTGGGTTTTTAAAGATTACTCTTATCCCTTCCTGGCTAAAATTCCCGGGAACGTCCATGACAAGGGCTACAACAATAAGTGTTATTTAGTCTTTAAATTATTTTTTTTAACAGTGGCCAACCAGTTGTCTTATTTAATGAAAAGAAAATGGAAAATAAATGTAGGCCTACACTTCTTAACTGTTTTTTGTGTGTGTTGTTGTGGTTTTGTTGTTTTTTCAAATTTAAATGTCTTCATAGTTTGAGAATAACTTGTTTTTTGACGATTAAAAAGAAATGGAGCCTAGCTCTATTCTAAATATTTAAACTCTAATACGATTACTATATTCAGTAAATAGTTCAGGATAAACACGGTGTTTAAGTAGCCTTATATAGGCCTACATATATCATATATCCGACTATACACATTATAAATGTAAGCAGATTTTTGTACACCATCACACTGCTTAGCTTATGGCTTACTTGCACCTGATTCTTAAATTAAATGTACTTTAATTAATAACGTATTTGGGGGGGAAAGGGAGAAAACTTCGGTGGAGAAAATGTTGAAGGCTGACAATATTTTTTTTTTCGAAGCTACGCTTCACAATCTGGAGAGGGTTAGAACGAAAGTTTTAGAAAGAAAGAAAGAGAGGGGGGGGGGGCGTTATTGGCAGTGAACGGTTTCAAAGAACTCTGCTATTTCCACCCTCGCTTCCCAACTCGCGTAAAGCCGAAAAGGTCCCGCTACGAGGTAAAGGCAGCCAATCGCCGGACGACGAGAGGAAGGAGGGAGGGAAGAGGGGTGGTGGTGCGGGAGGAGGGGGAGGGGGTGGAAGAGAGGTGAACGTGGAACGGGCTCATTGTTGTGGAGAAGAAAAAAGAAGGGGGGGGGGGAATAAGGAGAGAGGAGAGGAGGGGTGGGTTTTGATCTTGCCGAAGTTTGACCCGTGCTAGACGTTGTGTGTGTTGTGGTAGTTTTTTTAGTTTGTGAAAAGTAATCATGACGGCATGTACCGGGATACTATTAGCGTTTCCAACATGATTCCTTTAGTGTTTATTATCTTTTGTGTTCTAACTGGACTTGTACAATCTAAAGGTAAGTTTTGGTTTAGTTTTTTTAAATAAAAATTTTAAAGGCATTCTAGACGCCACAGCACCACCGTGGGCAGGTTCACTCTCTCGAACCCTTCTTTATCGTATCTCCCCCTTTCTTTCTCTCTCTCTCTCTCTCCTTTCTCTCTGTGCTAGAAAACGAAATAAATATAAACTTTACCCTACTTTTGTCGACTTGTGCCACAAGAGCATGACTTCTGTTTATAAACCATGAAGCGTCGCATTAAATCTTCTGCTCCCTTAATTTCAATCACGAATCACGACGAATCAGTTTGAATGTATTTGTAGGCCTATATTATATAGTTGGCTATATATGCACGTGACTTATAAGATATACTTATGAGAAATTACCCAACCAAGTCTTTCAACTGGGTATACCTTCAACTGTTTATGTGGGTCGGTAATGAAAGTGTTTGTTATTTCTGGAGTGTTTTTTCGGTCGTCATTGTCTTGAAAACACACACACACAGACACATGTGTATAACGCTAAGAGTTCTTTTATAACTGTTTACCTAGCCGTAGGTGAGGTGGAGGGGAATGAGAGAGGGTGGGGTATGATATATTAGGCTGGATAGTAGAATAGAGTTATTTGATCGACCAATGAGGGAACTGTACATTGATTGAGTAGTCCTATATAGAGAGATAGGCCTATATACTATAGAGTATAATGGCATGGGCGGAGAATGGTTTACTATTTAATAATAAAGATCACCCAATACTCAGAAAGTTTTCTTTTTGGTATCGGGCTCGTGCTGTAGGCCGTCCTACAATTCCCGTGTTTACATTTATTACCCATTATTGTGTACAGGTACAATGTAGGCCCTATGGCCTATGTGGACAATATATACAACCCTATAACCTATAACAACCTGTTGCAATGCTCATATAAAACATAACAACAAAAAACAAATTCATATAAGTACTCTTTCTTCTCAAGAGGCACTCGGGAATGGAATGGGTTGCCTGAACGAACTAGGAAAAGCAGTAACTTAACATTTAGGCCTAAAACACTAATAAGAAGCAGACCTGCCAACGTCCCAAGACAAAAAATCTGTATATGGGGGGGGAGGGGTGCGCGCGCTCAAACTGTGTATTTTCAATTAAAAGGAATATAACTAGTATTGTTTGATATTAATGTAATTAGTTAAAAGTTTTAAGTTTTAATTAATATCTGTGTATTTAAATTTAAATAAAGAAATCCAATAGGTCCAGTTATAAAGCTAAATAGCCTACTGTAATAAAGGCTCTTCTAGGCCTATACAATAGTCTAAATAGTAATAGTAACTACTACTAGTAAGCCTACTAAAAATGCTGGTAGCAGGCCTAAACATATTTAATCCGTATATGGCCTATATTCTACTCCTATCCAATACCAAACCTAGTACTAGATAATTGTGAGCAACATGATAAGCTATGCCGATGCTATAGGCTAGGCCTATTGCATTTTTTAATAAAATATTTTCTATAGTTTTTTTGGCCAAAAATGTATTTTTCCTTAGTATTGTAGTAAGCCTATTCCTATTTTGGTTTTTAGTATGTGTTTAAATTTAGGCCTACAGAGATGTTGGCCTAGAGCTAAAAAAGTGTCCAGTTCCAAGAAAATATTACTGGATTTCACGCGAAATTGCACAGTCCGGACGGGAAAATAATGAAAAAAAATTACTGAAAATTAGAATTTTAAGGGCTATGTCGGGATGGTATAATCCCGAAAAAAATCGGAAGGGTTGGCAGGTCTGAGAATGCAAGACTAGACTCGGACCACGGATGATCGTAGGACGCAATAATCTTCTTTATAGAAGGAGCGTCTGTAATATACAAGATAAGACGACATGTGCAATTTATATACATTTACTTCACACAGGGAAGCGCGGGGAGAAGTGGGACACCTCAAAATTTTGTACTAAGAGGAGTGGACCTTAATAATAACACCCACATACATAATCTAAACCAGGGGTCGGCAACCTTTTGATTATAATGTGCCAGAGTATAAGATTTGTAATTCATTCAGCGCATCAACTGATTAAAAGTCAAATTGAATGCCCTGGTCCCCTTTATTAAAAACACAAATTTCAATTCGGTTGTCTGGGCCTGAGCACGACCCCGTCTTCATGAAAAACGTAGCCTAGGCTTTTGATTTTTACATCTTACACTACGTAGGCAAACGTTAATATCAGTGTTCTTTCTTTCTGGTTAAAAAGTAAAGTATCCCGTCGGACCAAATTTATCCATAGGTCCCGGGGAAGCAGTGTTCACCAGTTTCTGTGGCCACGGCATACTAGGGGACTGTGAGGACAGCACTAAGGTGAGGTATCCATCAAACTGCTTAGCCTGTACCTAGGACCTATGGTACGCCAGCCGAACGCGCTGACGTACGGCCACCGTGCCGCCTTACCCAGCCCCCCCCCACCCCCGGGCTACAGCTGCACATAATACTAATTAGTCCTACACACTGTGTTTATATACATCAACACATGTTGTTTTGAGCTATATCTAATACAGTACATTATAATTTATTATTATATCAACAACCACATGTGTTACACTTTTTGCCTCCACGGGACTTTAGATCTACTATCCTTTAAATGACAACTACTAACTAACTAGTCGTCTTTAAACACACATACCAGGGACTAAAGTGAGGGACACAATTAAAATATTGTCACAGTCTGTACCATTGTCGAAAGATAACTGAACAAAACAAGTGTAAATGCGTAACTGTAAAAGCAAACAAACCAGTAGGCCTGCACTTCTAATTGAACTGAGCAACATACACACACACCTCTTACCTTTATCAATGGTAAAGTACTCTTCGGACCAAATTGATCCATAGGCATAGGGCCGGTGAAGCAGCGTTCACCAGTTTCTGAGGCCACTGCATACTAGGGGATTTGTGTGGCCAGCACAATACCCAGTCGCCTTTATTTACACCCCAGATACACATCAGAGTAAGTGTTGACTCAAGGGACACCCTCCAGTCCCGGGATCAATTGCCTTCACCAGGATTCGAACCCAGAACCTTCGGAACGCCAGTCGAACGCGCTGCCGCTCGGCCACCGGGTCCCATCTCCTTAGCATCCTTTTCCCCACACAAGCCGATATTTCTTGTTAACTTGAAATATTGGACTAAAGATATAAATATCTCACCTCCCCCACCGCCGCTCCCCTAAAGGTCCCCCCCCCCCAAAAAAAAAAACGTGGGCGGAGCCTTAAAAGCTTACAGTGTCAACACGTCATGTTTTATTCCAAAAGGCGAAAGTCAACAAAGTCGATACAAAGTACACCCATTAGTTCAGCCCATGAAAGGGGAGGGAGGGAAGACAAGCGCCCGAGAGAGTGGTTTTGTGTTTAGTAGAGGGTAGAGGGGGTTGTGTGGGGTGTAGTGTACTGAGGTGACCTAACTCTGCAAGACCGTCACTCCCCCCCCTTTTTTTTCTATATTATTAACTAGCTAAATTACCCGGCGTTGCACGGGGTAACAGTCAGGCATTGAAGAACAAACGGTAGGCTACATACTTTCTATTCAAATATATCATATAGACTATTTATAGACTACTTATAAATAATGTTGGTTAAAAAACTTCATTTTCATGTGCTAATTATTAATTTATTTTCAATGCATAAAGTTTTAATAAATTACAGGCATTTACCTATTTAGAACCCGTGCACGTTAGTTTTAATAATGTGTGCCAGTCCGGGACATCTTTTACAGACGACAATTATCAGCGTGGAAGCGACCAAGGTCACACGGGCCGTCTGCCGGTCGGGGATTCTAACGTTTCTGCTAGGGACTTCAACCACTCAGTTAGGGAAGACACATGCACAAAGCGAGATCTCAAAAGTAAAAGATGAGACGATAAGGTCACATGTCTTTAACTTGACCAGTGAGAGTCGGATTTTACACAAACGTCGTACTTTATATTTTTATATATATATATATATATATATATATATATATATATATATATATATATATACAAGCTAAATTCCCCGGCGTTGCCCGAGAAAATAATAAATAGGCATGTATAGACCTAAGCTACAGATAAACATTTCATAAACTACAATGATTAAAAATATATAGGCTAGAAGTAAAAATTTAAAAAAATATAATTATTTACTGAAAACATTTAGGAAAATAAATAGGCAAGTCTTTTTATTAAACCAAAAGTTAAATTGCTCTACGTTGCTCGGGGGGAGTAATACATAGGCTTAGGTAGGTCTAAAGTCTAAAGCTACAGATAAGAAATGTATAAACTAGATTGAACAGAAAGCTATAATAACTGTAAAAATATTATTATTATTAATTACTGAAAACAATTAAGAAAGTAATTTAAGAAAATTATTGTAATCGGTTTTTAAAAAGCATGACTTTTTATTTAACAAAAAGTTAGGACTGTCCCTGTGGATAAGAATCAAACACCAGTCTTTCGCGTGCGTCAAAAATATAATTATTAGATTTTATTTACTGAAAACCATTTATGAACGTTTTTTGTCCTATTATGAAAGTTTTAAGTCCTAAAATCCTTACAATCTTTCTTTTTTAAAGTAATTTTAATGATAATTTTTTTTTATTTGACAAAAAAAATTAAGCTATCAGTGGGGAATCGAGCCCAGATCCCCCGCTTGACAGTCGAGGATGCTAACCACTAACCACTATGCTAGGTAAAACACATGTCATAAGCGATGATTTCAACCAATCTCTGTCCTAATTACTCTCATAGTGTGACTGAAACAATTTTCTCGGGAAAAACTTGTTGACAACGATACGATTATTGTTTGTTGTTTGTTCGGTGGCCGAGCTGCGTACCGAAGGCCCCGGGTTCGAATCCTGGTGCAGGCCAGGATTATTTTTTGCCTGGTCTGGAGGGTGTCCCTGAGTCTACCCAGATCTGATGAGTACCTGACCTTAGTTGGGGTAAAGTAAAGGCGGCTGTGCATAGTGCTGGCCACACAATCACCTAGCATGCCGTGGCCACAGAAACTGGTGAACGCTGCCCTATGGATCAATTTGGTCAAACGGGATACTTTACTTGTTTGTTGTTGCTGGTTTTTTCGCATTTATCACAGCATAATCGACGTGGCTGTAGCAAATATGGATTTTTAGCTCCGTGTACACTGTACACCGTGTCAATAAACAATAAACAATAGTTTTGTATGCCACATAGTATATAGGTAAGATAAAGGCAGTTAAAAATAATGTATAAATTATTACAAGTCATACGATAAAGACAAAAAAAAAAGAAATGGGAAGAATGTTTACAGTGTTAAATGCCACCTATTAGATAAAAAAATGTATAATATTAACTTAATTAACTGGTATGAACTGTACATAAAATTTAGTTTATAGTAAATTTCATTCAAACATATTTGTATAAATTGTGAATAACATGCATAAAGGGGACTGACAATAAGATAAAAATGCACATGTCTGTCAGGGTTTTCCCGTTTACTGCGTTGTACTGCATATATATCCACCCATCCCCATGGCGCTACAGCCCATGTAGGGCTTTGGCCTGCTCCACCACCTCCTTCCATTCGGGCCTATCTTCGCCAAGCCCGCACACCAAGATTTTGTAGATCTGACTAGGCCTATAGACCTTTTTAGTTTGACCCCGGAAAAGGGGCGTGGCCTTGAGACTCACTGACATATATTTCTTTTGGGGGCACAAAGATTTTTGTTCCTTCTTTCCATAATATAGTATTTTACTAAAGGTGTTGGGGGTTTTTAATGTTATTATAGTTGTTTTTGAACTTTAAACCATAAAAACACATGGAGATCTTAAACTAAGAACCTAGGAAGGGAATTGTAAAAAAATAACGTTTAGAGCTTCTTTATTTTTTAAAGAAAAAATTTTTTAGACCTGGACTCTATGCTTTGGACCTTAATATTATGGTCGATTCTATCGTGATCACTGTGTCATTACTTTTTGTTGAGTTTCTTCAATGAGAATCAATGTAGGCCTACATGTAAAAAAAAAATTACGTTTAGAACTAGTTTTGTATCGAAAAAAAAAATTAGGCCTTTAATGCTTTTATTACTGTAGGCTATTCAAGCTATTGCTTAACTTAACCCTAGACCTAGATCGCTCGTTTTGATTAATAAAAAGGCAAATATAATTCTAGATATATTTCATGTTGAATGTTTGATAGAAACAGACGCATAAGAGCCGATGCATCTTCACGAATAGGCCTATAAAAACCATAGCCATAGCAAATATTATGTTAAACTTTAAAAAAATATATATTGTTCGTAGGAAGAGGCTAATATATATATATATAGGCCTATGTCGTATAGTCGGGCCTATGAGCGTATGTCGGCGTAGGCCTATGTTTTCCATATTGAATATGATATATTATTGCCTAGATATAGATATAGATAGGCCTATATAGGCCTATTCATATTGTGACTTATTGTCATTTCATTAGTCCAATGCATGAAATATTATTCAATAACAGGCCTATAACTAAAAATTCATGAAAAAAACACGCACCAGTTTGCAAATATCAAATATATAGCATAGCCTACCTTCATATTCGCTTAATTATTTCATGCAATCGCAATCGGTTGATCAACACTTTTCTATAGTAAATAGTAAATATTTTCAATTGTTTAATAGTTTAAACTGTTTGAGCTTATAACCCTTAGGCTACTATAATAGGCTAATGTACTAATAGGCTAATAGTAATAGGCCTAGGCCTATAGGCAGGCTAATAATTAGGCCTATTATAGTAAACTATATGTGATAGGCCGATTCGATATGCTTTATTATATTAAATAATAGCTATTATAGGCCTATCCTATAAGCCTATAAGCCATAAGCCTATATTTATAATTTATATAGGCCTTTAGGTTACTTTAGCTTAGCCTATTAGGGCCTATAATAGCCTATATAGCCTATAGCCCCTATAGGCCTACTATAGCCTATAGGCGGCTATAGGCCTATAGTCCTATAGCTAGGTCTAGGCCTACTAATAACTCAGGACTCAAGACTCACCTGTTTATTATTGACTCCTAGCCCACTTACATTTTTAAACATTTGTCTGTTATTGTTATCATCGTTAATTGTAATTGTAATTGTAAATGTAAGTGTTAAGCGCATAGAACTGATTGCGGGATATGCGCTATATAAGCTTCATTATTATTATTAATATGTTATAATCCCGCTTAACTACTTCTACATACAATATTTTAACGATAAAACCCCAGAACAAGTCAAACAATAGCATAGGCCTATGGGACATAGACCTAGGCCTTTTCAGAATCAAACTGTGATGAGCTTACTTTGGCTTTTCAAGGTTCTTTTGTGACATCGAAATCGAACGATAAAAAAAAAAAATAATTAAAAGTTACGATTTCTATTGCTACAAATAATAACTTAATACAATATAGCCTACGCGTTGATACTTCAACACAAACAAAGCTTTATAAATATATAACTATGTTAAATTTTATTTGTATGCTTAAAGACGATTTACTGATCGCTCGACGCCAATCTGTATTAACATGGTGACATATGGTAACCATAGACGCATTAGGCCTAGAATGTATAATAAATGTTTTTTGGGTTAAAAACTGGTTCAAAAGGTAAAAGAAAAGTACAGTTCGCTCCCTAGCTTCTGGGTATAAAGTTTTTATGAATTTGTTTTTTTGTAAAATGAAAAGCTAATATAATTACGCCTAAAAACCACTAGGCCCCCAGTAAAATAACAAAGGCGAAGAAGGTTTTATTGACAACTTCTGCCCCCTAGCGACTGCGCATGCGTAGACATTGACCTCTTTTTTGGAATAATTAATAAAATGAAAAGGTCTATAGATTGTGTACATTAATTTATTTCCCTTAGCTTAGCGAAGACCCCTAAGACGGTGGATTCCACGAGCCTACACTCCTTTACGGCTTCGTCTAATACTTACTGACCTACTCCTGTGGGTCCCTTTAGGTGGATAATAGTTCCGTTACGTTCCGTTACGTCCCGTTACGTCTTATACTACGACGTACAAGATATCGGCGTATACACAGGTTGACAATTTCGTCACAATTTTTTTTTTTTAACGCTAAGCCACATTGCTTTTAGCTAACTTTAGTTAACAAACTTTATATAACACTGGCATACAATGGGATTAAGTGGTCAGCACGATGCACAACCTCATCAACCCCCCCCCCCCCCCATTTTTGTTACGTATCATTATTCTTTTAGATTTCTTTTATTTTTTTTGGAAAAACGAAAATGCATATAGAGATTTGAGCGCGGACTTCAAGGCTTACTAGCTCTGCCTTCTACCCGCTGCGTCACCACACTCCACCAAGAGCACATAACCTGCTTGCTCTCAAAATCCCGCGTACAAAACGTTATCATCATCAAACGCCGCAAAACATAAAACCGCGACCTATAGCTAGCTATTTAGCTATAGGTTGTAAAGTGCAGCAACTGTTCTGTACGCTCCTGCATAATGTAAATAAAATGCGTACTGGCTTGTCCCCCCTTGTGCTTAATTAGGCAGCAGGTCCGACCTGACTGAGCCGCTATTAAATGAGATCTAATTGTTAACATGCAGTAAACGGGAAAACCCGGAGAATCCCCCCCCCCCCCCCCCCGTCCCCTTGCGTGAATTAGATTGCTATCAAAAGTATTGTCAGTCTGTTGCAGCTTATCATTGAACGTATCGCTTGTGTGTGCCTATGTGTAATTTCCGATTCAATATGTGCTCACGTTTTAACCTCACGTTGCTTTAAAAGTGTGCACCTGTGTACATGAGCTCTTAATATGTTTACTCATGTGCAAAAAAAGATAATGAAATTATGCATATGTTTATCTATCTTTCTATCTGTCTATCTATCTCAGAGAATCTGAGACAAGAGAGTCTTTTAAAAAGAACAAAGACCTTTCTCTTTGGCTAGTGGATGTGTGCCTTTACATACTAATACATCTGCCACTGCAATTCATACCGAGAGCGCACTGAGCATGCTAAATTTAATAGCATGAATAGAAGCGCTTTATAAAAAAAGGACCATTATTGTTATCCATCTCTCCATCTTCCTATAAATATATGTCTGCCTGTCTCTCTATGTTATTGCTTTATTCATCAACTTATCTATTTATTTGTGTATCTATATATCTATCCATCTATCTATCTTTATATCAGTATATATATCTGTCTGTATCTAATTACTTTATTAATAATAATAATAATAATGATGCTTATCTATCTATCTATCTATCTATCTATCTATCTATCTATCTATCTATCTATCAATCTATCTATCTATCTATCTATCTATCTATCTATCTATCTATCTATCTATATATCATTTAACTATTTATTCAACCATTCATCTACCTATTTATCTACCCCCCCCCCACATCTACCTATCAATCCACCCGCCTATCTATGCCAGACTTGTTTAACTATTTAACTCATCCCCCTAACTATATCTATATATTTATCTATCCATCCGTTTAAACCATCGACTTCCTTATTGACTTACCATTCTACTTTCCAATTCATCTCTCTTTATACTGATAAATAGTTCATACTCTTATAGTTCTATGTATTTGCAAGTTCCCCCCCCCCCCCCGTTCTAATTACCCACCAGTCACCACAATGATAAATTGTATTGGTCCAACCACCTCATCGATCAACTGTCCAGGTGCAATATTAATTTCAGGCTGATAATGAAACACATAATACACCACGCCAACTGCTTGCTTGTATACGGGTCCACAACCATCAACACAGTCTTCATGTTTGAATCCATTTACATGTGCATATTGAGGGGCACGGTGGACGAGCGGCAGCGCGTTCGACTGGCGTTCCGAAGGTTCTGGGTTCGAATTCTGGTGAAGGCTAATATTTTTTCCCGGGACTGGAGAGCGTCCCTGAGTCTACCCAGCTCTGATGTATACCTGACATTAGTTGAGTTAAAGTAAAGGCGGATAGGCGTTGTGCTGGCCACACATCCCCTCGAATGCCGTGGCCACAGAAACAGGTGAACGCTGCTTCAACGGCCCTATGATCAATTTGGTCCGATGGGTACTTTACTTACATGTGCATATTATTACATATTATTATATAGCCTATAAAGTGCGGGGTTGGGGCAATAATGCAAGAAGGAATAGTGACCGTACGGTGGTTATAGACTATAGAAGGCTAATTCACAACCGATACAGGAATTCCCCTAAACTATTGAGCAGCTTGCATTGTATCATTATTATCGATAGTGAAACGTAAACTTAGATTCATTAAATAGTTGTATGCAAATGAGAAAAATCCTCGTATTGGAGGCACCTTGCCTTGTAACCTTGTTACCCTCTCAACTCGTGGCTACGCCTATGAGAGTTATATAATCAATTTGAATTCTATTATTTAAATTATTCTATTAAAAACATGAAATCCAGCGTATAAATTTTTTTAGGGGGAGGGGTATACAATTGTTGACATAATTTTATAAGGTGGGGGGGGGGGGGGGAAATTGCCAAAAAATTGTTTACGTAAATAATGGACGTCCCTTTTGCAGTGTATGGGTTATTGCTCCATTCTTGTTCATTCCATTTGCTACAATGGACGTAGCGGCGGCTAGATTATATAAAACCCACCCGAAACCTCCTTCAGGCGCAATCTATAGAGTGGTTCAGAGAGCCCATTGTCTCAACCTTAGCCTCGGTCTGTAGTATTGACAGACAGGAAGTTATTAACTCTTTCTGACAACCTATTTTTTTCCCCAAGTAAATCTCTCTTTGACATAGAACATGTGACAGTTTGTGGTGACAATTTCCTGCAATATATATATATATTAAAAAAAAGCAATAAAGTTTAAAACAAATGAAAGTCAAATGTATATGATCTTCTTAACTGTTATGGTCATTGAAAAATACGTTCACTTTAGTGCGCCAGAAGTACAAACAAATTGACACATTCCAAAGCTCAGTCAGACGAGCACTTGCTTAAAGTTAGAAACCTGTTCTGTACTAATTCACAGCATTTAAATATAACCATACTTGATAGAATTGATCATTACTCCGGATCAGAACAGTGAACGACTCCGCTGAGTCAACAAACCGAATGATTGCACCGAATCACTGCTGAACGATCTCTACATTTGATCATTAAATGCAAATCAGAACACCGAACCAAAACACTAAAAAGACAACACTGATTGATTGCTCAAAGGAGAACACCGAATCACTACAGTGAACTAGAACATTGAGTCACTACACTGAACTAGAACAAGGGATCACAAAACTTATTTTGGACAATATCCCAGTTAAATATGACACCTGTATATTCCCAATATCGGATACGTATTTGGGCTACACATTATCTTATCTTATACATTACCGACGCTCCTTCTATAAAGAAGGTTATTGCGTTCTACGCTTTTCCGTGGTTTGAGTCTAGTCCTGCATTTCTATTAGTGTTTTAAATAATGTTAAGTTATTGGTTTTCCTGAATTGTTCAGGTAACCCATTCCATGTCCGAATGTAATTCGGGAAGTAAAAGTACTTATAAGCATTTGTTTTCGTATAAGGGATAAGGAAAGTGTTTTAGTCCTAACGTTTTTTTGAGCATTGTAACAGATTGTTACATCCTAGCAGACTGTAAACTCTTCTTTTTAAACAGCCCATTATTCATTTCAACCAATCAGTCACCCTATAACTAGGCATCCTAAATAGAGATTTTAATACATCTCAAGTTTAAAGTTAACAAGTTTATTTTTTATTTTCCCATATCCAATTTATTCGAACATTGGCACTTTATAGATATCCCACCCCCATTACGAATGATACTTTATGGCAGGGGTCAGCAACCTTTTGATAATCATGTGCCAAAGTAGGATTTATAATTCATTCAGCGTGTCAACAGCCTAAAATGTCATCCTGTACTAGCACCCAAATTGTATGCATAAGAGACTTTAATTGCCTTTTATCTATGTTTTTTTTTTTGGGGGGGGGGGGAGGGGGGGGTCTTTCGCGTGTCATTGGAAATTGTTTTGCGTGCCATGACTGGCACTCGTGCCATAGGTTGCCGACCTCTGCTTTATGGTTTGAGAAACCCGGGCGAACGTATCGAAACAAGAGCAGGAGAGAGAGAGAGAGAGAGAGAGAGAGAGAGGGGTGGGGTGGACGAGAAGATTTATTCATAAAAACCACGACTCTACCAATAAAATGTTTGCACTTGTTGGCAGTCACTTCTTCTCGTATGTACCCCCCCCCCCCCCCCTTTACCCCTTCCCCCCCCCCCCCCCCCCCCACACACACTCTTCCATCTGTATTTTGTTAAACCTGCAATATGATACACAGAGACTACGTTCGCCACACATTAGTACCATGAACAAAAAGTATTGAGTCTAGTGGGGTGAACGAAGGACTCTTAACTGTTAGGGCACGTCCATAAATGACGTCACGCGCAAACGAAGAGGAAAATAAACAAGAAAGGAGTGGCGTCGTCATATAAAAAAAAACTCGACTACAAATTCAGATACATTTAAAACAGTACTTTTTAGGCCAAACGAATGGGTTGTCTGAGCTAGTTCTGTAAAACAAGTAACATTATTGAATTATCTTAAACCCTAATCAGAAACGCCAAAAAAAAAAAACGAGACTCAAGCCATGGATATGCGTAGGACGCATTGATTTTCTAAATAGGATCGTTTTTATCTTATCTAATATATATATTACAGACGCTCCTTCTATAAAGAAGATTATTGCGTCCAACGCTCAACCGTGATTTGTGTTTTTAAATGGTTGAGTAACTCTCTGTTTATTTTTTCTGGTCTGTTCAGGCAACCCATTCCATGCCCGAATGCCACTCTAAGTCTTTAGCCTATAAGAGAAGAGTAGTTTTATTAAAAATACAGTTTTCCTCCTATTGTCGTAAAGAAATTCAAAGAAATGTAATAAAGTAATAAACAATATCATTTGGACTTCCCGTATTCTTTCCGAGGCTGGAGAGAGAGAGAGGGGGGGGGGAGGGAGGGACGCGTCGAGTTTTTTTTTGTCGATGGGTAGCCTAAATTCGAAAGTTGTCTTTTACTGACAGCTCTTTACAATCGCGTGTCAACGTTGATTTTGTTGTCTAGGCTAAGGTCAATATAGACACACCCATTCTGATTTATAAATATATACGTATAGATAGATCTTATCTTATACATTACAGACGCTCCTTCTATGGAGAAGATAATTCCGTCCTACGCTCATCCGTTGCCTAGTCTAATCTTGCATTTGTATTAGCGTTTTAAATGATGTTAAGTTACGGTACCGGTTTTCCTGGTTTGTTCACGTAACCCATTCCATGCCTTGATGCCACTCGGGAAGAAATAGTACTTATATGCATTTGTTCGTATATATATATTCATACATAGATTTATTGATGTTTATATACATCTTTTCATACAGCAAAAAAAAGGCAGAATACGTGTTGTTAAAGAAGTCTTCGTCTGTTATACCTAGACGACTGATAAGGTGACCAAAGATAATAACTTAAAAAGTTTTATTGCTGGGCCCTAATACTTTGACATTTTTTAAAACATTGTATAATTATTTATTTTTTGCTCGTACCATATTGGCGGACATGAATCCAGTTTGACATTCATGTTAAAGTAATTATAATTCACACTGCGCTTGTCTATTTTTACTGTGCACACTACGGGTCGGATTTAGGGCCGGATCTAGACCACGGACCTTAGCCTGTGCCCCCCCCCCCTTCCCCTGCTATAAAACAATAACCTAAATCAGGAGTCGGCAACCTAAGGCATGCGTGCCAAACTTGATACGCAGAGCGATTTTCAATGGCACGCGAGAGACCTCCAAGAGTTTTCCTTACATCTTGAGTGAAATCAATTTTAAAACATTTAACTATATGAACTTCCCTTTATTAAGGCATATATTAAGATATATAGTTGGACTTTTTAGTATATAGTTTGAAGCACTCAAAGCGGAGTTTTCTAAACAAAGGCAAGACTTTCAAATTCATGGAATCATTTTTTCATACCTCATCAAGCCTAACTTGCTTGATCTTACTACAACCTTCTTAGATGTAGATGTATTTTAAGTGGAGGGATATTGACGATTGTAAAACGCTACAAGATGAATTTTAAAAATCCAAAAACAATGGGCATCAAAATGTGCCAATTTGCGGGAAAATCTGGAAGGAAGATGCTTAGGAAAGTCATCTGCTATTCTCAACTGCCAGGCATTCAGTCTTTAACTTTCAGCTTTTGGTTCAACTTACACTTGTGAACAGTATTTATTGCACATGAAAGCTGTGTTAAGCATTCATCACTTACACTTCACTACTCAGAAATGACTAAATATGTATCTGCCATTATAAATTAGCGAAGAGCAATTAAGACAAGACGCTTATTAATTGATACAGACTACGGTAATTACATTTAAAAGAGTTTTTATTCTCCTCTTCTAAAATTAAACATAAATATAAGTTATTCTGAAACAAAATTAGTTTTTATTCAAAATTAGTTTTTATTTATTTAATAAATATTGAGACTTTTTAATAGCATTATATTATGCAGTTGTTGTCATTATTGACTAATGTTAAAAAGATAAACGCCTTATGGTTAAATGGACAAACAATGAATGCATGAAATGTTTATTTACAACTGTTTAACGTAAATTAATTGTATCACTCTAATAAAATCTTGTAATCAATACCATAATGGTGGAATTATATTAAAAAATAATAATTAGTCAGTAATAGTCAGTAATATTTGTTATATTACAAAATATAACTTGTTTAGCATCACTATTGAATGAAATTCAGAAACTGTATTTTAATTAAAGGGAAATAATTAGCGCGTTTTGTTTGCAATAATATTTCTAATATTGTGTTTCTAATTATTTTTTTATAAAACAACTTATAGTCTAACTTTATTATGACAGAAACTGTAAAAAGTATTTGAAAATGATATAAATATTATGTTACTAAAGACATTCTTAAACATTACATTAACTACCCAGTTTGTATGACTACTACGTATCAATTCCTCTTAACGATAATGTACCCATGATCTAACACGGTATGAAACCATAAATGTGAAAGTTTAGTAATTAAATATTGTATTTGGTATAAATGCAAATAAAAAGGATGATAAGCACTAACACGTACATTTTTGAAATATAAAAACACTTTAACGATTTTCTCTATAGATTTCCTTTGCTTTTGGCCTTTGTCTTGTCACGGAGTTAAATAAATTGTCTTATAAAAAAAAAGTATAATAGAGCAGGTTGACTTTTTGGCTGTTGGCACGCTGAATGATTTAGAAATCCTAGTTTGCCACAACATTAGCAAAAGGTTGCCGACCCGTGAACTGAATAATGTGAGTTTACATGATAGAATCTCGTGGTACTGTCTAGATCTGTTTAATGTGTTTTCATTTATTAATGTGAAACGAGGAGGATGAATTAGTCTTCGATTAGAACCTTTAGTTTTTTAAACCAATGAGCTAACTATTCATAGTGGCGTGACCAGATTAAAATCTGTCTTATGCCATTGCTCGCTAAATGACCTTGAGGCGTTCGGTCAATGTCTCAGGTCACCATGGCCGGATAGACTTACAACGCCGCTCCATTTATCAGAGTAGTCCTGCCCGTCACTGGGCATTCAAAGAATGGACCTAAATTCTCCACAAAATAGTTGGGCTATCTGTATACGGGGGAAGAGAGGTGGGGGGGGGGGAGGGGAGTCATTTACTACCTGGCGTTGGCCCTTTACATGCGACCACAGTTTATTTCTCGGGCTAGGGAGCAAACAGGAGAGGGTGGGGGGAAGGCGGTTCGATTACAGGTGTTCTCAAATTACATTCACATTTCGAGATTTTGCACTTGCGCTGTTCATGAACGGCGCCTGCGATGGTCGGAACACTAACTAAGCAGTGTCAGTCCTTCGCTACGAGCGCGTGACTCTTGACTCCAGTAATGTCACGTCTGGTGCAAATAAGAAACCCTATTTCGCTCGACGCATGTATCGCGCCACCTCTTTCCGCCATTTTCTTTGTAAGCTGCACACGTTTCCGGGTATTGATAGTCTCTCTATATATACGGACTCTTGGACCAATCCTTCCCAAGGAAGTCCTTACTGTCTCGGTAGGACCAGGCTTTAGTCGTTCTATCAGATATATTTAATATGTCATCCTTAATTTCACACAGTCAACATTTTTTATTTAACTATTGAGTTACTTTATTCCCCATCCCACAATTTATCTTTTGTCCTTCATGCCCTCCAATCTCTTTAATCCTTCTTATCTATCTATCTATCATCTATTTATCTATTTATCTATTTATCTATTTATCTATTTATCTATTTATCTATTTATCTATTTATCTATTTATCTATTTATCTATTTATCTATTTATCTATTTATCTATTTATCTATTTATCTATTTATCTATTTATCTATTTATCTATTTATCTATTTATCTATTTATCTATTTATCTATTTATCTATTTATCTATTTATCTGTTTATCTATTTATCTATTTATCTATTTATCTATTTATCTATTTATCTATTTATCTATTTATCTATTTATCTATTTATCTATTTATCTATCTATCTATCTATCTATCTATCTATCATCTATCTATCTATTTATCTATTTATCTATCATATATCTATTTATCTATCTATCTATCATATATCTATTTATCTATTTATCTATTTATCTATTTATCTATCTATCTATTTATCTATTTATCTATCTATCTATCATCTATCTATTTATCTATCTATCATATATCTATATATCTATTTATCTATCTATCTATCTATCTATTTATCTATCTATTTATCTATCTATCTATCATCTATCTATTTATCTATCTATCTATCATATATCTATTTATCTATTTATCTATCTATTTATCTATCTATCTATCACATATCTATTTATCTATTTATCTATCTATCTATCATCTATCTATCTATTTATCTATCTATCTATCTATCATCTATCTATCTATTTATCTATCTATCTATCTATTTATCTATCTATTTATCTATCTATCTATCTAAATTATCTATCTATTTATCTATTTATCTTTTTATCTATCTATTTATATATTTATCTATCTATTTATTTATCTATCTATCATCTATCTAACTATCTATTTATCTATCTATTTATCTATTTATCTATCTATTTATCTATCTATTTATCTATTTATCTATTTATCTATCTATCATCTATCTATTTATCTATATATTTTTCTATTTATCTATCTATCTATCATCTATCTATCTATTTATCTATCTATTTATCTATTTATCTATCTATCTATCATCTATCTATCTATTTATCTATTTATCTATTTATCTATCTATCTATCTATTTATCTATCTATCTATTTATCTATCTATTTATCTATCTATCTATCTATCTATTTATCTATCTATTTATCTATCTATTTATCTATCTATTTATCTATTTATCTATTTATCTATCTATCATCTATCTATCTATTTATCTATTTATCTATTTATCTATTTATCTATTTATCTATTTATCTATTTATCTATTTATCTATCTATCTATTTATCTATCTATCTATCATCTATCTATCTATCAACTATTTATCTATCTATTTATCTATCTATCTATCATATATCTATTTATCTATTTATCTATCTATCTATCATATATCTATCTATCATCTATCTATCTATCATCTATTTATCTATCTATCATCTATCTATCATCTATTTATCTATCTATTTATCTATCTATCTATCATCTATCTATCTTATCATCTATTTATCTATCATCTATTTATCTATCTATTTATCTATCTATCTATCATCTATCTATCTATCATCTATCTATCTATCATCTATTTATCTATCTATCTATCATCTGTCTATCTATCTATCTATCTATCTATCTATCTATATATTTATCTATTTATCTATTTATCTATTTATCTATTTATCTATTTATCTATTTATCTATTTATCTATTTATCTATTTATCTATTTATCTATTTATCTATTTATCTATTTATCTATTTATCTATTTATCTATTTATCTATTTATCTATTTATCTATTTATCTATTTATCTATTTATCTATTTATCTATTTATCTATTTATCTATTTATCTATTTATCTATTTATCTATTTATCTATTTATCTATTTATCTATTTATCTATTTATCTATTTATCTATTTATCTATTTATCTATCTATAAACTATTTATCTATCTATTTATCTATCTATCTATCATATATCTATTTATCTATTTATCTATCTATCTATCATCTATCTATTTATCTATCTATCTATCATATATCTATTTATCTATTTATCTGTCTATCTATTTATCTATCTATTTATCATATATCTATTTATCTATCTATCTATCATGTATCTATCTATCTATTTATCTATCTATCTATTATCTATCTATCTATCATCTATTTATCTATCTATCATCTATCTATCTATCATCTATTTATCTATCATCTATTTATCTATCTATTTATCTATCTATCTATCATCTATCTATCTATCATCTATCTATCTATCATCTATCTATCTATCATCTATCTATCTATCATCTATTTATCTATCTATCTATCTATCATCTATCTATCTATCTATCATCTATCTATCTATCATCTATCTATCTATCTATCATCTATTTATCTATCTATTTATCTATCTATCTATCTATCATCTATCTATCTATCGTCTATTTATTTTTTTATTTATCTATCTGACTGTCGGTTAGATATGTCTATCTATATTATTTTATATAGATATTAATATTTCAACAATCAACCAACAATTTCTCTCTATATATCTATCTCTCTATCTGTCTGTCTATGACTGTCGGTTAGATATATCTTGTATATCTAGGTATCTATTTTTTTACAATCAAGTTTTTTAATATGTAAGCATCTTCAATGTATGCACTAGCTTTGAACCCCACATCTTCAACACCACCCCAGCCGCGATATCCCATTGGAGCATCATTCAACACTACGAAGGACTCTTATAACAAGTGTCGTGCGCCCCCTCCCCCTCTTTTTTTGTTTTGTTTTGAAACGCCGCACACAGCAGCCCAACAGCACACACTCTCCCTCCACCCACAGCCTCCGCCCCCCCCCCCCCGTGTTTCACGCCTCCTCTCCCCCCCCCCCCCCCACTAATTCACTTTGAACATTGTTCTTGCCTTTAATTCCCCGAGACACTTTCTTTTAAGACCCCCGAGACAGCTTCTGTCACAGATGAGTGAACGGGGCCCATGTCACATGACAGATTTGCGACAGCTTCTCGTCTCATTTGTCTTTTATCTCCAAGCCCCTTGCCTCGGCATTAAGGCGACGCTGGACACGTTTAAGTGAATAGTGATGTTGTAAACTGTCAAAAGTTGAACGACTCCAAAAAAACAACTCTTTACTGGAACACGTTGTTCCTTCTTAATAAAACCTGAAAAGCAGCAAAACAGGTTGACCTTTTTATGTTATAGAAAAACAGCCATTCAAAAAAAAAACACTATATTTACTCGTTTCAATGTTGTAAAAATGTAAAAAGCATCCCGTCGGACCAAATTCATCCATAGCGGAGATGACGCAGCGTTCACCAGTTTCTTTGACCACGGCATGCTAGAGGATTGTGTGGCCAGCACAATGCCCAGAAGCCTTAATTTCCCCCACCCAACTTAAGTTAGATATCCATCAGAGCTGGGTAGACTCAGGGACACCCTCTTGACTCGGGAACAAATCTTAGCCCTCACCAGGAATAGAAACCAGGACCTTCGTTACACCAGCCGATCGCGCTGCCGCTCTGCCGCTATGCCGCCGTGTCCCTTTATAAAAATGTACATGTAGATGTAATTTTGCTAAAAAATATATTTTAGACAATTGAATTCAGAATTCAGAATGAGATTTAATCTAGTGCGCTCATTTCAATCTGTGGCGCCTTCTATATGGAACAGCTTGCTTCAGACACTGAGAGAATCTGAAACAATAGTCTTTCGAAAAGTGCTTGAAGACCTTTTTCTATGCTTATTGGCTATGCGCCTTACATGCTAATACAACTGCCACTGCAATGTATTCCAAGAGCGCACTGAGCATACTAAATTTAATAGCATTGATATAAGCGCTAAATAAATTACCATTAATGTTGTTAATTATATTAGTCGTCATGGTTACAAGCATACATTTTTTAAAGTGCATGTAATTAATTTACACGCGTTCCCTATTGAAATTTGAATCGTGGACATTTTTAAAAACTAACAACTGAAATGGCATTCAATAAGCTAACGTGCTCAAACCAAATTGTTATTGAAATATTGTCTTAAGAATACATTACCGAATTGTTTTTTAAAACTAATTCTCAGAAAAGCTAAACATTGCAAGTTGTCATTTCAAAATCAGATTTTATTTATGTTTAAAGATTTGAAGTTTGTGTTGAGCCGTGACGTTAAATCACTCAAATGTAGAAGTGGCTTGCACACTAAATCAAATATTCATGCTCTCGGGAAAGCCTCGTAAACATCCGCTTCGAGACAAGTTTATTTCTTTAGTGTTAGATCAGCGTTTAAACAAGAAAACCGTAAAAACGAAGTTTTTATTATACTCCCTTTATTTGCAAACTAAGTTTACCATCATGTAATTAAATAATTGATTGACTACTGCAAATGAAACGTACAGAAAAAATATCTGTGTTGCAAATCTCAAAAATATCTCATTACTCCGTATGAATTGTTCTAAAAATAATCGTAGCGCATAATTTTTTTTTCTAGCTTTGCGCCGAAAAACTATAAAAAGTTACACGGGCATTTTTAACGCGAAATTAAAATATTGCTTATACTTTCCTTTTAAGAAATGAATATTGTCATAAGTGTAGTATTATTAAATCGTTTTAACTGAAAATTTGATAGGATGTATTGTTAGTCGGGGCAAGGCTGCTGTCCAAATTTCAGCTCGATCGGACCACGGGAAGTGGTCGAAAAATCGAAGCCAATTTTTGCACCATGCATTGACGATTGACGGACGATTGCAGACATTGCAACTTAAAATAAAGGGAGTAAAAAACAACAACTTGGTGTTTTACCTGACGCGGTTATTTTTATACTTTATTTTTTTTATCTTTGTGACACCGCTAACATTTGTAATGTCTATACTGTACGATAAGTTACACATGACACCCATTACTTCACTATTTCCATATACCTGTATTATGTTAAAGCCGCAATCATTAATAAATTGTTATAGTGAATGATAAATACATTCCTTATATTATTGATAAATAAAAACATCGGTTACATATATAACAGAGGGGCGAAATCTAATTTTTATAGTTTTTATTGCTTTTATAGTTTTGTATACTTTGTATACATGGACTGACTATTAATATAGGTTAGTGCTACATCTTCAATTGTCATAAATTAATTTTTTTTTTCCTTCCCACTTTCAGCACCTGCTGCCTGCTGTGCCAATATTGCCAATGAAAAATGCCGGAAAGCCTGCACTCAGGTGAGTCAATGTAAAAACAACTTGATTACGTATCGTATATCGTACGGCAGGTAACTGCGTACAATATGAAGACGGGTAGTGCCAAAAGAGTGCGGGGAAAACTTTAGCGACAAACATTAAAACAAAAACAATTGATATCGTGTCAGTGGCGTAGCTAGGGGGGGGGGTCCAAATTTGAAAGTCCCCCGGGCCCCTAATTGAGGGGGGTCCCCAAAGGAGTATCCGAATTGTTTTTTTTTTTCATGTCATAATGTCGAATATCAAAATGCAGGGGCCTCTAAAGAGGCCAATACACCCGGGCCCCCAAATCCCTTGCAACGGCACTGTATCGTGTTTGTAATTACATAATATAGAAAGAATCAAAAACAAAAGTGTGCCCATAGTGAACGATTCCGTAAAATGGCAAAGCGGATCCCTCCATCAGTTTTATAGCTAAGCTGAATACAAGCTGAAATTGACCCCTACTTTTAGCAGCTAAGCTGTACTCGGCTTAAACATCACAATCTTTCATGCCCTGGTATAACCATGACATATGCCAACATATTATTGTTATGGCAGGTCTTACCAAAACGTAACTAACAACCTTTGAATGAACTTTATGCTAAACAAATATGGCAACACTTGGCATATAGCAATTAGGAGTTTGAAATAGATATTTAAAAGAACAATCCAAAATCTCACTGTACACAGCCAACTTTTGGTCACCTTGTTTGTAATTAAAAACAACGGTAATAGAAAATTATAAAAAAGGGAGAAGTAATGAGAGAAAGAAAAAAAAGGAAGAAAAAAGAAAGGCACAAAGTAAACGTATGTAAAAAAAATGAAAGGAAGGAATAAAAGAAAATTAAAAAATAAAAGAGAATATGACAAAGAAAATATACATGATAGAAAGAGTGTAGTAGGGAAAATCAAAGTGAGTTAATGCCCTTTGTTAGAAACATTTTCTTTTGTTTTTTTCATTGGCCGCAGTTTTGTCCTTTGATGTTTCTCCCGCCAAAAGTGCAAGAAGTAAATGTGCATTTTATTAGGGAACAAACATGACCCCGGAACAACAAACATGACCCCGGAACAACAAACATGAACCCTGGAACAACGAACATGACCCCGGAACAAGTCATATTGCTCTAGTCGTGGGGTACCTTCCACACGGAGTGTTGCAGTGTTTTGATTAGTTAGTTTTGGGGAAGGGAATGGGGGCTGACGTACACTTGTGCTCACTTCTGAGTGTGTAGTGCGTTTGTAGTGTGAGTTTGAATGTGTACTGTGGGTAGGGGTGGGCGTGGTCCACTTCCTGTGTTACAGCACGACAAACTATGCAGTAGGCCAGACACGTGTTGTGGATATTGACAATGAGTTACTCAACACTGGGCGGAGTGGCGAGGGGAGGGAGGGAACGATTTCGATCTGTCAACATCGGCCATGGGCGTCCACGCGAATTGTTGCCCGTGGCTGTGAGAAACGTCCTTATACAAAAACAAAGGCCATTGTAAGGGATGGGGGTGGAGGGGGGCGATCTAAAATTTTAATAAGCATGCATATTAGACACATTAATATTAATCAAGGCGCCGCAACTGACAAGGTTCACCCATAAGCACCTCCTCCCCAAACAACCTAAATACGCCCATGTTTTATTACAATCTATATTGTCCCACCCTTCCCTTGCTGCCATCACCCCCCCCCCCCCCTTTTGTCAACAATATAGGCATTAGAAGAGAACAAATTGCTAAAAGACTTAAGAGCCAGGCTACTGTACCACGTGACCTGTAGGCCATCAGCAGTGGGTGAGTTCGTTAAGGAAAGAGAAAGGTTGGAAAGTATAGTGCTAGGTTTCAGTGCCGTTGCTAGGGATTCGGGAGCTCGGAGGGCTTGGTCTCTTTAGGGGCCCCTGCATTTTGACATTCGACATTATGCCATGAGAAAAAAATTTCGGGCACTCCTTTTGGGGCCCCCCTCAAGTAGGGGCCCGGGGGAGGACTTTCGAATTTAGACCCCCCCTCCCCTAGCTACGCCACTGCAAGGGTTGGATTGCAATATCCACCTCCGGCACTAAATGGTACTTTTATCCTCAAAAGTCTTTCTTTATTTGTTCTAAAACAGCCCGATCCCTGGTGGACATTTTGATGTATTTTGTGACGAATAATTAAATGTAGGCCCACATTGCAGGGAAGACGGGGAGAGTAAATTTCATTACCCCGGTAAGCTAAGTCTTTGGGTTCCAAATACACGAGAATACTTCAAGAACGAAATGTAGATTACTTTCGGAATATAAACAGTATTACTTTGAAAAATAAACTACAAAAGTTGTCAAATGAAACAAGTCCATGTGTCAAGTTTCGTCTCGATGGCTTGGGGAAATCGGGTCCATATTAGTCTAACAAAGAGTAGGCGAGTCGCCTGGCACAAACACATTAAAGAAAGTTTTTTGAAGTTAATATAAATGATCTAATGATCTTATAAATAATGGCGAAGGTATTTTTGTTTTACTAATGATCCTTAACGCCTATCGGTCTAAACATATTCTAAACAAAATGTATGAACAATTCTACGCCTTCGTTAAAATTCTTACTCACTCTCTAGCAATGGTCTCAGTCCCGAATAGAAGCTGAGAGAAAGAAACATTTTAAAATGGGGAAGACGGAGGGGGGGGGGAATTCATGGATAAGCTATCTAACACGTCAGTTATCGCACGAGGAGGGGGTTCCATGTTATCAACTGGAGCAGGCAGCAGGCTCTAGCATTGTTGATGTTCCAAGTGTTTGGTAACTAAATTAATGACTGGCGGATTGTCCACATATGATTTGATATCATGGAGGGAAGATGTGGATCGAGTGAGTTGTGAGGGAGTGAGGATTGAAAAGGGGGGGGGGTCGTAGTCAAACCAGTTGAGAGTTAACAAAAATATCACCCGGCACTCGAAAAGACGGCTGATAATGAGACGCCATGATATGACATCGACTATCAGTGACGTTGAGCTGGTCGTGTGGGCAAATCTGTATGAATGGTCATGTTACACCGTGTTATCAATTTATTTATTTTGTATAGAGAAACTGCACGTTGTTAAACCTAGATTTGAACGAACTTGTTCGGACGGGGGAGGTCACTGAGGTGGACGACCGATATAGCCGAAGTTCCGTTAGAAGGTCAGTTGCAAACTTTGCAAGTTAACATGCGTTCAAAGCTGTAGTTACCTCAATTATCCCTTGTATGTTCTAGATAGGATTATTTCAAGAGGGGCATTAAGATTAGGCTTTCATTTGTGATCTTCAGCATAAACCAATGGTCCTCAACATGGCGGTGAAGGTAAAGTAAGAAGTCAAGTGATCTCGTCGGACCAAATTGATCCATAGGGTCGGTGAAGCAGCGTTCACCAGTTTCTGCGGTATAAGTGTTTAAACAAAATGTGCAAGGCCGGTTTCACCCCCACTTGGATGAGAAACAGAACAGCACACGTTTTAAGCATTAGGTCGTATCGACCTTCAGAAATAGTCACAGTTTCTACTCCCAAACCGCCACCATCCTCCCCACCTCCACAGCTCGATCTTCTCGCCTCGTGCTCGGGTGACAACGTTGCGTCACGTGTTGGAGGCATATCATCTTGCAAGGTGTCGTGTCATCACGGAAGGCCCGACGTCAATGAGGTAACGAAATCAAATGAATCGTCTGCGAAAAGTCACACACACTGCCTTGTGCATTATCGACAGAGAAGCAATCGATAGATTTTAACCTTCATTTTGAATAGGAATATGGGGAAAAAAAGGAATTGCAATAATATTGAAATGTTTGACGATGATATTTCGGTCACGTGTTATTCACGACACAGTATCGCGAGATAAACATCTCCAGACCGATATTTTGGCTCTAATCGATTGGAAAGAGTGTGCTGGTAGTCCGATGTCGAGTGGGTGGGGCGGGGGGAAAGACCGAGTAAAAGGGGGGGGGGGGGTTATGTCAGACAGAAAAGCTAGAACTTGCAGAGCCGAAGGCCTACATCTTCAATGACCAGTCTGTACTAAAATGGCAGTCAGGTCCGCAGGCCTACATCTCAAATGAACAGTTAGTACTTAAAGGCAGTCATGTCCACAGGCCTACATCTTCAATGACTAACTATTTAAAAAATATATGGCAATTCTCCCCAAATTGTTATTTATTCAAAAATATTCTATTTGTTTCCTTATGGTTTGAGATCCTGATGATACAATTTCATGAAATTTCAAAAACCTTAAATGTAAACTGTCGGACTTTAAAGCCATTGGAGGCCCTGTACTTTACTATCACACCAACTGCTCGTCTTCTTTGTTAGAACAGCAAGAATGTTGAAGCTCATTTAATTCATTCTATCGTTTGTAGCCCACTGTCAGATTTAAGTTGACATCGTCGCAAACATTTCTCCCTCTTCGTACTCAATCTTATCTTATCTTATACATTACAGACGCTCCTTCTATAAAGAAGATTATTGCGTCCTACGCTCATCCGTGGTCCGAGTGTAGTCTTGCATTTTTATTAATGTTTTAAATAATGTTAAGTTACTGGTTTTCCTATTTTTTTTCAGGCAACCCATTACATGCCCGAATGCCACTCGGGAAGAAAGAGTACTTATATGCATTTGTTCTCGCATAGGGGATAAGGAAAGTGTTTTTGTCCTTATGTTGGTCAATGGAGGGGTTTCAAACACGGCTTATGCCATGGTTAATTACACGGTGGTTCAAGGTCTGTCTCACTTCCATACATACATTTCTGGTGTTGGTAGAGGTCTTCTGTGGACAGAATCTGATTCATAACGGGACATGCTTGGAGAACTATGTTCTCAGGAGACATCCCACATGGGCAATCTTTACTGGTGCCAATGCCTAGCCATCGGTACACATGTTGTGCTCCATCCTGAGTCTAATAATACGTTCTGGGGCCTGTCGAGAAAGACAATAGTAGGAGTCTTTTTTGGCATGTTTTGGTTGGCTGTTTGTCCATTTTTGTTGTATATTTGTTGTATATGCAGTTTTTCATTTTCTCGGCATTGAGCTAAACATCACTTTGTGTTTCTTTATTGCTAAATTCTGTCCTATGGTTATACTTAAAGACTACTCTACACAACTCAACTAATAAAACAGCTTTACTCTTTTCTATCTTTTTTCTGTGATTTTTTAAGTGCAGTAAAATTCCTATTTATTTGATAAAAAAATGCAAGAATTTATTAAATTGTTTCAACTGTCTAATACTACCAAAGACAATTAAAAAAATAGTGGTACTTTCACGTTTAGTTTAAAACAATCGTAAACTTATAGCATGTTGCCAAGCTAACCTTTTCCAGTCTAAGCTTTTCATAGGCTTGTCTTGATTCGATAGAAATGACTACGATATTGCGATGGTTTAGTGCTTTGTATGTAAAATACGATGGGGTACCCACCTCACCTTTTCCACGGCCCCTTTCGAGATTAGGGCAAAAGATCGACAAGTTTAAAAGTGTTGGCATTTGAAAATCTCCTCCCTTGGGGGCGCGCGCCCTTCCACTCACGCACAGGCAATGGCCTCGCCTGCCCCATTCTCGCTCCCCATCAATCTACGTTCAATTCAAACATTCTGTACATGCCGCCGCAGTCATTGCATAGGCGGCAGCAGACAATGGACTGTGATGGGGTGCAGGGTGGATGGGAAGTTCCAGCAGGTTTTGTTATTTAACTAATATGTTGTTGTATTTCGCCCAGAAAGCATCCCATTATGCACTGGTATATCTCAAGAACACGCCCACAACCATCCCCCTCATCACACCCACTTCACACTTCCCGCCCCCCCCCCTTCTTCTCCTGCTATTCTCCCTTCGTAAATATGAGGCATGCAGGTGAAAGATTGGCAATAGGTGGCATTCTAAGGTGAGAAATGACATCTGTAATACACCTTGCCCATAACTCCCCCGCCCCCTCCCCCACCCATCTCCCACCAAGCAGACGACATTGCAGGTGGAACCTTCCCCCTACACCCCCCCCCCCCGATTACCTCTCTAGATTCACTACCGAGATTGGATTGGCACCGAAAAGGAAGTGGGGGTGGGGTAGGGAGCGGAAAAAGAAAGTTGGGGAAGTTTGGGGCGGCGGGTGGGGTCGGGTGGGGTGCCTCCAAAGCACCCTAGCAACCACTGTGTAAGACAATATGGAAGTTGCGGAGACGTGCGTCCATATGTTGACATTGTGTGTAGCCTGCGTCTCGGGGGTGAACTTTACGTTTTCCTGGCATTTAGGATGCGTGCGCCGTGCTGCTGTTAGTTTACTCGGGGGTGGCCTGAAGGCTGAAAGTGGAGGAGGGAGGGATGGTAGATGGGGATGAGGGGGCGCATCTTTATTTGAGTTGGGGAATGTTCTAGTTCGAACCTCCTCGTCACTAACCAGAGAAAAGGTTAAATGATTTTGTACATTGACAGATAGATATTATATCATTATATCGATAGATATATGATAGATAGATAGATAAAAGAGAGAGAGAGAGAGAGAGAGAGGTGGAAATGAAGAGATATAAAAGAATGATTGGTTGATTGTCAAGAAGTAAAAGGGGACAGAGAGGGAAAGCGATACAGATGCTGATACAGGCTCATGATTAATGTGCGATCCATTTCAACCCGCCACGCCCTCCCATCCACAGTCAACCTTAAACACTTTTAAACTTATATACCACGGTACACAAACCGCAGCATGGGGTGGACCGGTTGCCGGCGTGGTCTAGGGCGTACACAGAGTGTTGGATTTCCGCCTCGAAGGTCTTGGGTCTAAATGTCCGGTTAATGCCATAATGTGTTGTTGTTTTTTTTCCCCCGGAACTACAGATGCTGTCCACAGAGTCTACAGACTGTGAGTTCTGGACACAGTTTATTTGGAGGGAGCAGGTTGCTGGGGGGAGGGGGCAATGAGACCTAACGAAAGACAATACATTTGCCCTAGTTTGGAAAAGGTTTCATAAATTTTCGTTTAGTTTTTTAATACAATCATTTTAAAAGAATAATATTTAAGTCATTCGCACAAAAAACGAATATTATACCTTTCTTGCGAAGGACTTGTGGCGGACATGTGTAAAAACGCCTACGCTTATTTAAATGCCCATAAGCCTACACGCGCAGAAAGGCGGGAACGCATTCAACGCGGCCACACGCACATCACACACAAGGAAAATTTCGCACACATGAAAAGAAGAGGAGAAAAAAATATAGTCAAAATTGTACACACCTACACGCCACACGCCATAACCCTTAGACCGCTAATCAACTGCCAAATCTGGAATTCACCTCTTCCCCGCTATTAAAAAAAACCGCGGTTCCCTTTGAAGTGGCGGGATCAAAGAACAAGGTGGAGGTATCAGGCTACGAGGCTCTATTCGCGCCCAGAGCTACCCCTGGACTACCCCATCATTCCTCGATGTAACAATAGGTTATTAATCATCTTCTCTGCAATAAAATAACTTTCAAAAGAAAAAGTTCGTAAAACGAAAGATAAAAAAAAAACAATAACAACACACGACGCAACCTTGGAAAAAATCTGACCTCATTTCCTGTATGTTAGTGTGGCCAGACTTTTTCGACAAAGGAAAGTTAAATTAAATTTTATCTTATCTTATACATTGCAGACGATCCTTCTATAAAGACGATCATTGCGTCCTACGCACATTCGTGGTTAGATATAAACATAAGGACAATTTTTAAACACACTTTCCTTATCCCCTATGCGAGAACATGGAATGGATTGCCTGACCAAACCAGGAAAACCAGTAACTTAACATAATTTAAAGCACTAATAAAAATGCAAGACTATACTCATTCCACGGATAAGCGTAGGGCGCAATAATATTCTTTACAGAAGGGGCGTCTGTAAAATATTTATATATTATATAGTAAGAATGTACACAATGAACTTGACCTTTGTGTGTGTGTGAGTTTGGTCAGATTTTAGGGCTACGAATCAGTCCGTATATGTAAAGAAATGTAAATATTTATACAATAGATAAATTAAGATTTGATCCCGCTATCAAGTCTACCTGCCATATGTTCTGAGGGTTGTGAATGGAGAAAAGGGGGAGGGGGGATGGGTGGCGCGCAGTCATTTCACTCGGCAACATTATCTTGGGGAGAAAAAAAAAGAGAAACGGGTGCAAGGGGGCGCGGCATGGTGTTCATCTTTCCGCCCTCGACGTAGAGGCTCGCGCTATCTGGACAGGCGAGGGAGATAAATAATAACCATGGTTCAGGGATAGACCTGTAAGTCGTCAGACAAGATGGCTGGATCCGGTGAAAGAGAAAGAGACAGTTTTAAGGTAGATAGTACAAGTAAAGGGGAAGGATAATGACATACGGCGGCCCTCGGCTTCAGTTCGTTGTGCCTGGTATATCGCTGTATGTGGGCGCTAGCATGTTGAAAACACAGGGTTCAAACCGCAGGAGTTTTTTTTTTGTTGTGAGGAAACGAACTAACCACATTTGATCGAGAGCAAGTTTCGATAAGGCGTTGCTATGAAGGAAAAGTGTGTGTCTGTGTGTGTGTGTGTGGGGGGGGGTTACGGCATCTCTTATTGAAATCCATAAGTGTTAACGTATTTGTTATGTATTCGAGCAAACTATTAACATAAATGCATACATAGGCCTACTTACACAAATACACACATACTTACACAAATACACACATACCCATATACTTACGCACTGACTCACCAACCTACACATTTAATCTACCCACTAATTTAACTACACGTCTATGTAAGGCCTATTATCTACGAACCAATCCACCTACCTACCTAACTCTTCACTATCTATCTCCATATCTAACAACCAACCTGCCTGCCTACCTATTAATATATCTCCTTAATATTCCTATTAATCTACACATCTATATATATATTATCTACCAACCGATCTACGCATCTGTCTGTCTCACTATCTAATACTATCGATTTTCATATCTGTTCATATCTATTTATCCCCAAATGTATTCTTATCTATCTTGTAAGCTAAATGTCTGTATGTATTTCTATATATTAAGTTATTTCTTTTTTTTCAATAGCATAAGAGAGAGAGAGAGAGAGAGAGAGAGAGAGAGAGAGAGAGAGAGAGAGAGAGAGAGAGCAATATAGATAGCTTATATCTACTTACTGTGTAATGCTATATATGCCTATCATTGACTTTGTCCTAGCCAAGATAAACGAGGCCTATCTCTCTCTCCCTCTCTCTCATCTCTCTCTCTCTCCCTCTTTCCCCCCTCTCTCTCTTTCCCGCTCTCTCTCTCTCTCTCTCTCTCTCTCTGCCCAGATTATCATCATGTAACCAGTGATTGATAACGATTTTAAAACCATCCTATAAACCCCAATCTAAACGCCTAGAACAAAAACAAAAACCAAACGAGAGACAATCCATATGCGCTAGGCAGTAACCACTTATCCAATCGTTATCCTTCATTTGACATTGACTCCCATTAAAGCACTTCCGGCCGGTGTGGAATAAAACTAATTATTTTTTTAAAGTAGTTTACAATTGCTTAAAAATTTTTTGGCATCAGTAGGGAAATCAGCTATAACCACTTCAACATTAACGATTAATGACATCAATATTAAGCGTATCAATATACCTGTAAGCATTTTTGGTGTGTTTTTATCTTACATTACACTAATAATGTTGTTTAAAAATATATACATATATATTTCAAATCAATGATTAAGTATGCTAATACTAGTTTAAAGAATCATTTGAAAGTGGTTCTCAATTGGTTTCTATTCGTGGCGCTCGTTGTTTGGCGTAGCTTACCATTTTGCCGTGGTGCCTTTCCATAAATCAAAGCCCAATTTTTTTTTTTTTAATACCTTGAATCAAAACACAGAGGAATAATTACGAAAGAGTTTGCAAATCTTGCGAGGCGCGCCTAGGTGAAGACGCCGCTGTTCTCCTTGGCGACCATGTACCCACACGTGATTAAATATTACCCCTTTCTTTACCACAGCTAGCCCCCCCCCCCCACCATCATGTAGTGGCGCCCCTTAACTCGCCACGGTCACACCCAGAAAACACTTGACGATAACCAGATGACTCTTGAAAAACATTTCTTTCCGCAATAATAACAAACTTAAAAAAACAACTCGATATAAATAAATAAACATCATGTGTTTATCTGGCTAAAAATAAACCTGTCACGTGATGGCCTTACAACATGCTCACGTCAAAACCCACGGAACGCCATAAAGAAGACAGTTTGGTTAACGGATATAAATAAATAATAAAGAGTGACGCGTATGTCAAACCTGTAGGCTCATGGGAATGCGTGTTTCCCACTCAAGGTAAGGATAGAGGGTCCCTGGTAGAATAAAAAAAATTCGTGGGCGGCCCAGGAAAGACGATAGATCATTCCTGGGTAAAATGCAAGCTCTAAGAATTTATATATTGATAAATTTTTTATGCTTTATCTTGTCTATAGATCTATATGTTACTGGCGCTTATTCTACGCAGAAGATTATTGCGTCCTGAGCTTATTATGTGGCCTTAAGTATAAACTTAGTCTTGCATTTTGAGTAGTGTTTTATAGGATATTGGTTTTCCTGGTTTGTTCAGGTAGCCCATTCCATGCCGGGGTGCCACTTGGGAAGAAAGAGAATGTATACGCATGTGTTCTTGCATACAAAAAAAAAAGAAAAGTGTTATTATGATGCAAGCAAAGAAAATGGACTCCTATTGCTAGCAAAGTGCTTCTGTGTATTTTAAACAGATATAAACTAGGGACGACATTTGAAAAAAAAAGTTCATGAGCTAACCCCCCCCCTTCCTCCCCCCTCCCCATATTACCCAGATTTTTATTTCCTCACATAAAAGCCAAATTTAGTTGTATTTTTTTATTATCTACTTGTAAATCACTTTATTAATATAATGTTAAGCAAATACATGCATAAAGAAGTCCCCCCCCCCAACCCCCTATAAAAAAGAGATATTACGCTAGTTGTTAAAAAGTACCAATGGTTCATTATAATGAATTGTAGCTTTCAATCATATTTTCCAAAAGAGATTTAAAAATTTTTAATGGACAAGTTCACACAAGGGTGGGACGAGTTAAATAAAAACAACAAGTCAAGTCAGAAATCCAAGCACAATACGGATTGGTTAAATAAAGCAACATTTCTCCCATAATTCCATAAGGGTAAATTTTTTAAGGAAAGTAAGAGGGAAAAAAAAGGGGGGGGGGGATAACCAAGGCTCTCTTCCTGTGACTAAGAGGGGAGATAAATGGAGCTATTTCTTAATGGTAAACGGCAGGCTGGCAACAAGGGTAAATGATTAAAGTCTGAAACCAGCGGTTGCCTACCAGTTGAGTGTACACCCAGCAGAAATCTACGTTCCCCCGGCTAGCTTTATATTCTTACTTTGCTAATTTAGTATATTCCATTTGGCTATCAATCCATTTCGTTTGAAGGTTTTCATATTTCATTTCGCGATTACTACTGGGCGTACATAGGCCAGTGTACTGTGCCTTTTTGTTTTCACACTTTGTTTCACTTTTTATTATATTCCGTTTGGCTGTCATTATGTTATTTCTGTATAGAAATCGCAATTCTTTTTTTTTTTTTGTATTAAGAAGACGCTTCATATTTCTTTATTATAATTGGTTTTTGCTTGACGATATTTGTTGGAAAGCTTCATTTAGAATGTTGGGGTACATGAAAACAAACATTTTAAGAACCACTGTCCTGACCTCATCAACGGTGAAGTGGTCTAATTCTAGAGCTTGAAGTCTTTTAAAGCCTTCCTTCTCTTACCCTGCCTTTAAGTTTTACCCTGTTTTTTTTTTTTTTTTTTTTTTTTTTTTGTACATTCTGTTATAAAGATAGTCTAGTTGTTTCTGTTAAAGATAGTCTAGTTGTTTCTGTTATAAAGATAGTCTAGTTGTTTCTGTTATAAAGATAATCTAGTTGTTTCTGTTATAAAGATAGTCTAGTTGTTTCTGTTAAAGATAGTCTAGTTGTTTCTGTAAAAGATAGTCTAGTTGTTTCTGTAAAAGATAGTCTAGTTGTTTCTGTTATAAAGATAGTCTAGTTGTTTCCGTTATAAAGATAGTCTAGTTGTTTCTGTTAAAGATAATCTAGTTGTTTCTGTTATAAAGATAGTCTAGTTGTTTCTGTTAAAGATAATCTAGTTGTTTCTGTTATAAAGATAGTCTAGTTGTTTCTGTTATAAAGATAATCTAGTTGTTTCTGTTATAAAGATAGTCTAGTTGTTTCTGTTAAAGATAGTCTAGTTGTTTCTGTAAAAGATAGTCTAGTTGTTTCTGTTATAAAGATAGTCTAGTTGTTTCCGTTATAAAGATAGTCTAGTTGTTTCTGTTAAAGATAATCTAGTTGTTTCTGTTATAAAGATAGTCTAGTTGTTTCTGTTAAAGATAATCTAGTTGTTTCTGTTATAAAGATAGTCTAGTTGTTTCTGTTAAAGATAATCTAGTTGTTTCTGTTATAAAGATAGTCTAGTTGTTTCTGTTAAAGATAGTCTAGTTGTTTCTGTAAAAGATAGTCTAGTTGTTTCTGTTATAAAGATAGTCTAGTTGTTTCTGTTATAAAGATAGTCTAGTTGTTTCCGTTATAAAGATAATCTAGTTGTTTCTGTTATAAAGATAGTCTAGTTGTTTCTGTTATAAAGATAGTCTAGTTGTTTCTGTTATAAAGATGATCTAGTTGTTTCTGTTATAAAGATAATCTAGTTGTTTCTGTTATAAAGATAGTCTAGTTGTTTCTGTTATAAAGATAGTCTAGTTGTTTCTGTTAAAGAGTCGAGTTGTTTCTGTTATAAAGATGATCTAGTTGTTTCTGTTATAAAGATAATCTAGTTGTTTCTGTTATAAAGATAGTCTAGTTGTTTCTGTTATAAAGATAGTCTAGTTGTTTCTGTTAAAGAGTCGAGTTGTTTCTGTTACTCCTTGGCGGTTTTTTTTGTGGTTTTTTTTTTTGTGGTTTTTTTTTGTGTTGGTCTAGTATAAAACTATTTGCGTGATTAATAGCCAGGAGGTTCTCGTTAACCCTTGTACGCTCACCAACAAAGGTCACGTATGGAAGGGGAATCAAGTCTCGGTCTATATATACGAGATCACCACGTGTGTGTAGATTATAGGACATTTAGCTCAAGTTAAGCCGAGAGGGCGGGGCTCTTTTTATTATTGTTAAAACGGTGGTACCAATGATCGTCCGCGGCGATGTAACGAGCGCTCCACGCGTAAATTTATTGTATAATAATAATTGTTTTGTAATGGCAATAATTTGTTCGTATGTCTGTGGACAGTTGTTGTGTCTGAATCAACACATTTCTTAGCAAGCAGCGTTAATGGCGAATTTCGTCGAATGCTACAGTGGTATAAAAAGGACATGGAGGACTTTGATTAAAGGAAAGATCTCCATTGGTGAAACATACTTTTAAAAAAGGACACTATGAGTAGATACAAATATGACCATAGTTATGTGTAAAGTATAATTCTCTGTGATTGGTCAATTATTACCCTCTAAATGTTTTTTTTTTGTTGGTGTTAAAACGAAAGGGCATGCACCTGAATGTACTCACCGGAAATTGGAATGTACTCACCGGAAATTGATCATTAGCTTTTTGTCTTTCTTCAGGCCTTTGTCCTGCTATTTATTCATTTTATCTACATACACTATATTGTTATAAAAAAAACGTCTGTGCACTAAACCTATTTTCTAACCGTCAAAGAAGAATATATATACCGTTTTTTTTAATTTGATTTGTTTATGGTTTTGGAAAAATACATGAAAGGACTACCTGATACAGGTACTGAGGGATTAAAAAATTTGTGTGTGGAATTCTTGTTTCTACTATGTGCGAGTTTCTTCACGTCCAGTTAGTAAACACGAGAGAACAAAACTGTAGTCGGTAAAATGATAGCCACTGGTGTGATGAAAGCCACACTGGTAGGATGGGACGACCCAAAAAAATAACTTAAGATCAAATTTTCTTTTATTACAAGTTAGATTTTCTGGATTTAAACAAAAATATTTTCAGATCAAGTTTTATATTTCTGTATGGTATGACAGCACACTTTTTGTTTACCGTCTTTTTTAAAACCTAAAATAGGATATCCTTAAAATTGATGTATATAATATGTTTATTTTGGTATGGAGTTCTCTATAACACTGGGTCTAAAGACTCATAGACCAACATTTATCCAGCAAATCAAGGTTTGAAAAGTTCATCAGAGAAACTTGTGTTAGAACCAGCGAATGGGGGAACTGCTGCCGACTTGGCCAATCGCGTAGCAGGAATACAATCAAAGTTGGTCTATTAAACAATATAATTTTATGGTGATCAAATTAAACTTTCTATGGATTCATTTAAAAACAACAACGTAGGACAATATAATTTGATCTCGAAATCAATGTTTTGAATTATTTGAGTTGATAGTTTACCTGTTACCTCTCCCCAGGGACATTTTAAACAACACGTGATGACATTAGCAGTATTCTACTCACTACAATAACAATATCATCCTTTATAATATTTCTTGTTTAAATTTGTTTGTTTTTTTTTCCTTGTTTTTTTTTCTGATTGAAACTTCAAAGTGAAATAGTGCTGGGACTTGTTTCCTTTATTCTCTCATTCCCTCGTAAATAATTCAACTGTCAATTCAATTGTTTAAAATAGTTTTTTGTGTGTGTGAGTGTGTGCGTTTTAAAACGTTTACTTTGTAAATTCAAACCGATAGGTTAAAAACAAACAGGCAGTAGTCAAAACTATATATTACCTTGTAAAATGTGTTTGTTGTTGTTAGCTTTGATTTCTAGTCCCCCCCCCCCCCCCCACCTTCCCACTTGGGGAAAACTGATGCCGTTTACATGGGTTTTTAAAAGAGAATGATAAATGAGATTTTGGATGGGAGGGTAAAATGATGATAATTACCTGGCTGGGATCAGTAAAAAGAAATCAGGACATTTGTCACGTGACTGGTATTTTCTCCATTGAAGAGGTTTCGGTATTAGTTACCTTTATAACGGTATCAATTTCCTAGTACTGGGCCGGTATAAGGACATTTTTATACTCTCACAATACTTACTTGGGCGAAAAGAACATACACCAGCTAGTGATATAAACTAGATAGAGTCAAGCGTGTCTTTTTTTTTATTTATAAATTCGCACTCTAGTGTAGGCCTATGGTTTACGGAAACTTTTGATAATAGTGCGCCAAAGTAGGACTTTTAAATACATTGAGCGTGCCAAATAGCAGAAAAGCCATCTTTTTATTTCCTTATAGAAATAACGTGAATTGCGTTATATTTTGAGTCTTTCCCGTGCCATCAAAAAAAAAGCTCTGCGTGTCAAGTGTGGTACGCGTTCTATGGGTTGCCAATCCCTGCTCTACTGTATAATTTAATGAAACATGTGCGGATCACTTAAAACATTAAGGCAATGCAATCACCATTTGGTACATTGTTTTCAAGTTTAGTATTATATGCGATCTGATTAGGTTAGTTATGTGTGTGTTATATGTTGCATTGTCCCAAATTGGTGGTATAGGCACGTTCAGATTGTCCTATCGAAGTTATCGTGTTCGAATCCTGGATTCATTTCCTGTCCTGAAGAGAGATTTCTCAGGGTCTACTTAGGTAGGCCTTACCTGACACCACTTTGAGTTGGGCATTGTGACTTGGCTAAGGAAACAGTTGAACGCAACATCACTTTAAAGCCTACCTTCATGGACTTGAACGGGATACTAGCATCATGTTTATAATACTTCCGTTAACAGTGGGACAAGAGTTGTCACGATTATTGCGAGATGTCTGGAAAGCCATATGTTTGAGTCCCACTGTCTAAATAACCACTTGATACTACCACAGCATGTACGTAGATTTAGTTTGCTGTACGTTTTTTTTTTTTTTTTTTTTTTTTCGGGGGGGGGGGGGATTATGACAATAAGCAGACACCCAACCTCCTCTTTTCCTGAGCTAGGTAGGGTTGTACATGTATGTTCCATGTTTGCTCTAAGTGCAACGGGTGACTCTTTGGAGGCAGGTGCCGATCTGTTAGGCAACACCTCCTGAAAAACAGGTACAGGAAAGTTAGTGCCTTCTGAAAACACGGGCGTGTTTACCGTGAGTATGTGGTAGGTACAGAAAGCAGTCAAGTAAAGGTAGATTTGTACATATACACGTACTCAACTCAGGTTAAGGAGTGTCTGTGATTTTCTCATACTAGGGATTATGTTGCCAACACAAAACCCCGGTTATCTTTGATCTAGTCTACCGATCAAGTCAACTAATTGACACTCACAGGAGGAAACAGATTCTGCAGTTCACCATCGACTGATCTGACAAACAAAAAATGTTCCTGTGTCCCCATTATACATGCCTGCGTGGTCTTTAGTAGAACATTAATTCAAGTTCAAATCCAGCTTTTTATGGTATAGGCTAGTTGTATTTACTTTGATGCAATATAATATTTTTAATAAGAATTTTGGGTTTGTTGTATTTTTAAAAAGTAAAAACAAGGAGGTTTATATATCTAGAAAAAAATTTATAACCAATGAAATTCTGCTGGCAACACAATCACCTAGTATGTATGCCGTGGCCACAGAAACTGGTGAACGCTGCTTTACCGGCCCTATGATCTATTTGGTCCGAAGGGTAGGGCATACTGTACTTTACTTGCCGACTAAAGTATTACTGTTAGTATTGATAGTCATATAGTCTAACAAACAAAGCAAAGATTGTACTTATAGTAGGAAATTTAATATGAACCAAAGTATAATTAAATTACCAATGTATACAGTCTCACACACAAGTTAAAGTATTTAATATCGGGGACTATTCTGTAAATATCGGGGACTATTCTGTAAATATCAGGGACTATTCTGTAAATATCGGGGACTATTCTGTAAATATCGGGGACTATTCTGTAAATATCGGGGACTATTCTGTGAAGTCCAACAACATAAAATTCCAATGCGTTTTACCTGCTCACCACCAGATAAATTCTTCACTCCCCTCTCCCTCCTCCTTTCCCCCCACAACAATATATTGTTCTCAAAACAGCTACCTGGACAACGCCTGCCTTGATATCACGCTACTCCCCCCCCCCACACACACACATACACATGCACACCTACCCGCCACCCCCTTCCCACCAAACAAGCTTGTGATAAATGAGGATTTGATCGGCCTACGACGTCTGGCTTATCTCCACACACACACACACACACACACCCAAACTTCCATTTTACTTTTTTTTTATATTTAAAGAAGACAAATGGCGGACTCGGCATATCGTAGACATTGTTTATAGCTGGTCTGGTAGCTGGAGGCGGGGGGGGGGGGGGGGGGGGGGCTTATCTGCAGATTTAATCTGTCCAACTCTGTAAACATTGAGAAGAAAAAAAAAAGATAATTCATTTTTAGACAGAAACCCCACCCTTACCCACTACCTTAAAAAATGACGGGAAAATTTAAAAGAAAAAGGGGCATATTATTATGCCGCAATACACATCAGAATATTAAAACTCTTCCTCCTTATAAATATGTAAATATTTTGTGAAGGTAAACCAAACCTATATGCAGTTCAGCCCACATGGTTTTCTCAAATATTTATTCTTAAACATGTCTTCTTCCGGATATTTCCGGTCATGTTTCTCGAAATATCACGTGACATGCGCGCAGATTCCGGAAGTACTCGCCCATCGTCTAAATTAAAAAAAAGGGAAGATTTTTGGGGTGGGGTGGGGTAGGCCTATCTTAAAAAACATTCGGTCGAAAAACGTACATTTCTGTTTGAGCTTCTAATCTGTATTATATATGTTCTTCATTTTCATAACGTCCATATCATTGCCTGTTTGCTGCTGTACATGTCAATTTTGGTGTGGGTGGCTTCAATGTGATTGTCCTGAAGGTTTTAAAAGCGATAGGTCAAGCCCTAGGAGGCGGTAGAGCAGCAATAGAGCAGAGAAAGGTAGTAAGGTGGGGGAGAGTAGGGGGTGCCTGCAGCAATGAAAATATTTCAAATTGATTCTAACGTAAACAAAATCTTTCACGGCACGATTTAGTTGATACATAACGGTTCATTCAATGACGATTCAATCATGCGTGTGGAATTATTTCACATAAAGAGTCTTTTTCCAGCTTTGCTAAAGTATTGGCCGTTGAGCTTATAGAAAACGATTCATGTGTTGCATTGTGGCTTAAGCAGGCTTCTACTCAACCGTGTGATTGAACCATTCATTCATTCAAGTGATCCAGTTTTATTAAAACGATTCATTTATATATATGTATATACACACACACTCTTGGGTAAAGTATGCAGATTGATTAGTGTTTGTCGAATGAATCGATTCATTCGTGTAATACAAAATGCATTCCTATACTAATATTTAAAAGAATTGAAAAAGTAATTGATTAATTACACATAGAGAGGTAAATTCTAATAATTATTTGCTATAGCAGTCTAATAATTGCTCATACAGACATAGTCGAGTCTACCCATCACGTCGACTAATTCACAATTTTCATACACAGGGCAAACACTTCAAACAGATACTTCAGTTCACCATTGACTGATCTGACAAAACAAAATTATTCCGTGTCCCCATTATACATACCTGTGTGGTCTTGTAGAAAATTGAATCAAATTGTCATACAGACAATTCCATATGCAAAGACAAAGTCAGATAAAAGACTTTGTTCCCAAATGGCTTCGGGGCTTGGAATGGGTTTCCTGGCACAACCGAGATAACTAATTATTTGACATCATTGAAAAACCTCATCAAAATGCAAGACTCAAAACTCAAACTATGGATAAGTGGAAAGGGCGCAACGCTCTTGTGTATCGGTGGGGAGGCTGCTACATGTAAGACAATATCATTATTAAATTATATATTAATCTATTTTTGTTTCTGTTTCCCTGCACAGGTTCAAACCCAGAACTCGCACATACAACAGTTACAGATGCTGCTTTTATCAGCGGAAGGTTGCCCTCCAGACATGGTGAGTACTTCGGATAAGTGTAGGAGAGCACTGATTTAGAATGTAACACAAACGATAAGATAGGCCAGCATTAAATAATATAGGTCGTAATGAATCTGTGTAAACTATTTTAAATTGGTTAGATCTAGTGAACTAAAGGCGTAAAGTAGGCTACAAAAAAGAGACTTAACTAGTCTACGTGGACACGGGACACGAGGTGAGCCTTTACAAGCTTATGTAGCGTCCCAGGGCAAAAGTTTCAGCGCCGCCCCCTTGCATACTGTAACTGCTTGTTTAGTGCTATATTTAGACTACATTTGCGCCCCCCTGGAAGTGTCGCCCCCCCCCCTCTGCCCACCTCCCCCCATGTGAGGGCACTGGACACGAGGAGACGATGTGGCCAACACATCCAAGCTCATATTTAATGCTCTTATCCCCACCAACTAATCTCAGTTAGTATTTGGAGATACATGGGCTTCAAGAAATCTTCTCTACGCTTGCCTAATTGAGGCAAACACCCAACATGGATTCCAAAATGTAAAACTTTTCTTGGAAAGCACAGTGAAAAGAACTAAAGTATAGATCTACATCATCTATCCCACCCATGAACCTTTTCGAAATCTCCGCCTCTGCTGGAATCAACACGGGCACCGCCTTTCCCAAGACAACACTTGAAGAGAAAAAGTATTTTTACATTTGTTTAAAGTACTTGAAGGCAAAGCTCTTCACAACATTTTAAAATTGTGTCTGGGAATACATTCTTTACACACACACACACATACACACACACACATACAAAAACAACGTGTATTAGAAATTAAATTGTATGCTCTTTTCAATGTTTAATTTATCTTTCTGAAAACATCAAAAGAAATGTTCATTTTAGTTTGACATTTTTCAAGTGTTTTCTCCATGTTTGTTTTCAGCTTGATGCTAAATCCACAGAAAGTAAACTTGTCCAAATTTAATTTTCAGAACAAATGTTTTTTTTTCTTCTTCCACTTTCTTCTTTAATGAAATACACAATAATACAATTTGCAAACTATGATAAGTACTCTCTAGGCCTACTGAAGTCATTCACTGCGGAAGTGCTCTCCTTGACAACAGTATCACCATGGCGACCACTATGTTTTCTTTAGAAAGATCTTCGTGTGTCTGGTATTTTTTTTTTATAAGCACTCAAAATCTCCGCGGTGACTCAAATTATAGACATTGATGATAGCCCTAAAAAACAAAAATCCCATTTTTCCTCGAAGATCCATTAGGAGGCCTAAACTTATCCAAATGTGGCACCGGAAGTCCAGATGCAGTCCAGTGGTAGTAGGCCTAAAGTCGAAAGTTTAGGCTTTAAGCCTGCAATGGAACGAGAAATGTAACATTATCCGCAATAATAATGATAAATTGATATGATAAATGGTATGATAGTATGCGTGAATGTCTATTGTGTTTGAGTACAAATGGTTCTTTAATATTGTTTTAGGTATGCTGAAAGACGGAATTTATGTAATCAAGTCAATTTTCCATTCATTTGGATCAATAAAGCAATCTTATCTTATCTTATATCCACAATTTTTTTCTCCAAGCTTTTAATATGTGCAAATTTTTTTAACTAAGATATATTTCCGCATTTTAAAAAAAAAATACAATGCCTTTACATATTGTCGTAAACTTTTTTTTAAACCATTAATTGTGACGTATTAGTTATTTGTTGATTCATTTTTTGTTTCAGGTGGACTTTTGGCAATGTATCAAAACTTTACCAGGTAAGTTATTTGTGGTTGTGTTGTTGTTATGCCATGTCGCCATCCGGTGTGTTTTATTCATTTCCTCGCTCTACATGTGTTTAGTGTTTGTCTGCCGTCAAGTTACTCTTCCCACGCTGAACCATGTTGGCGTTGTTGTTGGTACCCGAGGGCGTTGCCTCTCTTGGCCTCCTTCCTGCTGCTTTGCTTTGTGTTGCTTTGTGGTTGTATTAGTTTGTGTTGTTGCTTGCCCTTGTTGTTGACTAAGTTGGTGGCGGTGTGCATGCTGTCGCGATGCTGTTGGTGCGATTTGGTCTTTGTTTTAAAGCCTTATCCCTAACGTTGGGTCACGCGCTCGACTAGTACGGAAGGTCCTGGGTTCGAATCCTGGTGAAGGTTAGGAATTTTTTTCCCTGGACTCGAGGGTGTCCCTGAGTCTACCTAACACTGCTGCACCGGCCCTATGATCAATTTTTTAACCTCAACGTTAGTGTAGACCTACCAGTCAGTGCACTGTGTCTTCAGCAACCACATTATGACGTGTGGCTAGTTACGACTTCAACAACAAATACCTCCACAACTTTTGACACAACGGTAACTCAAATGTAGGCCTACCGCTAACTATGTTAACTCTCCAACATGCATTGGCTCATAGCTACTAGGGAAGAGAAAGTTAGAACCTTACCTCACCCCTCCCCCAAACACACACACACACACACATTCTCACATTCAACACAAACACGTTCGAACACTGGACGTTTAGCCTCGACGTGTGCGGCCGTGAGTCGTGCGACATTTTTCAGGAGGCGACAGCAGCACGTGTTTTTGTATGTAAGTGAAAGTTCCCCTCTTGCCTGTGCACAGGCGTGCGTGTGTGTGAGTGGCCCCTACACTTCAAGGACGTGATATCACACGACCTTTGTTGATTAATTACCGTACCGGTAGGCCCCTGCATGTTACTGAAATGCTCGAGCCAACTGCACGAGACTATTGTTATTGTATTACATGTAGCGAAAAGAACATCAACAAAACGGCATACACTATCTACTTTCAATTCATAAGACCCACAAAAGATGTTTAAGGTTAACTAAATAGAGACAATGACATTTGAACCCGTTACCTTCAGAACAGTTTTCTATTATTCTAACCCTATATCAACCACCTTGATCTCAAGACCCCCCCCTACCCCGAAAAATGTGTACTGAACTTAAGCATTTAAATTTGCTTGGTTTTAAAAGGGCGTCGTTTTTTTTTTCAAATGCCCATCTTCTGCCACCCTAACTCTCCAAGTCTCCAAACGCCACATTGTCTAGTACTGATAACGAATTCTGGCGACCTGGAAATTGACTTTCCCGGTCTGCGTCCCCTGTCTCCTTACCTGAGATACACCTGGTCGTAAATCTCTCTCCACCCCCCCCCCCCCCCCACACACGTTCCCTCACCTTTTTTTTCTTTCTTTCTTTTATCCATTTCTTTCTAAAAACCGGCTTTCTCAATCTGAATTCTGGAAGAGACAAAAAAACGGTAGGCCTAAGCGATTAGAATCTTGTCTTTTGACGTAGTCAAGTTGTCGTGACTTTAGACTTTTGACGTAGTCAAGTTGTCGTGACTTGAAGATTTTTGACGTAGTCAAGTTGTCGTGACTTGAAGATTTTTGACGTAGTCAAGTTGTCGTGACTTTAGACTTTTGACGTAGTCAAGTTATCGTGACTTGGAGATTTTTGACGTAGTCAAGTTGTCGTGACTTTAGACTTTTGACGTAGTCAAGTTATCGTGACTTTAGACTTTTAACGTAGTCAAGTTATCGTGACTTGAAGATTTTTGACGTAGTCAAGTTATCGTGACTTTAGACTTTTGACGTAGTCAAGTTATCGTGACTTGAAGATTTTTTGCTTCTACGAGAAAGAATATTGTCTATATATATATATATATATCTATAAAACATTTTTGCGTGTTAAGAATAAAGAGGAGATGTCGGATGAAGGGGGAGAAAGGCTTGGGATCTAGAGCGACTGTAGCTTAACGTTTCATCCTGGCGCGACGCCTTGTTCAGTGCAACATTAGATGCTGCTGCCCCGCCCCTCCCACTCTCAACCCACGGGATAATGTTCCCTTTTCCCAACCCATTCTTTTCTTTCTCTTTGCTTTCAAAAGGTAAAGGGTGACAATCCAAGTCACCCAAATCTCGTATGGAATTTCGGCACCATAAACTTTCTTTTGGGGTCATTCGCATCTCTGCCGAGATCTGGGCGTGAAACTCAAGGTTTATTGTGCGTATTAAAAAACAACAACAACCAGACCCATTCACTTCCCATCACCGCGACACCCGCTCCCCCCTCTGCATTCGTTAACACCTAACCCATTGTACCCCATAAGGCCTTGCACCGAATAAGGTAATATAGCTAACCTTACTTTCCCCGCAAGGAGGCCCTTTTCTTTCGAGAATTCAACCAGATGCATTGTGGAGAAAGGGGGCAGGGTGGAGTCGTATCGAGTGCTGGGTTTCTGCCAGTGAAACTTCCTGTTCGGACGTTATGCTAATGTGGGCCAGCCATCAAAGTCTCCTCCTTCCCCCTCTCCCATCCCCCCATCACACACACACACACTGACATCGGATTAGGCGGTCACATAGCGACCTGCAGAATGTAGATTTTTTTTTATTGCCGCTGGAAACCCTTGTCTTTTTCCCCCAAAGCTGTTATATCTCCCTCCAATCCATTTTTAATGCTGAATTAATCGTGGTATGGGCCTTACGTACCCACCTGCAATGTACGGCCTCCACCTGCAGGTACTTTCTCCACATATACCTTCTCCAAATGCTCAGTAATGTGGGAATTCCTATCAGTCATAATATGTTAGTCAAAGGCTAGTATAGTCGATAAAAAAATGTTGGGTCGCGAAGTAAAAGTTTTAAAATAACCGGACGACATCGTTTTAAGTAATATTTAAGAAATAGTGAAAGATTCTTGTAGTAAAACAGCAAGTATATCCTAAAACTCGAATACTCTATCCCATCATTACTCGCGCCAAATTGTAGATAGACGTCGTCCGTTGTCTTGTGTAAACAGTCAATGGCCACATGTTTACGCGTGAATCACGCGACAGTCTTGTCATTTGGAACACACAAAAAAAGAGCAGATCTACTTAGCTTGACATTTATCTCCGCGTCGTTCTGTCATTTAGTGTGGCATTTGTGCATGTGATGCCATAAGTTTTGACATGCGAGATCGCTTGGTTTCTTCATACTTAGCTCGGGATTTGTCAATTGAATTGCCCTATCCGTCGTTCCAAGACTTACTTCAGAAGCATACACACATATTATCATCCACGCACATACACATACACACACTCATATACAAACACACATATACCAACTCATTCAGAATGTTGGAATATAACACAACGATAAAACACTTTTTTTTTAAACAACAAACGAAACAACCAATTGGCCACCCAGCGGGAACAACACGTCGTATCAACGCCTCAACGGGGAAAAAACGTGGAAACCATGGGAAAAAATTGTGGAAAACACGTTATTTTCCTATTCGATACGACGCGGTGTGTCTCTCTCTCTGGACAGGATTTCACAGCGATAAAGGTAAAAGCAAACAGCATCAATAAAAACAATTTATGAATGATGGTGGTGTGTGTGTGTTTGGCATGTGGAAAAAAGGGGGGGGGGTAAACGAAAAAAAATCTTGATCTTCCAATTCAATGCCTTTCTCACTACTTTGACATTATAGACACTCTTTCAATGGCCCGCACTACAGTAACAGGAGGCAGGGGGGGGGGGGGGGGGGTCGAGCGGCTGCTCGTTCGGCATGCGTACCCAAGGTCCGGGATTTCGAATCCTGGTGCAGGGTAGGATTTTTTTTTCCTGGGCCTGGAGGGTCTCAGAGTCAGCTTAGCTCTGATGGGTACCTGACCTTAGCTGGGCTAAAGTAAAGGCGGCTATGCATAGCATAGTGCTGGCCACACAATCACCTAGTATGCCGTGGCCATAGAAAATGGTGAACGCTGCTCCACCGGCCCTATTGATCAATTTGGTCCGACGGGTACTTGACTATATTTTACTTTTTCCCAGAGTGTGTTTATCTTATTTGCAATACGACCGACAGACAACCTGGCCACCTGAAGCTAATAACTGCAATAGAAAAAAATAGTATATCTACAGATCGATATGTTTCAGACCCTCCCCCTCCCTGCTCCCTGGCCATCCTTCCCTTCCCCCTCTCACTTTTTTTACAACAGCTGTCAAGTGAATAACGTTACTTGCCCCCACCCCCGCCCACATTCCCACCCATGCCTAACTTTCCCCAACATATGAATGCACCTGGTATTGTGAGAGACTGATAGAATATGAATAGAGAGAGAAAATAGTTGCTACTGAAAATATCTACAGCAGTTGTGGTTGTTTGTTTTTGTTTCGTTCCTCCCTTCCGTTCATATTAGCGGTTTTTATTTTTGTCTTAGAAGTAGCCTCATTTTTTTTTCTTCTCAAAGTAAACTTGACATTTTGTCAGACCATGAAAATCTATAGGTGAAGCTAAGGTGTTGACTCTTTTTTGTTGTTGTTGTTCTTGGAGTGGGGATTGGGTGGACAGCACAATGCCCATCACCTGAATTTACATTCCTCATCGGACGTCACGCGAGGTAATTAAACAGTCTCATTAGAACCCTTGGTCCACAGAGCAATATAACCAAGCACTCTTTTTGAAGACCACGTCGTCCCTTATAGCTTTGTTGAACGCAAATATATATATATATATGTATATATACCATGGAATATATAGGCTATAAAATATATATAATATGTACCAAGTAGATCTAATATATTCACTCATAACCATTTCGTTTCCATCAAAAACAACAAACCGTTAAAACTCTAATTTCATGTTCATAGTTTTACATTAGCCTATGTCTTGTATAGGCCTACTAGTACTAGCATATTATTATAGATCTACATTATTTCTTATACACGAACCGTTACTCTGTGTCATTATCTCCGCTTGGTCGAAACCAATGATGTTTTCTGTGTGTCTTCCTCATTTAGGACTAAAACACACACATACATATTACACACACACACATAACGCACACACATTTATTTCGCACTATGCGCGTTGTTTATTTTCTATAATGGCGTTTGAAAGTAGCTGGATTCTAGTGGAGACCAGAGCAAACACGCCCTCCTATTGGGATTGTATCGATCCTCATCCCCCTCCTTGTTCCATCTGATCGCCACGCTCTACCATCACCTGATCTTCGATTACCTGCCTCAGGGGCTGTGAAAACGCAATGGGCGTATTCAAAAGGTGTCATCTCCCCCCCCCCCTCACCCCCACCTCCACAATATAGCCCCACCTCCCTCCCCCACCCTACACTCTACACCCACTGTTTGAGTTCTCATTTTTCATGGCCAGAAAATTGACATGTTAAAAATAAAATATAATAACCGAGAGGGGGAGCGGGCGTAGGTTGGATGCTGCACTGACCTAGAAATTTCTTCTCCCGGCGCATGACCTGATAGTGCCTTAGAAATAACGATTGGTCATTTGCTGGAAGTTTATTGTAAATTTAATAGGGAAAATCGGACATTTATTTATACGTTTTACAGAAGTTCCTTCTAGATAGAAGATTATTACGTCGACTTTGCCCCGAAATTTATGCAAGGCGGCAGAGATGGGTCGGCGGCAGGGATAGAACCCGCGACGTGTCGGTTGACAGTCCGGTAAACTAACCGCAGAACCAGCCGGCCTCTTAAATCTATCAACTTACAGACACTTCAACCGTTCCCATGCACTCTTAACTCCTGCAAGACAGGAATTTTCTGACCAGTTTGGGTGACCTATTCCAGGTCTGACAGCCGCTTGGGAAGACAAAAAAAAACTTATATGATTTCGTCCTTGCATAGAAAATGAAAAAAAACTTTGTATTTCACGTCCTTTAAAATGAAGTTATGAAGATTATTTGATTAATTTTTAATTGTATAGGATAGACGAATTATGACACTAGATCAGGATAGAAGAATTATGTCACTAGATCAAGATAGAAGAATTATGTCACTAGATCAAGATAGAAGAATTATGTCACTAGATCAAGATAGAAGATTTATGTCACTAGATCAGGATAGAAGAATTATGTCACTAGATCAAGATAGAAGAATTATGTCACTAGATCAAGATAGAAGAATTATGTCACTAGATCAAGATAGAAGAATTATGTCACTAGATCGAGATAGAAGAATTATGTCACTAGATCAAGATAGAAGAATTATGTCACTAGATCAAGATAGAAGATTTATGTCACTAGATCAAGATAGAAGAATTATGTCACTAGATCAAGATAGAAGAATTATGTCACTAGATCAAGATAGAAGAATTATGTCACTAGATCAGGATAGAAGAATTATGTCACTAGATCAAGATAGAATAATTATGTCACTAGATCAAGATAGAAGAATTATGTCACTAGATCAAGATAGAAGAATTATGTCACTAGATCAAGATAGAAGAATTATGTCACTAGATTAAGATAGAAGAATTATGTCACTAGATCAAGAAAAAAGAATTATGACACTAGATCAAGATAGAAGAATTATGTCACTAGATCAAGAAAAAAGAATTATGTCACTAGATCAAGATAGAAGATTTATGTCACTAGATCAAGATAGAAGATTTATGTCACTAGATCAAGATAGAAGAATTATGTCACTAGATCAAGATAGAAGAATTATGTCACTAGATCAAGATAGAAGAATTATGTCACTAGATCAAGATAGAAGAATTATGTCACTAGATCAAGATAGAAGATTTATTTCACTAGATCAAGAAAAAAGAATTATGTCACTAGATCAAGATAGAAGAATTATGTCACTAGATCAAGATAGAAGATTTATGTCACTAGATCAGGATAGAAGAATTATGTCACTAGATCAAGAAAAAAGAATTATGTCGCTAGATCAAGATAGAAGATTTATGTCACTAGATCAAGAAAAAAGAATTATGTCACTAGATCAAGATAGAAGAATTATGTCACAAGATCAAGATAGAAGAATTATGACACTAGATCATATATTATTGGTTATTTAATTTTCATTTCCCTGGCCTGGCCTGACCCTCTAGAATTTTTCATTATTATAAGCGGTGTGTTGTTTTTTTTACTACACAGGCAGCCCATTCTAAACCTGAAAGCCCATGAATTAGTCTGGACACACGATATTAGAAAATATTTTTTTCTGTTATATTTAAAGTATTTTTTTTTTCAGAGTTTTTAAATTATTATTTTTTTATGTAGAAAATAATAGACGCCATACAATTTATAACTTTAAAAATGATCAAATTGTTAAAAGATATTGAACATTATATAAATACTGTATGATTAAACTTTTCATATGCATATTACTAGACATCTAATTAGCTACCGAGTTTGTATAATTACTTGCGCACCTATTTCTTTTTTTTTGTATTACATTTGTGGCATTAATCGGAATCGTTTGCATTTGTAATAATATAATTAATCTCACGTTTATATCAAAATATTATCAATTCTTATTTAAGCAGTTGCCAGAAATTAAATATTGTTTCGCTTTTACCATCAATGTGAAAGTTACGTAATACCCGGTAATTTTTTTTTGAATTGTTATAAAATGCAGAAAAAAAGGTGAATAATACAAATACTTTCATTTTTTAAAATTATAGGCCTATATAAAAAGCTTTAACAATAAGGCGTTTGCAATCATGTGACAAAAAGCACGTGATTTTTGTTTACTTTGTGTAGTGGTGTACAATCATACAATGGCCGCTGTAATAATAAAGTTTCATATAGGCTCGAGCTTTTTTTAAAATGATGTTTTGTGTTTTAAGTCTTATTAAGATTTAAGCTGTATTAGGCCTATTATCATAGACATAGATCATAGACGATGTGAGCCTATTAGTGACTTGACTAGATATTCACCAACACTATCACTTGGCATCGTAGCTGCCCTACTTAGCCATTAGCTCATTACTTAGCCTAGCCTAAGAAACATTAAAAGTGTAGGCATATAAATTGGGCGTAAAATGTTGAAAATCATTGGAAAAATACCATGTCAGGCTTAATATTGTACTAGGAAGATGATCTACTACTATTTACATCCTTATTTTTTAGCAGGATAGCTAATATTCATATGTGAATTTGGCATGATAAAGAACAACTTCGCCATATTTGTTCCTCAAGCAAGTGGCTTCTATTTACAAATGATGTCACTAAAAAACTTAAGCTCCGCCCATTGCAAACGCTCTATTGTCTTCAATTTTTTTTTTAAGCTCGAGATATTTTCATTGTGCATAGTAAGAAATGTAGCTTTTTGACTATGCCAAATTATTCAGGAATTACTTTTACTAATTTAGAAGCCATTTAGATTAAACAAATTTAATTTATAGATTAATTATTTAATATTTCAGTTGTTTTTGTTGTGTTTTAGGCTGTTAGCACGCTGAATGAATTAGAAATCTTACTTTGGTACTATATTATCAAACGTTTGCAGACTCCTGGCCTAGGGTGAGACTTGAAATCTCCACCACAAGTGTAACGGAGGGCAAATCTACATTCAGTCTTCTTTGTAGAGATAATTTCTCTTGACTTTTTTTTAAAAATCTCTGTCAATCAATACAAACTGTTGCGCATCTACTCCCTGTGTTTAATGTTGGCCCTAGTTTTATACATCAGCTGTGCACTAAATATACTGATATACGAAATATACGAAACATACTGTAGAACTTCTCTTGCTTTATATTTCATATGTCCAAGTTTATTTCTGGAATTAGTCTTTGGGTTGACCAAACGGAGAAACATTTAGAAAACATGTCTGATTCTTATCTTCTTGTTTTCTATGTGCATATAGTTTTACCTTAACAGTATCCTAGTAACTGTTTCCAAATACACCTACCCCTCACTGACCACAGATTTATCTGTTATCTGTAATAACCCCCTCCCCGGCCTCTATTCACCACCCTAGCAACCTTTAATGTATTTGTACACTGAAACTTCTTATGGTTTTTTTTTTTTTTAGTGGAATAAACAAGTTCAGTAGTGGGGGTGGGTCAAGGCGACCTGACCTTCCACTGATTCATGCCCTTTAAACCCTGGAGTTCAATTGTCCCTGCTGTCCCGTTTATTTTCATGGTCACAAGTCTCCCGCCTCCCCCTTTCTTACACTCACACTAACATTTTCGTCATTTTGTTCTTTGGGGTGAAGGTCAAGATGACTATTGTCCCCCCCCCCCCAGGTCCTTGAAGTCATGTCCACTATGAAAGAGCCCACCTGTTGTGGCTATTGGTCAAATTTCCGGTCAAATTGTTTCTTTTCACTTTTTTTTTCTCTGTTCGTTCCCCCGCTGTTGTTTGGTGTATTTTAATTATGGTCAGTCAACACCCGGACCTCGTCCACTGGACCGCAGTTTAAAAAAAACTTGGCCGCGAGAAGAGGGAGGGGGGTATATACATTACTGTGACGTGTTTACATCGCACTCTCTTCATCCTCCCTATTAAACCTTTCTCCCCCTCTTTTTCTCTCTTTCTTCCCCTCTCTCTCCCCCTTGCCAACACACACACACCTATCGTCATTAACTGCTTGGGCAATATTTCCACAAATGTCCACAAACAGTTCAAAGTCAACATTTGTTTGTTATTAGAAAATTTAAGACTACCAAACACCTGTTTGTTAAGTGTGTGTTTTAGTGCATATGTGGGATTTTCCATAGGTTAATTATATAAAATAAAGAAACGGACTTAAAGAAATCCTTTCCATCATCCACACAAATATATAGAGCAATGCTTGTGTGGCCTGTACAATGTCCAGTCTATCTCCATATCCTCCAACTAACAAACATGCCAATCCCAACGCAAACAAAAAGCATTGCCTTTCAGAGGAATTTGAGCCAGACATAACTTCTGTAGTATTTTTTTCTTAAATGTGTAATGTTGCGTATGGGCAGTGTGTTATGATGACAGTTATATGTGTGTGTGTGTGTGTTGGAATTTCATGCACCCTTGACCACGTAGCACTGGATTCTGGACTAAAAAAATAAATTTTATCAAAAACACATTTCATCGAGTCGCATGTGTTTATAAAGGTCAGTGAGCGAATAGACTTAAGCAAGGGCAGGCAAACTTTGTTCCTGTGGACAGTTTTATCTTTCCCACTTGGCTGGTGCCAACTTTCAGTGCTTCCAGATTCTAGAGATAACTTGCACACAAATGAATACATAGATATTAAACGGCAAGATGATGAATAAATGATGGCATAAAATACATAGATAAATGAAGCCACGCAGAGAGAGAGAGAGAGAGAGAAAGAGAGAGAGAGAGAGGGATGGAAAGTTGATAGAAAAGTGAGATTAGAGTGCGCGGGCAACTTTATGAAAGTCGTTGACAGAAACATTCCGTATTTTCTGGAATGTTTCCTTGTAAATGTCAGCGTGTTTATGTATGTATGTATGTATGATTACGTCTGTTTAATTTCTTCTTATCTTGGCTCTACCAAATTTATTCCATATTATCATTGTTATATTATGATATTTAAATTTTTAAACTAATTCCAACGTTGAACAAATGTACAAAGTTTTAATGGCCTAAAATTTGTCTCTTAAGTAATGTGCCTGGGTGAGAATTCTGGACGGGGGAAGATGTGATGGTGCATCTCACTTTGATACCATCATCATCTTCAAACCCTTGACCGTTATGGTCGTTGGAAAAGGTGGGGGGGGGAAGGTCGAAAGGACACCTCAGCAGTCATCGTTCTCCATTTGTTTGCCTATCTTGCGCGGCTGTCAATAGTTCATTCATTTGCAGCTTTGTCCAATCTTTTACATGTCGAACCAGCATTTTCTCTGACGGTCTCTCCGACGTCCACCTTCTACAGTTCCTTGGAGAATAATTTTTTTTTGGCAGGTTATTATAACTTATTATCCCGCAACACATGACCGAACGATGTCAGCTTGCACCGCTTGATTGTTGCTGTTGTCATATTGGTTGCTTGAGGGCCCGCAATTGAGGTTACTCTGTCCCAGACATACTCACTTTGATATATACATATTTTATAATAAAATAATAATAAAATGTCAACATTAGCTTTGTAAAAAAAAGGGAATGTTGGTTTGTGTGATTGCTTGCTCGGGTACTTAATCCGTTATGTCAGTTGACCTAAAAATAAGTTTGTGTGTAGTGTTGACAAGATTAGACCAGGTGCATTATATGCTTGGCGTCCAGAATTTTAAAAGTAATGCATAGAACTTGTGGATTTTTGGCGCCCTGTTGATCAACACATTTTAAAAAGTATTTTATAAATTGTTTGGGGGGGGGGGGGGGTTGTGGACTACGATTTTTGTGCGGTATTATCTTATCTTCTTATCTTATATCTTACAGACGCTACTTCTATAAATAAGATTATTGCGTCCTATGCACAACCGTGGTTTGAGTCTAGCCCTGCATTTCTATTAGTGTTTTAAATGATGTCAAGTTACTGGTTTTCCTGGTTTGTTCGGGCAAAACATTCCATGCCCGGATGCTACTCTGGCATTTTTAGTTTATTTAGTGAGCCACGTTGTGTATGAGGTTTTATTAGACCACAATTTGTGTATTGTGTTAGTGGACGACGTTGTGTTTGTGTTGTTAGTGTATACCATGTATTGTGCGGTGAAACGTGGCAGGCTCTATCTTTATTTGATTAGTTCAAACTACGGCTCTGTTTGGCGTGGATGGATAAAATTGTGTGTGGTCATTTGACACTGTTTTTGTATGTGATGTGACTCGTGTGTCTCTTGGTGGTCTTGAGTTGTCTTTGTGTGGTGTCGGCATGTGTAGGAAAATTTTTTAATGCAAATATCCAATAACATCATGCCAAATTAATTTCCTACTTTACATTTTAAATTGAAGTCGGTCCACCTTGGGCGCCCTACAAGCATCGAACTGACCATTTAACTACCAATTAACTCAACATGATTTGCATATAAAGGGGCCAGTTTTGGCCAGTTAGTTAACTATTGGTCAGTTAGCCTCCCCCCTTCCTGGTCAAACACACTCGCCTCCATGTTTGCTGACCGTTCAGCGCCTCCAGTGGTCCGAGAGAACCAAAATATTTGACTGTGAGGAATGGACTCGATAGATTATCTCCCCTCTGCGTTACCTTTTTAATGACTAGTGTCCACCGTGTGTCCACCCCAAGAGAGAGTGACCCTTCTTCTTGGGGGGGGGGGGGGGGCGTAGTTTGCAAAAAAAAAAGGGTCGTAGAGGAAGTAAATCCCCCCTGTGGGTCAACCCGTCCACTTGATCGAGGAGGCGATGGAGGGCTTGAAGTGCTTTGGAAAACACGTTTAATTTTCTCTCTCTACCACTCCCCCCCCCCTTTTCTGTCAATTCTTGTAGTTTAGGTTTGTGTCGAGTGTAAAGGATTGTTCCAAAAAAATGCACTTGATAGTCTCTCTCACCTTGAGGTAATGCCTGTAGGGAAAGGGGAGGGGGGCAATACTTAATGAATCTGAATTATCTCTGAAAGAACCCCCATTTCATGAAGTTATTCTTTTGGAAAGACACTAGAAACAAGATGAACAATTCTGAAAATTTAGTCCAAATTTAATTTTTTTGTAATTCTTCGAGGCATCGGCCATCGGAGTTAGCCTTAGAATTCTTTCTACTGATGTTGACAGTGATGCTATCTGCCGTGGTCAGTCCATTTCCAAGCGTACTTATCCGATACAAAAACAACTACCTTGACACCTTTGCATACAATTTCTTAGTGATGACCCGTGAAAACAGTGCCTACCCACACGGCCACAGAAACGTAACTATAATAAAGGGCACATTTTTTTTCGTAAAGTATGATCTCCCCCAGTTCTTGGAACTGGGATAGGTGGGAAGGGGTGGGGGTGTTGCAGATAGTAAATTTGGATTGTCAGAAGAAGCATTAGATCTAAATGTTTTTTCAAAGCCGAATAGTGAAGGATACTTTTTAGATTATCGTATCTTATATATTACAGAAGCTTCTTCTATAGAGAACAGTATTGTGTCCTACGTTCATCCGTGGTCCGAATCTAGTCTTGCATCTTTATTAATTAATTAATGTTTTAAAAGTGACTGGTTTTCGTGGTTTTTTTCGGGCAACCCATTCCACTCGGGGGAAACAAAGTACTTATTTCTTCTCGCATAAGGGATGAGGAAAGTGTTTTTGTCCTTGTGTTTATTTGAGCATTGCTACAGGTTGCTTGTATGTTTAGTGCCTTTATGGAGAAAAGTCTTCCAGCTCCGAATCTAGTCAAAATTGTGTTCGCACTGCTCTGAGCTACCGACTGAAAAAAATACATTACTGCTAGAATCAGTGAAATTAGATATTTCTTGATCTAGGATACACGGTGATCTTCGAGATAGTAGAAGTATCTGCATATAGACGCCTTTCTGCGAACGTGAAGGTTTTGAAGGATTACAATCTTGAATTATTTATTCCACACTAAGAGGACAATAAAAAAAAAGGGAATATTTATGTTATATTATAATTTAAATTGTTGAACCTCAGAGCAGTGTGATGGCTTATCATGCTCCATATCTGCACATCCTAGCTACGCTTCGTAGCCCTTACTTCCGATGTCCATACGCTAGTACTAGATCCGATTTTTTTACTTCGAGTGTTCTAAAACAAAATTAAAACATTACTTTTAAACTTATCTATATATATAAAAAGATCGTGTTTGTGTCCCCACGGATCCCCATTGGTCAATTTGAAAACACGTGAGTTTGTGTCACTGACCTATTTAGGCTTAGGCCTACATACTATCTAAAATTATTTTTCACACCGGACACGTGTCTTCGCTAGTTTAGTGGTTAACCTAGTGGACTACCATGCGGGCGACCCGGTTTCGATTCTCCAGTTAGACTGTACCTTTTTTTTTTACAATTTTTTTTTCAAACTTTTAAAAACAAAAGACATTGTAAATCTACGGGAAATTTAGATTTTTGTTAAATAAAAATAGTTGCCTATTATTGTACCCGATTACAATATTTATTTTAAATTACTTTCCTAAAAGTCTTCAGTAAAAAAAATAATAATTTAAATATTAGATTTATATCTTTCTTTTAATTGTAGTTTATACAATTTTTATCTGCACCTTATACAGTCCTGTTTTTTTTTTCACCCGGGCAACGCCGGGCAATGTAGCTTGTCTTATATATTACAGACGCTACATCTATATAGAAGACCGCCGGGCAATGTAGCTTGTCTTATATATTACAGACGCTACATCTATATAGAAGATTGCTATGTAGCTTGTCTTATATATTACAGACGCTACATCTATATAGAAGATTGTTGCGTCCAAAGCTTCTCCGTGGTCTGACTTTAGTCTTGCATTTCGATTAGTGTTTTAAATGAAATGATATGTTACTGGTTTTCTTGGTTTGTTCAGGCAACCCATTCCATTCCAGGATACCACTCGGGAAGAAAGAGTACTTGTGTGCATTAGTTCTTGCATATGGGATAAGAATAGTGTTTTTGTCATTATGTTTATCTGATCATTGTAACATATTGTTATTTGTTGTATTTCTGATTAATGCCTTGTGTATTATTACCACTTAACTCTTTGCCCTCCTGTCTTCTAGTGTTTCTAGATTTAGTGATTTAACTATTTTATCAGTTGTGAATATTCGCTAGTAATTTAGGGTTAGTGTGCAATGGTTACACCAGCGAGTACTGCAAGTCTTATTCTGAAGGTCTGGTCTTCAAATCCGAGATAGCAAAAATATGTAGGAGGAAGAGGTAGACATTATACGTTCGGCCACCTTGAATAAAACGCTAGAACTATGTACCCGAACTTACCCGAAGCTAGCTGAAACGGACGAGTCTTCCTTATCCATTATACTAACGGTCCGGAGCAGAACGCCTTTTTTTGTTCCGTTACAAAGCTCCGTATGGAGTCCATTGGAGAGTGGTAAGTGCAAGAGCATGTAACAGAACGTCACCGCCGCCCCTCCTCCACTCCCCCTTTATCCTCCCCGCAAACAGAAACCAACCATTAGTGTCATAAACATTGGGTCCTTGTTTAGAGCTGCTGTTTTTTTGTTTCTCCCACACAAGTGACACTGACATATGAACGAAGTTTTTAAGGTCAAGGGTAAACCTCCAGTGATGTCACTTGAAAGGTTAACGAGACATTGTTTGTGGCGGAGTGTGGGTGCACTGGGGGGAGGGGGGCGGTGGGGGCGGGGCAGGGCGCCGAGAGCAACATAAACTTTAAAATGTGTTTGATATATCCCAGCCATACTACCCCTCCTCCTCACACCATATCATTGCTTGTCCTGAGAGCTGCCTGTAATCATGGATAGAAGCACTATAAGAAATAAGCATTATTATTATTAAGCTGCTTGTAAGTTGCCTGTCAGTAAGTTGCCTGTTCTGTAAGTTGCCTCTCCTGTAAGTTACAAGCTCTGTAAGTCGCCTGTTCTGAAAGCTGCTTGTTCTTTAAGTTGCTTGTTCTGTAAGTCGCCTGTTCGGTAAGTTACAAGCTATGTAACTCGCCTGTTCGGTATGTCGCCTGTTCGGTAAGTCGCCTGTTCTGTAAGCTGCTCTTTGTTTCGTTTTTTTATAATGATTTCCCAATATATGTGTCCTTCAAACCCAATCGATTTAGCCCTGATTTTGACCGTAGTGATTATGGGAACAAGTAAACAAGATGAGTAGGCTAGGCCTACGGTATGAGAAGCTGTTTGACTGGATCTAGCTGATTATGGCCTTTAAATTTTCCGTCTGGCACTCTTAAGATATCGATGCAGAATTCCATTCATTTTTGTATGTGTGTACCTACGAATACATAGACTGCTAAGGGATTGTGTGGCTACATTTACATCCCCCACCCAGTTCAAAAAGGATTTGAACCCGATATGAGTAGACATTTTCGACTCATTTATCCCACATAGTAGGCCCCAAAGGCCAACAAGCTCACGAATCCCATTGGGCGATACCAGCGTAGGAAAACGTTCTTGCAAATATAGATCAGAACATTCATTTCCCTTGATTTACATTGATTGAATTGGTCTAACGCCCGGTCTAAACGGGAAAACACGATCGTAAAAATCTATATTGGAAACTTTATTGATTTGTCTAGTTTGGTTAAACGTCCCTTCTTTTTATTTTTCAAAATCTTGATAACCTACTTTAAAAAAAAAATAACCAATACCGTACTGTAAAAATGTTAGTATCTAGATTATAGTAGATTATATATAATTATTTTTAGGCACAAAGGAATACAATTATAATGGTAGTGGTTTTTCCTTTATAGGCACCTCCGTTTATTTATAGCAGTGTGTATAATGAAGCAATGGCGAGCATATTATAGGCCTACCCCAGAATCCCATGAAGTGCTGTTGAGGAAAAGTCCACCTGTACAAATTCAATGGGGCCCGGCGAACACTAAGGCTGAAACAAACTTGGTGGAAACAGGGGCATTGAAAGACAATTTTGTATGTCGAGTTCCCTCCCCATGGAAAGGCCCGACTGCCACCAAAGTGAAGGTATTTTGTTTCGGCTCGAGTAATTCGTACTTTAATCTGTCCCCGTTGACGTCTCCTCCACTATTTTTCTCGTTTGCAAGAGCCACAAAAAGAAAAAAAAAAAAAAATCTAATTCCCTCCCCTTGCTAGGAACAAGGACAACTACTCTCAATGAAAAAACAGAAATGTCGAGGGCGGAGAGCATGAAAACGAGGGCTATTGTTATAATGCTTGTGTGTGTTTTTGTATGCGTGTGTGCGGAAATGAGGAAATCTAGGGAGGAGGTGGCAGAGAAGGAAAGGGGTGGGGGGTATGGGGTTGAGGGGAGTGAGGGGCGGGACAAGGGAGATTATTTAGGGTCCTTTTCAAAATGTGCTCTCCGGAATACGTTCAGTGTCACAAACAGGTTTACCACTACTGGGTATTATTCACTAAATCTTGGTGGGGGGGGGGGGGGGGGTTAAAATAAAATACATAATATTTATCGACCCTCCTTGTCTTTAGGGCCTTTTTTGGCTGGTCCTTGCGCACTGTGCAAACAGAGATAATATATATGTCTCTTCATCCAAGATTATCTCCCCCATTCCGAGGATGGGGCGATAATACTGAATTCGGGAATCTTGTTCAGTTCGAGTTTATCGGATGGGTCTGGTGGGATGACTATGGGATACGCAGTTCGACTGGCGTACCGAAGGTTCTGGGTTCGAATCTTGGTGATGGGTACCAGACTTTAGTTGGGTTAAAGTAAAGGCGGTGGGGGGATAGTGCTGGTCACACAATCCCTTAATATGCCGTGGCCACAGAAACTGACGAACGCTGCTTCACTGGCCATATGGATCAATTTGGCCCAACGGGATAGGCCTACTTTACACTTGAAACAAGAAATGACAATGAAAGCCTAAATGTATTGAAAAAAAAGTGCTTTGAACTCTTGCTGTTGTTGTTGTTTTGTTACGTTTGACAAGTCCGTTAGTGTGTGTGTGTTTTGGTGTGTGCGTACGTGCGTGTAACATACCTCGCCTCATGGGTAGTATAAAAGATGTCACTTCTCTCCGCCACCCCCAACTCTTTCTTTTATCTGCCTCTCGAAACCACTTCTATTTTTTTTTTAAAGAGAGAAAACTTAAAGTTGGGTGGGTGGAATCTCTTCTGGTTCTCTAGCAAGCTCTTGAATGACGAGCGAGGCATAGGACTCTTTAGAACGAGCCCTGCGTCGTGTTCTGTTCACTTCCTTCCTCAATGTAGCTAGTTATTATTTGGTTTGTACCGTGACTTCTGAAAATGTGTCCCTCTCCTCATTCTCTCGTGTACCTCTTCCTCTATCACTCTCATGAAAAGTTTCTCATTATGTCTCTCTCTCTCTCTCTCTTTTTCTCTCACTTAACGCCACGTTCTCTCGATTACTCTTTCTAAATCTATATCAATATTCTAGATCAGGTGTCGGCAACTTAATTATAGTGTGACAAATAAGGATTTTTAATTTATACGGCGGGCGTGCCAACAACTTGAAAAGTAATTTTACTCTAGTACTCAATTTCTGGTAGAAGAGACTTGCATTGCCCTTCTTTGGGTCTCTCGTGTGCCATTGAAAATTGCTCCTCAGCGTGCCAAGCGTGGCACGCGTGCCGTAGGTTGTCGACCCCTGTTCTAGATCATTATGTTTATCTTTTTCTTAATAACTTTATCTCTATAGGACTGACTTGTATACTCTCTTTAATCAAATCCTCTCTATCTCTATCTACTATCTATCTATCTATCTATCTATCTATCTATCTATCTATCTATCTACTATACATCTATCTATCTATCTATCTATCTATCTATCTACTATACATCTATCTATCTATCTATCTACTATACATCTATCTATCTATCTATCTATCTACTATACATCTATCTATCTATCTATCTACTATACATCTATCTATCTATCTATCTATTTATCTATCTATCTAAAATACATCTATCTATCTATCTATCTATCTACTATACATCTATCTATCTATCTATCTATCTATCTATCTACTATCTATCTATCTATCTACTATCTATCTATCTCTATCTCCCTCTCCTCTCAACTCGTAATCTTTTCTATATATCTATCTATCTATCTACTATACATCTATCTATCTATCTATCTATCTATCTACTATACATCTATCTATCTATCTATCTATCTATCTATCTACTATACATCTATCTATCTATCTATCTATCTATCTACTATACATCTATCTATCTATCTATCGATCTATCTACTATACATCTATCTATCTATCTATCTATCTACTATACATCTATCTATCTATCTATCTATCTACTATACATCTATCTATCTATCTATCTATCTACTATACATCTATCTATCTATCTATCTATTTATCTATCTATCTATCTACAATACATCTATCTATCTATCTATCTATCTATCTATCTATCTACTATACATCTATCTATCTATCTACTATCTATCTATCTATCTATCTACTATCTATCTATCTCTATCTCCCTCTCCTCTCAACTCGTAATCTTTTCGTTATCAAGAGAAATTTTATTTTGCCTTAGTCTCTTCCTTTTTTTTTTACTTCTCTCGATAACATTCCATCCCACACGCACACATACACACTCTCTCTCTCTTCCTTTGTTTTTCTATCTCTTTCTCTGTCTATTCCCCATTCACTAATTCCAACTAAGACTCGATTCAAAATGTTCGAATGAAGCCAAGTGCCACTGAGATTTCGCTGACAAAAGAGCCACAAATACTTTAGGCTTACTTCCGTTATTCATTCATTGATTGAGAACCCATTCTCTATTTACATGCCTTGCCATGTAATGCAACGACGTAAAGGTAAAAACCAAACACGTGTACTCGACATTATGTGTCAGATTTAAAAAGTACATGTAGGCCTATTGCATCATAATAATGGACACACATCGGTGTAATGAAATGGAATACTTAACCCTTCCCGTACCGACCTACTTTCCCATGCATACCTTCAGTCCCGCTATATACGCGCCCGGGACTGTAAGGGTTAAAACAGACCAAAGGCCTCACCATGGTGACGTAGGCTACACATAACAAATTTCAAATGTACATCAACATTGTATGCATTCCACATGTCCCTAAAGGATAACAGTGATAGTCATTAAATTGCCTCCTTGTGATTAAATTCCAAAGTTATAGTGATGGAAGGAAAGAACGAGAGATAGAGAGAGAAAGGTGGAGGGGGAGAGAGGAATGGAGAGAGGGGGCAGAGGGAGAAGGGCAGAGAGAGAAGGAAAAGGGCAGTTTATCTTTTATGGATTTTGCTACCCTTCCATTATACAACACTGTTATATGTAAGTAGTTAGTGTAGAGCTAATAAACCTAATCTCCCCCCCCCTCCCCTCCGATCCAAGAACAGACTTTAAAAAATGTCCCTGTGTCGTAAACGGCAAGTATCACCTAATCCCGATAAGCCGAGAACTTTATAAAATATATCGCATGTGTCAATCCCCCGTTCTTTTTTATTGTTAACCTAATACAGTCTGGTTATACGATATGTCATGCCAACGGACACCCCCGGCCTTCGCTTCGTGTCATGTCATCTGAGACCTTGACACATGACACAATGCATTCTTTTCAAGTTGCCGCCATGCCGCATGCCTCGAGTCTTATTGTATTTTCTTCTCGTCTGCTGTCTCACTAGAGCCGCCCCCAACTGTTGTCGTTTTGTTTTTCTGTTTCCGGATTAACATGGCTAAAGTCTGTTGTCTTGTTTCCAAGCCAACAGGTGGCCCACTAATTTGTCTGTCAAAAAAACAAAAGGTTTTAAAAGCTAAGACTGTACAACGGTCGTCAGATTTGTCTGTCAAAACGTCCCGCTAAAGCTGTAACTTAAAACATACAAGCTGAAGGATTTAGACCGCATAAAAAATAAAGTAAACATATCGTTTGACGGAAAAGTGGTCGAGGATATAGTTCGCCTATTCGTATGATCACGTGTCGCGCCTTGTGCCTATAGCTATTGGTGGTGTGGTTTCACGGTTTCACTGACCATGGTTTACAAGGGGATGGTGTGGCAAGACCCCATTACATAGACTCGTTTACTTTCTACTTCCGATGTCCTGTTTCCAACAAAATTTTTGTTGCACCACCTTCAGACCAATCAACACATTTTTGTTTACTCTGCGTAACTAAACCGCCGTGTTATGTGGTAGATTTGTTTAGTTTCTGGCCGTTTTGCTTTTAATGGGCCGTATTGCTGCTGACAGTTAACACCCTTGCCCCTTATACAAGTCAATCTTATATGCCGTAATTGTAAAAAGGGCAAGGGTGTTAACTCTCAGCAGCAATACGGCCCATTAGACTCAACCCCCCCCCCCCATTAACCCCACCCCTCACTTTCTCCCTTCACTTCTGGGACAAAAGTTGAAAGGTTGAAAAACGATGGAACATTGTACTGTCTACCATTTTCTAGTGAAATATCTCTTGTGAAGCACGAGGCAGCAACAAAACTTCGCCCTGTCTCTCTACCCATGGGGCGAGGCCAAGTAAACTCATGCCAGGTTTTCTTCATAACTTTCACTTCGTCTTCTACCATGGTCCTTCTTCGTGCGCCCAGTGGTCTTCGAGAACGTGGCCCATGCCATCCCCAATCCCCATCTCATTGTCTCTCATTTCCGTCCACTCTGTTGCTATAATATATCATCAGTTTGCTGTTTAAATCTGACTGAAGTAAATCTAATAGAACAATAATTCACCAAGAGATTCAGGTATGTATGTGTAGCCTATGTATATATGTGTGTGTATTTGTGTATGATTCCCTGTTCGTGTGCCGGAGCGCTTTGATGCGCCGTGAGATAAAAGATTATTTCAATCATGACGTAATGTCTAACATGTAATTGTAGGTGTGTGTAAGGGCGCCATGGGGTGGAATACAGCACACCTCAAAGGGGAACACAAATCTGCACCTCCACAGGGGTTCCGTTTTAAAGTATTGTAACTCTATAAAATAGAGTCGTTAAGTGGCTTTGAGTCCGCTACTCCATAAACTAGGCTTCTGTAAATATTGTTTAGTGTTTGAAATATGTAGAAACGTGTCTGTACATTACATCTGTACATGGTGGGAGAGAGAGAGAGAGAGGCGCGGGTTAGCTAAATATAAACATACACGTTTTAACCTACCAATGTTGAGAATGTTGTTAAATGATTTGACGTGACCGTTTTACCCCCCCCCCCCCTCACACACACACAACACCAACTACCTCTATCTCACCAAACAAAATCACAGTTTTCAAACAACTGGAACCACTTCTGCTACATCAGGCGCTTGCAGTTCGGACTGTTCGGTTATAAAAAAAAATTATTACAGTATTAAGTACATGTATATTTATGAGACTGGTTGCCCATAAAAACATAAACACTGTGATATCACAGTGGTGTGTGTGCGTGTGTGTGTGACAGGACGCCTATGCGTGCTGTTTATGTATTCGAAACTTTACCAAAATATTTTTGAAGTTAATTATTTTTTAATCCGTACCCTAATGTAGGCTATATAATGAATAATGATTTCAAACAAAAACAAGAAGAAAAAAAAACTATAAATATTTTTAAATTGTCATAAATGCTGTGTACGCATAAATAGTTAGACCTAGAGTCTATATTTATGTTATACACCGGTATATAGTAGCCGTCCATAAATGACGCCTCGCGTGCGGCAAATTTTAAACTTTCCTCCACCTAAATTATTTATTACAAGTCGTTACAAAAAGACACTCCCCCAATGTAAATTATTTTATGTGAGGTCATACTGTTTAAACACTTCCCTCCCTTCTCCCCCCCATCCTCATCACATATCGTCTGAAATGTCCAATCCCACAGCACCCTCCCCACCCCACCCCAGGTTCTTGACTTGGCGTCATTTATGGACGGCTCCCCATACATTGTCAGTTCCGGCACTAATTAACTGTACAATTACAATGCCCTGAGCCCGGCTAATGACTTTTTAATGTCTGCATGACCCCCCCCCCCCCTTTTCCGTAAACATCGTGTCTTAATATCTGACAAGGACATTAGTGGTTGCTGCCCTTACATTTACAGAGTTTACACACAGTATTACGTCCCCTGTGTGTTTTATTATATGTATGTGTGTCTGTGCATGTTTCTTTCATATGTATGCGTATTTGGTGCGCCTGTGTATAGTTGTTTAATTTAATTAAAATTAATTTGTGTGGCGTTTGCTAACTCACATCATCTTTTGTGTGCGTGTGTTTTCGCGAAGTTTGCACTGAGCGCCAATGTTTGATGGTAATAAGCAACAACTACACACACACACACACACAAACGGAAATCCGAAGAGACAGGCAATCTTTTGATATCATAGTTAAACTCACTGAGGGCGCCACTCTTCTGAAAACGCCCCACAACTGTCATGACGTAGATATCTCTAATTTTTAACACCTTGGACATTTAGTATCTAGAATGAGACGGGAGAAGGGTGGGGTGCAGGAAACCTTGCGCACCCGTATATCAAGTTCGAGAGGGGGGGGGTGTCTGTAATTATACAATTAAAGTCTGGCCAGGGCGAGGGCAATATTTTGTGTGGCTTGCTTGCCAAAGAGCCTGGGTTCGAATCCTGGTAAAAGTTGGGGTTTATTCCCTAGTCCCGAGGATGTCACAGAGTCTACACAGCTTTTAATGGGTGTATCTGACATTAGTACGTGAAAAGTAAAGGCTGTTCGGGATTTGTTCTGGCCACACAATTTCCTTGCATGCCTCGGCCAACAGAGACAAGGTGCTGTGAGGCCAGCACAATGCCCAACTGTCTTACTTATCCTTAACTACTGCCAGGAACCCATCACAGCAGAATAGACTCAGCGACACCCTCCAGGCCGGACAAACAAATCCTAGCCTTCACCAGGATTCGAAATCGGGATCTTCGATACCCTTTGCCAACGCGCTGCCGCTTGGTCACGGAGGAAGAGGTTAGGAAACAGATGCTCAAAACCAAATAGATTGGTCATAAGTCTGAGGTAATAAGTCTGAAATGAAGTACACTAGGAGCCGTAAACAATACTATTGTATTTAAAAAAAATATTAATTAATTAATTTCTATTAAATGTCAGAAACCATAGAAATGAACCTGTTTGCGCATGCGTCAATATCTTTTAGATATACCTTTCTTGTGTGAGTGTGTTGTCTTCTGTCAAAGCGTCCCTCCCCTCTCCCACCACGCTCGACTTCCCGCGTTTTATTTTTTGTTAAAGAACACAGACACGCATGCGTATTAGTTATGCTGCAGTGGATATAATTGTTTTCCAATGACTGTGATAGATCTAGTCTTTGCCTCTTGCTGTATGTGACTATATGTTTGTATGTGTCTATAATAATGTTATGTGTGTATGTGTGTGCATGTGTCTGTATATTTGCGTGTTTTTGTCTATATACGTGTGTATGTGTGTGTGCATCTCTTCGTGTGGATCCTTGTGTTTCGCTCTCTCTCTCTCTCTCTCTCTCTCTCTCTCTCTCTCTCTCTCTGTTTCTCTTTTAATAATTGCATATTTTGTTGTCGAATGCACTAAACAAAAGGTCTTTCTTAGAATCTTTTCCACATACGATGCCCCCTCCCTCCTCCCATTCTTCAACCACCACGACCCTCCCCACGTACCAATGATATCCTCCCCCCTCCCCCCCTCCCCACTTACTCTCTAACTGCCGACGTGCATAGTCAAGTAAGGGAATAGATTTTTTTGTAAATTATTATAAAGGGGAGACAAACATTAATAAAAAAAATATTCTAAGATATATTGAGAAGAAAGAGAGATTCCCCTTCTTCACCAAATGTAGGTCATGAGCACGTTCTCCACCATGCATTTGTTCCATAGAGGTTTTCGGTTTAGACCCGGGGTATAATTGATGAAAGATGAAAAAAAGGGGGGAGGGGGTATTGCCTTTGATACAAGGGAGTCACGGATGAATGATGGCGTGGTGGAAGAGACAGGGGGTGTGTGATCCAGACCCCGATGATAAGGGAGGGGGGAGTCCCCACTCGTGAGACCCATGCGGGCACACAAATTAGCCCTCCCATAAAGCAACACTCCTTAGCATGAGATCCTATTGTACAGATGCAAGCTTTGGAACACCCATTGTAGGCGGACCTTGAAATGTTGCCCCATTGGTCCTATTTTGTTCTGTCTTCCTATTTACAGAAACAAAACCAAAACAAGGAAAGAAAAGAGTTTCCCAACGGGGGCACACCACGTCGTATCGACGTGGACTGCCCGCTGGGTTAAGTGTTAATAAAGTTCGCTGTATCTATCGCTAATGAATGGCTTTAAAAGTATTATTACGAGTTTAATGTTTTACATACTGCATATTAACATTATGGAGGAAAAATGTTTTCATTACGGATTAAATTAATCATTGGGGAGCATAACCGATAATTGGTTAGATTACAGACAATACATAATCCATATGGAATACATATTATAATAACGACCGATTGTAAAAAAATAATTAGGGATTAAATATAGCCCTAATCCTTAAAGATTAGATATAATTGGGCCTATGTAATCATTTATAACAATGGCATACAAACTTAACGAACTACATAACATGATTATAGATCTAGACTAAATAACGTGGTCACAGACTAGCCTACATATAATCATTAAGAACTACGTATAATTAAACATCAGCATCGTGTACGGTTATTTCCTCTACTGTTGGGCCCATATAGTAGTAGGGTATATAATTCTGACTAGACAAATACAAACTCTTTCCCGCAGTCTCCATATCTAACACCTTCATTGTGCAAAAAAAAATATCATCTATATTTGTATTGAACTTCAGATGTACTGTTATTATACTAACGAATTTTTATTCAAGCTTCATAATAAGTAGACCCTATACTCCTTAATTATGTCTGTGTGTGTACCGGGCCCTGGAAATTACAGCCCAATTACGCTCATCACATAATATAGAAGACACACAACTATTTCATTAAAGGATTATACTAAATATATACGTAGAGATTTGTAAGACGCCATTGTAAAGGGGGGGGGCGTTTTACCCCACTTCCACGCATCATTCTTTACTCACACACATGCATACACACCTACACACACACAAATAATGCACGCCTACACTTAACACGCACAAGAATCCAATGGCGGCTTCTTCCCCCTTGTGGCAGACATCAAAAGGAAATGTTGACAGCTCCCGAGCCGAACATTGAGCCTCCATTGAAGTGATTGTTAACAAGACACGTTGACAGGCGGGAGACTGGTGTCTACAATCATGTTGGAGGGAGGACGAGGGAGGGGGAGAGGGAGCTACACCATTGTGGTAAGCTTCCTCCATCTTTCTCCTTACTCCCCGCTCCCCATCACCCTCTCCAACACAGAAACAACCCACTTTTCCCCTCAGTTTTAAGTTTTAAGTTTTAATCTATCCGTTTTTTTTTCATCTCTTCCGCGCCAGGACACTTATACATCTCTACGAATACCATCTCTACGAATACCATCTCTACGAATACCATCTCTACACCAGGCTGCTAATCAACAAAGCAAAAAAATAAAATAATAAAGCGGAGTGATTATACGGCGGATCCGCCGTATAACGCTCAGCGTTATTCGGCGGATTTTTGCGTGAACTCCTGACCTATATTATACATAATTGTTTTTCTGGTCCTATATGGTTAATTACTATTTTTTCGTACCATTTAGAACAAGGTTTGTTGGCCCAATGGTTAGTAGCTTGCGCTGTCAACAGGGGTGACGCAGGTTCAAATCCAGCCAGTTCCGCCAATTTTTTTTTTTAGTATTATAAAAAAATACACCGTAATCACTCCGTTCAATTATAGTATAAATATTTTTTAGTTAAATTCGTGATTTTTTTGTAAGTAACCATTTGTCATTGTATATAATTAATTCAAACATAAAGGTTACCCTATTACTATGGCCTATGTCATGTCACTTAATCACAATTAGAAATTGATTTTACGGTTAGGCCCGGTTAGGGTTAGGACTTAGCTAGGAATATGATCCTAATTAAAAGCCTATAGAGTCACTATAGACTATAGAATAGAATATAAAGTTTTAAGTCATAAGTATAGCCTAACTCTCACAATTTTTCGTTAATTCGGTATTATACACTTTCGGCTGTTTGAATAACGCTTCCCAAAAATTAGTGCTTCGCGTTGTCGGCAGTGGAAAAGATCCTGTATAATATAGGTCACGAGTTCACGCAAAAATCCGCCGTATAACGCTGGGCGTTATACGGCGGATCCGCCTTATAACGCCTCCCATAATAAAGGGTGGGAAAGAAACGAGGGGGAAAATGTCCCCGGGGGACCGGTAGCAACATCCCACCCACCCTCCCTCCCTCCCGCCTAGCAACGGTCCTCTTCTCCTGCACTCTGGACCAAGAGAATGAATGCCTTTGATGTCCTTGTCTGTGACAGTCATCCACATGCCTTTCCTCTTTCATAAGACATTTATTTTACCCATTTTCAAGACATTCCATGTCTTAACAGGAGCGGATCACTCTTTTCGTTTTCCTGAGGGGCGGTTTTTTTTTTCTTTCTATTTCAGTAGCAATAGTTGATTAAAAACCGGTACCAACACATTCTTCTTTTATTTTCACAACATTATGGTTATAATTCTACTGTAAGGGTTCACGTAGAAGATAAACTCTCGTGTTGACGTTAATCTTGTTAAGACTTTGTGTCATAAGATTCAGAATTATACCTGGAAGCTCATGTCGACTACAAAGAAACGTATACCCCCCTCCCTTTTCCGTAGGAAGCAATAATTTTCGTTATAGAAGGAGCGTCTGTAATATATAAGATAAGAAGATTAAGTATTCAAACGTAATTTAAAGCTAACTAGACCTAGAATTATATCGATTAATCTAGCTATAAATAGATCTGCCTAGTTTTGCATATTAGCTAACATTTTGTGCCTTCCGGTCACGCACGTTGATTGGCTAGAAATAGCAGCGCTCAATGTTTACTCTCTAAATAAATTTGTCTGTAGTTCAGAACTGTTCAAAGCAGTTAGAGATTATAGACCGTTTTAATGTGCACTTGGTAGGGAAATAAAAGTAGCCTTTTATAAAAAATATATTAACACATTTTAGGGAAATGTAGATCTATACCAGGGGTCGGGAACCTTTTTGTCTTAGAGAGCCATGGATACCACATATTTTGAAAAGTAATTCTGTAAGAGCCATAAATTATGTTTAAAACAAAAAATTCAAGTAAATGGGGTTAAATGCATGCATTTTGTGTAAGTTCAACACTAAAAGTACAATAATTATGTCTCTGAATTCTTCTGATGCTGAGCTGCAGTAGACTTTAGCTCATTTGTAGAATAAAATATTGATATAAAATTAATATGTAGATCAAAAAGTCTAAAAAAGAACATATTTTTAATAATCGAACATTTGTCTGCGAGCCAGATGCAGCCATCAAAAGAGCCACATCTGGCTCGCGAGCCATGGGTTCCCGACCCCTGATCTATACGTAATAAATTATGCGCCGAAATGATTCTTGTGTTAGGCTAAAAGAATTCTGATAATCATGTATGTTTGGACCTAGAATTGAAATACTGACGGAAATGATTATGTTTCTGCCCAACCCCTCAAGTTACACTATTTTTAACAAAAATAAAAATTCAAAAGCTAATGAAGATAAAAAGAAGAAAAAAAGAAAGTTTAAGATCAGTAAATATTTTTTCCTGATTTGAACAGACCAGTTAAATCCTAACCTTAACACAGAAAGAATTTAGATTTTCTCTTTTGGTGACTTAATCTCAACTCTTTCTTACCTCGGCAAAAAATTAAATATCATCGGCACGTTTTCTCTGTATGATGCTTGTGCAAATATCAGCGCTAATTTGCAGATTTATATGTTCAACTTTTAAACATTAAAAAAATAAAATGACTCATTTTGCTGGGTACCAACAACCAACAGATCCGTTTCCACGGTTAGAATGTGGGTAATGACTACCGAACCCAGTGTTGACCGTCACTGTTTGAAAAGATTAACAGAACACGTGTCACACGAGTTTTCTCGATGGCCCGCTCGTCAGTCGTTACGACTCGTACAGCCTTCGGTAAATACTGTTAGACAAATAACTTCAGCAAAACATAAGGGTTGTGTGTGTGTTTATCTTTTAGGGTTTTATTTTCGGTCGTAACCGTTGAATGCGTCCTTGAATCGTATGGGCTAATGAATTACGGTGTCGGCCACGTACACCACCACGATAGGGTGCAGGCGCTCCTGTACAGGGGCGTTGTTTGTTTGTTTTTTGTCACATGTGTGTTTGTTGCAGGTTAACAGCTAGACTGGCGTAGGCTAGTCGATTGGTTGGTTGATACACGTAGTCTGATCAATTGATTGGTAGAATCAGGTAGGCCGGTCAATTGATTAGTAGAATCACGTAGGATGGTCAATTGACTGGTAGAATCACGTAGGATGGTCAATTGACTGGTAGAATCACGTAGGATGGTCAATTGACTGGTAGAATCACGTAGGATGGTCAATTGACTGGTAGAATCACGTAGGCTGGTCAATTGACTGGTAGAATCACGTAGGATGGTCAATTGACTGGTAGAATCACGTAGGCTGGTCAATTGACTGGTAGAATCACGTAGGATGGTCAATTGACTGGTAGAATCACGTAGGATGGTCAATTGACTGGTAGAATCACGTAGGATGGTCAATTGACTGGTAGAATCACGTAGGCTGGTCAATTGACTGGTAGAATCACGTAGGATGGTCAATTGACTGGTAGAATCACGTAGGATGGTCAATTGACTGGTAGAATCACGTAGGCTGATCAATTGATTGACAGTTACAACGAAGGGGCTAGATTCGCAGGCTGATACCCGAAATCGGCATCATAATACGTCCTATCACAATGACACGCCATGGTTGATACACATCGGTGGATAGGTTGGTGTCGATACGTTGATACGTGTACGTTGATACGCTTAAACCGAAACGCTTACGTCGCTACACACGTGCGTCGTTGTATAATTGGATGATGGTGGATCTCAAGAGACCTGCTGGATGAGTGCTGTAGTACTTCCCCCTCTTCAGGCCGTATTCGCCACAGTGATTGTGATCAGCTGTTGCTCACTTGTTCTTGTAAAGGCAAAGAGGAATTGAGGATGTGGGGGTGGGTCGAGAAAGTGGGGGAGACCACCCATGGTAGGCGCAGTGGGTGGGTGTCAGATGAGGGCGGATAACTCCAGAAAATAGTACTCAATTGCACTTCCTACGTTTTCTTCCCTTTTCCTCTCCCTCTTGTTATCCCCCCCCCACCCCCTTGAGTTCTGCACCACCAGGACACCCCCGTGGTTGCCCCGAGGGCGACGCCGTGTCGTTGAGAGGTCACGCGCTAGAGCACTAATTTCGTGGCGCGTAAGTGTATGGGTTGAAACCGCTGTGAAAAAAAAATAAATTAACAAGCTGGTCTATCTATGTACGATGGGTTTGGCTGGGCATTTATTGTTATGGCTACACAATCCCTTTAATACGTTAGTGAGTCAATTACAGCTCTCTCGAGCCCAGCTCTTTGGATCATTAAATTTATTCTTTGGATCATTAAATTTATTCTTTGGATCATTAAATTTATTCTTTGGATCATTAAATTTATTCTTTGGATCATTAAATTTATTCTTTGGATCATTAAATTTATTCTTTGGATCATTAAATTTATTCTTTGGATCATTAAATTTATTCTTTGGATCAATACATTTATGATGGAATAAACTTATCTGCCAACTACAAACTAAACAACACAAAAACAGCAACGTAAAATACAATTAACAGGCCTTTAGTTACAGTATCGTTTTGCTTGCACTTCAAGAGATTATGTAGAATGTAGATCGATACATAAAGTTGATAGAATGAAAGCGTCAACTTTACCGGAACTCCCAAAGACAAATGTATGGACTTGTTCAACATTCAAAGTCTACAAGAAATCTTAAATACTATTTTATACACACGCAAAATAAAAGAAATAAACTTCATCCTATGAAAAACAAACACTCTCTCTCTCTCACTCACACATACCGATTCTAATTATAGAAACATTTGGATGCTCTGCACGTGACCTCTGAACTTTAAATAGATAGTTCTGAGACAGTTTGCTTTCCTTAAAAGATTAACCTCCATCCCTTGCTTCATTTTTGTTTTACGCGCAGTTCAACCAAATTCTACCCCGTTTAGAAAAAAATAAAGGAACCCCCCCCCCCCCTTCAGCTAAGCATATCTTACCAGTAAAACTTTTTCCTGGGCATGTCTGGCCTTTCTTTACCCCTCATCCCTCCCCCCCCCCCCCACACACACACATACACGCAAACCCTCGATACTCCGCTCTTTCTATTAATGACACTAATTTCCCTGACACAACGGCTCGAGTTTGTGTTTTTTTTTTGTTCGTTCCAAAAGGAAGTTTTAAAAAAGTCCAGTGGTTCTCACGTTACGGGACTTTTAACACTTTGACCCGGCATACCACCATCCCCCCCCCCCCCCCCTGTTCTCTATCGCCCGCCTGATATTATTTTTTTCTGCCTCTCACCCTCCCCAGCTTTTCTCTGCTAAATAGTGAGGTTAGGTTATTAACCGTTAGGGTAGGGTACGTTGAGTTTCTGAGTTCGTTGTAGACTATATTGACTAGTTTGTTAAAAAGTGTTCTATGCCCAATTTAACTTTAAGGTCTTTGATTATCGTTTGAGAACCTTTCAACTTTTGGGTTAAAGGTTCGAGTCCTTGTTTTCTGGAGAGTAAAAAGTAAAGTACCAGTCAGACCAAATTGTGGCCAGGGCACATTAAGGGATTGTGTGGCCAGTAAAATGCGCAGCCGCATTTGCTTTACCCCCAACTAAAGTCAGTTACCCTTCAGGTAGACTCTCAGTGACACCCTCCAGACCCGAGAACAAAACCTAGCCTTCACCAGGATTCGAACCCAGGACCATCGGTACGCCAGCCGTGCCCTATTTTTTTTTTTGAGTATGCCTAATTAGCCCAATTATATCATCTGTAACGTAAATCATGTAAATAATGTAAATCATCTGTGTTTTTTTAATACAATAAGTAGAACATTCTTTTTTAATAAAAAAAAAAGTATTGACTCAAGAAACGCCCATGTATTAAAAATAACATTAACAAACGAACCACATCATGAATGATTTACAGCGGGGAGTAAACATAAAAAAGAACAAGAAAAATGACAAGCGCCACATATAACTTCAAGATTGACAACCCCTCTTTTGCTTCTCGAGTCGTTTCCCTTTATTTACTCTGCGTGTAGTTTTCCAGATTTCACTCCCTTGTGTTACTAAATAGCTATTCCCCGGAACGCCATAAATACATTTTGAGAAAAAAAAAACTTTATATATATTTAAACAAAATAAAATCGGTAGATAGATGTCATTAAACAATTATTTTTTTCCACGTTATTTGATAGCAAATGTATGTAAACTTTAGTAGGCCTACCAGTTACCCGGACGTATTGAATTCACATTTAGTCTTTCTGATGGAGATATGTTTTTCCCTCTCTTTTAAATACACACATTTTTGTTTTTTTAAAATACGCATAGACGGAACCTACAAGCTCTACCCTTTACAAATAAAAAAGATGAAAGAGTGTTTTTTTAAAAAAAAACAGGCCTAATTAGTGGGCGATTTGAAACCTGTGTTTACTATGTGACCTACTTTTTATCTCCCCTTATGCCACTCTTTCTTCTTTTTTGTTACAAAAGTAGTAATTCACCATTCATGCGGATGAATGTATATCACGTTAACAATTTTTTATTATAATCATGAATGTAGGCCTACACATTACATTAACAAGTATATATACACATAATTATATTCATTATGGTCGAGTTTTTATATATATATTTTATTTTTGCCCGTTCTCTTTTTAGTTTTAATTGCACTAGTATAGTTGTGTGCAAACAAGTTCTAAATCAGACAAAGTAGAGTGCGGAAAGTTTGTTTCAGCTTACGTTATGTCGTACATAGGTGCGTTCTTTAAAATTGTATCCAAAGGGTGAAGGGTTAATAGTATTCGGACGTTCTACAGACTACAGACATATTATAGAGTCTAAGGGTCTAAAAGAATATAGATCAATTAAAGCAATCACGTCGGACAAAATTGATCTATATAGGGCCGGTGAAGAAGCGTTTACCAGGGCCATGGCTTACTAGGCGATTGTGTGGCCAACAAAAAAAAATATACTTTAAAACAAACTACTCCATGCGTTTATCTAGCAGTCATTGATCTTCCACATCGTTCACATACAAGATACAAATGCTTGACGTCGCCCTCTCCCATTGGACCTGCCCACTACGCCCCTGGAGGCCAATGTTTAATTGTTTAGTTGTTATCTATTTTTTATCACTGGATTTATTCAACGCCATAATTTCTAATGCAATAAACTTCTAAAATTTGTTTTGGTTTTCTTGTTAAATAAACCACATACCCCCCCCCCCCCCAAGACCCATCCATTCGCTGCGCCCCTGCTACAGGTGAAAACTTACCTAAAGAAGTATAAACCAATGTATATTGTTCTTCTCCGTGGGACACATTTTCTGAAACAAAAGGTCTCTTCAACTCCCCCCCCCCCCACCCCCAACCCTTTTCCTCAACTCTGTTTATACAACCTTCATTCTCCTTTCCGACATATTGTCTAACTGCACGAATCCCCCCTCCGCCCCCCCCCAAAAAAAAAGCATAATTTCCACGCCTCCAAACCTCCCCCCACCCCCATCCGTATTCCCTCCAACTGTATAAATCCACCTGAGCAGCTCCTGCGAACATGATAATGTCAAACCAATATTGCACAATGCACCCACGAAGGACCAGACAGCTCCCGTCTGTCGCGGAACCAGGCACAATTGATCCATTTCTTATTTTTTTTGTAATTTATTATTACTGGATTCTCCTGTACGCCCCCACCCCCCCCCACTTCACCCCCCCCCCAAATATATTCCATCCCTTTCTTTCCTTACATGATTTGCGTTCTTGTCGCAATTTTTATTTTGCAATGTGGGGGGGGGGGGGGGGGTAGGGGGGGGCTGTGTGGGAGGTAACTCTAGTTCAACCTAAAGAAAACAAAAGAGTTATCTTCGCGTGACTGTTACTTCGAGGTCTATCGCGCTTATTGGATTGGATTTGGAGTTGTCTCTCGCATATACTTCTAGATCACAAAAACAACCTCATTCCCTTTCTTTATCTCTCTCTCTCTCTCTGACTCTCTCTCTCTCTCTCTCTCTCTCTTAGTCCCACTGTCTCTCTCTCTTACGTATTTTCCTATATCTCATATTTGTATAACTTCTATTCGCCGTCCTAACCCCTTGCGCCCATCCCCTTTTTCCACCTTATTTTTTTTTTTACCTTTCCCCCAAGAGGTGAGTGCGTGAAGCTTTACACAATTTTGAGAGTTCTGATCTCTTTAACCCTTCCCCGTCTCTCCCCCCCCCCCTCGCCATTGTGTGCGTAGGGCCTTAAAGTTAATCCGGATTTACTTCTCCGCCCACTCGCTACCCTCCCCCCCCCCCTCCCTCCCAACCTCATACAATAACGACAGACGCGTGAAAAGGTGAATACCGGAGCGGAGAGTTACAAATTATAAATCAAACATACACGGTACCACGTCCGTGGGCGCGCGCTAAGGAAAGGAGGGGGGGGGGAGGGGAGCTTAGTAGGAGTATGTGATATGTTTTGTACAAGTGTATAATATTATGTTTAATGTGTATGTTATGTTTGGTGTGTATGTTATGTTTGGTGTGTATGTTATGTTTGGTGTGTATGTTATGTTTAGTGTGTATGTTATGTTTAGTGTGTATGTTATGTTTAGTGTGTATGTTATGTTTAGTGTGTATGTTATGTTTAGTGTGTATGTTATGTTTAGTGTGTAGCCTATGTTATGTTTGGTGTGTATGTTATGTTATGTTTGGTGTGTATGTTATGTTATGTTTGGTGTGTATGTTATGTTTAGTGAGTATGTTATGTTTAGTGTGCATGTTATGTTTAGTGTGTATGCTATGTTAAGTTATGTTTAATGTGCCTGCTATATTCAGTGTGTTAAATTTACTAAATTACGAATTAAATATAGTCTATCTTGTAAGCATGGGCCAACAATACATTGGCAGGCCTGTCTGTATCTATCCATCTAATACACATCTACCTATCTGTCTTTCTATCTATATATCTATCTAGCCTATTTTTCTAGGCTATCTATTTAGCCTACCTATCTATTTATCACTATAAACACAGCTACATGTCTATCTATCTTACCTTCTTCTTATCTTATCTGCTCTTTTTGGTTGTCTATTTATATATCTATTCGTACGTCTGTCTATCCGAAGCAAATATATTCCATTACACCATCTACTCAATCATACATACATGTAGACCTATATAGACCAACATTGTAACCTTCACCCAATTGTGAAAATCTATCCTTTCCCTATCCTTCACTTCTTAAAAAAGCCCACTGTCAAGCCATAGAGTCTACATGTTCGTATATTATGTCTATATCAAATGAAGTTTATGTTTCATAATGTTCTGATTATTTATTTTATTTTACGTCTCTTTTTATTCCCAACCAGTTGTGAAACTGATGACCACGTGGCCAGGGAGACTGTGTTGTGACATGGCCAAGTCAAAAGACTGCCGGAGGAAATGCAATTCGGTAAGTTGATGGCTGTAAAGTAGAGCGGTATGTTGTATGTTTTGTACTTTGTACATGCCGGCAGCGCGTTCGGCTGGTGTACCGAAGGCCTTGGGTTCGTATCCTGGCAAGAGACTAATGATTTGTTCCCGAGACTGGAAGGTGCCCTTGAGTCAACAAGGGGATTGTGATGCTAGCACAATGCCCTACCGCATTAACTTGACATCTATCTATTGTCAGTTGCCTATCAGATCTAGTTAGACTATCAAGAAATGATTTTACGAGCGTGAGTTAATAAAATTGTATGTAGAGTTTAAACAAAATGCAGCTTAGCATCGTGTTGGCAACGCAATCCCTCTTGTTTCTCTAGCCAAATGAAAGTACATCTGTCATAACTACTCATGTATTAATTAAAGAGAAAACAACTGTTTAATAGAAATCGGTAATAAGTGTGAGGCATATTTGTTTTTATCTTGAAGGGTTAGTCATAAGTCTTGTAGTAGAGCCAACAGCTACCTGCTTCCTCTTGTTTAACCGCCCCTACAGACACCTACAGGCATATATTATTTTCCCAATATTTTTCTTTCCAGCTTTTTACATTTAAAATATACACCGAAGCTTATCATCAACATTTTAAAAAAAAGAAGCTATTTTTTAAACACGATGGTGTTTACAAAATATAAATTTAAATCAGGACACTTGTTTTTCCTTAATGATCTCTTGCTCTCGTATTGAGCATAGACTAACATAATCGGGTGTAATCAAGCCATCATTGTATAAACTATGAGGCGGGCTAAACAACGTTTACACACGTTAAAAGCTTGCGTTCCGGTGATGCTCTTAAGTTGAGCGATTTACTGTTGTTTATGACCTCTTTCACAAGCTTCCATCATCACTCTTCTGCTCCTATTCTTTGAAAGTTAAAAAAAGAAAAAAAAAGTGGGTGGGGGGGAAAACGTAGTACTTCCGGCAGAAGTTTGGCCATGTTCTGTTGTTGTTGCTTAGCGACAATTTCATCTCGTTTAGTTCTTCGGGTAGAAACTAGAAATAATGAGCTCGCTCTTACGCTCGGTTAGTGAAGAACTCTTTTTTTTTTTCTTTAATTGAAGCGAGGTATCAACAACCACCGAAACGCGTGCCTTACCTGGCGCACGTGGCGGGATTATCAATGGCACACTGAGTGTGCAGCGAAAATGACTATTTAAACTACTAAAATATTTACTAAACATATTTAGCCATGGAATAAATAATCTAGATGCATTTTTTAATTCAGTAATTTAACAAATTTTTTATAGAAAGAGAGAGTTGTACGATGAAACTTTCACAAGAAGGTTTGGCAATTTTCCCATTTTTATAACATCCGCCGAGTCTGAAATTGAGGGCAAATTATAAGCGCACACCCGTCATTACCTATTTTACGGTCATTACTTAATTGCATTTTCCTGTTCTTTGCAAAGTAATAAATCTAGCGGAAATAAATACATTAACAAAAAATACTATTAAAAACAACAACAACTAGACTAATCTATGAAAGAAACACAATAGAGTTTTTAAACCTGCTGCCCCCAAGAGGAAAGTGAAGTGGAACTAGACGCTGGTAGAAAACCCCGATTTTACTGAAACTGTCTGAACATAGAGCGCGCGCTACGGTACGTCTGCGTTTATTTTATGCTACCGTTCACGTGAAAAGGTTTTTAATAGAAACATTAGCCGCCATATTTCTCCAACGGGTTTTTTTTATTTTGTTTTCTCTCTCTCCTTCTTTCCAGTGTATACTTTCCAACAGCTGAGTGATATTTATGCAGTCGTCGTCTCCCTCCCCCCCCCCCCCACCTTTCCTTTTTCACTTTCTATTTCGTTTGTGTTTTTATTCCGCTTAAAAAAAAACAAAATAAAGTACCTGGCGTAACCCCCTAACTGCATCCTACCGGACCCCCACCTACGTTCTTTTCGTGTTCCTATTTTTACAAGTAAGTATAAGGTTCCTCAATCCTCTTTCCCCTCTCTCCCGCCATAATCCGCCTTGAGTAGTTTTTCTTCTTTTCGCTCCATACCCTCCCCCCCCCCCCACAAGTGGGGTAAAGTAGAAGAAGAAGGAAAAAAAAAAAGAAAACTTAAAAGAAAATGGATGTTTGCTGTAAGCGAATCTGTTTGGCACATGCCAAGATCATCCCTGATGTAATTTCTAGACAGCTAAAAGTTTATTCCGAAAATATACAAACATTGATTGTTGTTTTTATTTTACTTTTTCTTCTTTTTTTTGTTGGCTCTTCACTTTTTGTTAGTTTGATAGATAGATGACAAGGTGAGACGTCTTTAGTAGTCGTGCTGATGTGTGTGAGGGTGTGTGTATGTGTGTGAGTGTGTGTGGTGGGTGTATGTCTGTTAGCCGGAATGTTCAGAAGCATTTTCTTTTTAGAGTTGATTGTTACAATATCACGCAACTTCGATGTTAAATAGGTGTTGAGTTTGACTGACACAGCTTGATCTGCAGGCAACCTATTCCATGTCTAAATGACAATTGAAAAAAAAAAATCAAATAAGGCAACTTTTATGAATTTGTCATTACATAATAGGACATATGAAAGCGTCATGCGTATGTTTTGATAAATTTTCTGTTCATTTGTTTATTAGTCCATAATGATATTTGATTCCATTCGTTTATATTTTTGTAATAATTAGTATTTCTGTTGCTTATCTTATTTTCTCGAACAAACCCAATGGATAACACAAATGGAGCTATAACTATGACTACCTATAACTATGACTAACTATGACTACCTTTAACTATGGCTATCTAAAACTATGGCTATCTATAATTATTGCTATCTATGTATTTAAACATGTCCTCTCACATTGCTAAAAAAAAACAACCCATGGCTTTTATTGGTTCTGGCACAGACGCCAGACAATCCTATCAATTATCTGGAAACTAAAACGCCACTCAATTTCACCTCTTATCTTTACAAGCCCTTCTCTTATCCTTCAATCCTCGTTAGATATTCGACCACCCTCCCTACACCCTCACCACGCCCCCCCCCATCCTGCCTGGTTCATTTTGTTTAAATTGTTTTGTCAAAAATATTGCCCAGACCATTCTTGGTCTTTAAACCCTGGCTGTTGTTGTGTGCTCTAAAGACCACACCGGACCTTCTGAAAGCGAATCGTACCCACTTCTGCTATCCCATCGAGCTGAAACTTGGCACATAGACGTTAAGCCAGTGACAACATGCTATTTCATATGCCGTGCACATCATGCCACCCCGACACACCCAAAAAAAAAATCAGCTTTGGCGTTTTTCGGATTGCACAATGTGCACCATAATTTGTTCACTCTGTGAGTAAAAAAACAAACTACACCATTGTATTAGTTTGTATTATATTCAAGTCATCTTCGCTTTTTGATTTCTATCTTTCTTCGTGTTTGGCAAAAGGTAGAATCTTCTGAAGGCTATAGCCAAGACATAACAAAAAATACATATAAAACATTCGAACGAAAAAAAAATGACTGTCGAGGGTGGTTTAATTTTAATACATCTTCAGAATACACTCAATTTGTACAGCAAAAATGTGGAACAAATGAAGAAAATTGTAATCTTTATGTAATATGACTACCACCACTTGGGAAGTTGAGGTACAAATAAACATTTCATTGTGATACTCCCGGAATTTAGTCTTAAAACATGTATATTCAAAGTGTTACCGCCCCTTTTTACACTTGTTATCTTTTATTTTCTTATTGAGAAACAAGAACAAAATGGATTTTAAAAAAAGATACCTAAGGGTAATATGGCCCATCGGGTAATATGGCCCATCGGGTAATAAGGCCCTTCGGGTAATAAGGCCCATCGGGTAATAAGGCCCATCGGGTAATATGGCCCATCGGGTAATTTGGCCCATCGGGTAATAAGGCCCTTCGGGTAATATGGCCCATCGGGTAATAAGGCCCATCGGGTAATAAGGCCCATCGGGTAATAAGGCCCATCGGGTAATAAGGCCCATCGGGTAATAAGGCCCATCGGGTAATTAGGCCCATCGGGTAATAAGGCCCATCGGGTAATAAAGCCCATCGGGTAATAAGGCCCATCGGGTAATATGGCCCATTGGTTTAAACTTAAAAGAGAAAATATAGAATGCGAAACTTTTCTTCTGCATTAAAATATTATAGTTATATGGCTTGATCACTGGCAGCTAAAAAAAAAGTCTGCTCTACTTTACTTGTTGACTGTAGCAAACGACTCGATCCCTTTTAATGAAAACAGCACAGTGTGCTTTCACTAACACATTTATAAAACAACTGTGGATGGAGTCAATAAAGCACAAGCTAGAAGAACCAGCCAACGTGTGTAGAGGATACAACGCCATAACATGATTAGAGCATCGTCGTAGTGTTGTAGATCTAGATCTAATTGAAGCCGATACAGAAGGCTGCCGCGCCACCTACAGGCAACTTCTCATTCCTATCTTCTTTTTCTCATAGACAGCCAAATTATATTCTCTCTCTTCTCTCTGAATCTCTCTCGCTCTCTCCTCTCTCTCTCTCTCTCTCTCTCTCTGCGTGTGTCTGCGTGTCTCAGACAATTGAATTGGAACTTAGCACTTTCCCTCCAGACTACTAGTTGTCAAACTTCAGGCGCCAGGTGATGCACAAAGGGCAACTCTATCCTAGCCTCCTGCTTCCTTTCTAATTCTCTCCCGCCACTCTTTCATTCCCTTTTTCTCTAGCGATTCCCCTCTCTCCCTTGGTTCTCTCTCTCATACTTGAAGCATCTATCTGACAAAAACCAAAGCTTGGCCATACAAGACACTATTATCTAAGTAGCTGTCTTAAAAAACACCTTTATTTCACTTCTAAAGTTTAAAGCTTAGACCATGTTTCCCTGATGTCAATAGCAGTAGAAACTTTGTTGATTTATATAGAAATGCATGGACTAAAAAAGGAACAAAGGAAAAAGTGCAAAGAAAACACGTATTTACTCAACTTTAACACCGAAATGTGTTTACTGCACTATTTCAATAAAAAAAATACACCTTATAAACACCACTAATAACACGCACAACTTATCAATGTTCATAACCATTTAACACAAATCTCGCCCCAAACTCCAAGAGTCAACAATCATAGGTGGAGACAAGGGCCTCCCTTGTCATTAAAGAAATATTGACCCCCGAATCGAAAAGTGTTTGCTATCCCCCCCTCCCCCTTTCATCGCCCCCCCCCCCTCCCAATTGATTTCTCCTAACCTCTCAACGAAAGACGTAAGGGGTTCATGTCAGGAATATATGACAAAGACCGATGATGCTATAGAAGCCCCCTTAATCTGATAATCTGTGACTAAGTAAACAAGCGATCTTTCCCCCCAAATCCACCCGAGCTCCCCATCCACCATTTTGTTTTCTTCTCCCTACAGCTTATGACAACCAAACCTTTCCAATTTTTTTTTTCTGAACACTTTGTGTCTTCGTTCTCCAGAATTGTGATAAGCAGCCACATAAAATAAAAAATAAAATATTTTTTTAAGTGAAAGAAAAAATTCTTGACGTTTATCGGCGGAGATGACGTAGTGTTTAAAGGGAGTTTTCTTCCCTTTAACTCCCGATAAGCTCCCGCCTGGGATCACGCTGGGCCCTGGTTGTGACATACAGGGATCTGACTGATTGACTGGAACATGGTGGGAACCAGTCATTAATTGAAAGGCCTCTTTTTTTTTGTTAAACACACACATACACACACACTCTCTTTCCATTTATTTTTTCTGATTTCCTCTCAACACGCCCTGTCTCTCAATCACGTTATCCAACTCACCGTTTCTATGTCTCTCTCACACTCTCTACATCATTCTCCATCTTTCGCTCACCGTTTCTATGTCTCTCTCTCACTCTACATCATTCTCCATCTTTCGCTCACCGTTTCTATGTCTCTCTCACTCTCTACATCATTCTCCATCTTTCGCTCACCGTTTCTATGTCTCTCTCTCACTCTCTACATCATTCTCCATCTTTCGCTCACCGTTTCTATGTCTCTCTCACTCTCTACATCATTCTCCATCTTTCGCTCACCGTTTCTATGTCTCTCTCTCACTCTACATCATTCTCCATCTTTCGCTCACCGTTTCTATGTCTCTCTCACTCTCTACATCATTCTCCATCTTTCGAACTATACCTCTATATTTCTCTCTGTCTCTCTTTGGCTATCTTTTTATCTTTAAAATCTCTCTCTGACTCTCTCTCTCTCTCATTAACGTCTCTCTCTCTCTAAGTCTCTTATTCGAAGGATCTATTTTCTGTCTGTCCGTCTCTCTCTCTCTCTCTCTCTTACTGTCTCCCGCTGTTTATCTCTGTTTAACTTTATCCATCTCTCCCTCTAACCTTCTTGTTTCTAAATTATCCCCCTCCCCCTCCCCCCTCTCTCGCTGCCAGTACTCTCCGATTTCCAGTTTTTACCGAGCAAATGTCCATTAGTGCTCCGCCAGTTAACGACAATAATTAAGCAAATAAAGTCGTAGTACCCGGTACCCATGTTGTCGTTTTTTTTTAAAACATGGATCTTTAAACATGGACAGACATCTGGCTCGGGGCGACGGTTATGTGTGAGTGTGGAGGTGGGTAGGGGGTGGGGGCTAATTGTGGTATGGAGAGAGTAAAACGGAGATAGTTGAACTGGGAGAGTGAATTGCAGAAAGTGGAATGGAGTGGAGAGATCGGCATTGCCAATGCTTCTCATAGCTGACGTTGGTCCTTTGCTGTGACTTTACTAAAAACTCTGTAAATTGGTGGACACGTTGTAAAGCTTTTGGAAAAACGAAAAGCTGAATGGCACAATGTGAAGCTTTTTTGGGTACATTGTAATGCTGTATGGCACATTGTAAAGCTGTAGGGCACACTGTAAACCTGTTTGAAATGCTGTAAAACACTCGGGCAAATTGCAAAGTTGTTGGAAACACTGTAAAGCTGTAGGGCACGTTATAAAGCTGTTGAGCACATTGAGACTTTTTGGAACATTGTAAAGCGATTGGCTAGAAGATCATTGTGTCTGTCGCTTATCCACGGTTTGAGCTTAGTCTTGTATCTTGATTCTAGAGGCTTATAATGTGTTTTTTTTAGCTGTTCGTTTTCCTAAACTAGTTCTTGGAACCTATTCCAAACCCGTATTCAACAATCTCAGACATTCAAAATGTCCTCTTTTATTAGAGATTCGATGTAGGGCATCAGTTAACATCACATGGGTTCCCTTTTAAAAAAAAACTTTAACCTGTAATTACTCAGTTTTTCCAAAACTCTTTCATGAGGCGGCCTCTCTTTAGGCACTAACTTATAGTAACGGTCTAAAAAATGTTTTTTTTAAGTCCATAACTTTCCACTGACCAATTTTAGCGCCTCTTTTTGATATGGTCTAATTTAAATGTTCTAACGAGATGCAAGAGACGTCTGCTGAAGAGGGGAGATAACGCGGTCTTTGCTTAGTTTTTACTTGGCGGTAACTTTCTCCTGACGTGAAGCGGAACTTAAAAGCGATATTTTTTATTTTTTTTTACATTTTTCGTGGGCTTTTTTTGTTGTTATTTTGTTTAAATCTGCTAATTTTGATGGATCGCACGTTTATCTTTTCAGTTTGCATTGCTTTGTAGCAGACGACATCCAGGGGGCAATTGGGGGAGGGGCGCTACCAATCTGAATTTTGTTTTTAACTTCTTAACTTTGAGTCTGAGGAAGAAAAAAAAAGCTAGATCGAAGTTGAAAAACTGTATAGCAAACATTTTATTCTATTTGCTACTTTTTAAGCGTATTATATTCTATTCTATTATCATTTTATTTGTTTGTATCATATTATATTATAAGAGTGGACATGAACCATAGGCCTTACATTTTCAAAGGTTTTCCAATTTTTTAATATTTAAAAACATGGATCTGTGAAGAAAAAAAAAACACATTTGAGACATACTTTAAAACAATATACGTGGAAACATTTAGAGCTTAAGAAATATTTAGAAAAAAATACAGACGTATTAACATTCAAAAACATATTCAGAAATAGAATAACAGAAGTATTGAAACCCAAGAAATATTAAGAATTATTACCGAAGAATTTCGAACCCAAGAAATGTTAAGAAGAAGAATTATTACTGAAGAATTTCAAAACCAAGAAATATTAAGAAGAAGAATTATTACTGACCCAAAACATGTTAAAAAGAATATACAGAAGTATTGAAACCCAAGAGTTAACAAGAAAAAAATACATTCACAATGCAAGGCCAACTAAAGAATTATTAAAACATAAAAAAGCATTTTTAAAAGTCAAAACCTAATAAATGATGAAATTGGAGAAGCAGGTAAGAAATTAAATATTTTAGCGGAGGGGGGGGACGGGAGGGGGGGGGGAGCATTTAGGTAAGAAATAAGGTGTGCATCTATATACACCAGGAAGAGGGGGGTGAGGGAGTGGTGGCCCCCTGAAACTTGGGATGGTTTGTTATTGTTTTTATTATTGAAGCGTTCGCCGGGAAACAGTTTAAAGCACTTAGGTTAATGTAAGGGAAAGTAACTCTAAACCGCCTGGCTACACAAGTACTTGTAAACACACATAATTAGCAGCGCGCCATTTTCGGCATGTTTTTATTTTTACTCAATCTCTTCCACACTTTCACTGAACTTTCAGGCATAAGAAAATAAAGTACAAATATGTAGAGTAAGGATTTGTGAAACGGAGATTAAGGTGAGAAAGGAAGTTAGGTTTCCTTTTCTAAGTTTTAGTAAGAAGAAAATAAAAAGTAAAAGAATTATAAGACAGGAATTTCTGTGAATTAGGATGAAGTAGGTCTTAAAGAAAAAATCCCTTCTAAGCTCACATATACAGCAGACGCCAGACTCGGAGTTGACAAGATAATGCTGCCAATTACTTTTAACCGGACAGACATCCGCTCACAGTCATGTATATACGCCATTTATGTATCTAAATATAAATATCAATATAATCTAGGTCAATATATTTATCTTTCTGTTTCTTTGTAGGCCCATATTTATCTAACTGTCAGTCTTTCCTTCCAATCCATAAAACATTAGGCCTATATCTTTCTATCATATCGAAAGGCTTTTATTTACTTACATGTTACAGACGCTCCTTCTCTAAAAAAAAAGATTATTGCGTCCTACACTCATACGTAATTTGAGTCTAGTCTTGCATTTTGATTAGTGTTTTAAATGATGTTAAGTTACTGGTCGTCCTGGTATGTTCCTCAAACAGTACTACGTTATTCAACCTTTTATCACTATTTACTTATTTATTTAAAGCCAACATTTTAAAAAAAAAATAGCTCAAAGTCTCTGAAAAAAAAATTCGCCGTCAAGACTTTGTTTTTTTTTAAATGTATGTCTCTGACGTAAACAAATTTGACCTTTGCACCTGACTTATAATTGATTGGTTTCCTTCTACCCTCTATAAGAATCTGAAGTCAACGCCAATAGAATTGACATTAATACGTGTCCATTTTTTGTTTGTTTGTGTCCACAAGAAATGTCTGTCATCTTTACTCGGCAGAAATTCCAGCCTTTAGCTTCTCCCAAAGAAGAAGAAGAAAAAAATCTAATTTTCTCTATCTCCTAAGCAACCACTCTATCCTGCTGAGCTCCGCCTTTGATCTGCCGGGGGGACACGCCTTTGATCTTCTAAATGACTGGCGTCTTGTTCTATTAGTTTAGTGTCATTTCATTAGACAATCATTTCATAATTCACAAAGTCCAAGCCGGAACTCATCCCACGGGGGGAGACTCTTTGATTTCCTCTACTCCACCGAGGCTTTGCTAAGATGTTTTCTCCTTTTCTTCTTCTTATTAATATTGATTATGTTTTCCTCATAACTATTTCATCTCTTCGCTAGGGGTCTTCCTTCTTTTTATTACAAATTATAAGCTTATGCTTCTTATATTCCTTTCTCTTTGTCTCTCCTCAAATTTTTGCTCTCTCTTGATAATTAATGAGTGAACACGAGACTTGACTGTACCTCGAGGGGGGACCCCACGTTGGCGTTGACTGTCACTCGTGATCCCTTTCAGCCCGAGTGAATGCCCGGCTAAACACGCGGGGTCAAATCAAGTGGAAGCATTAACGATTCCGGGCGGACCAACAACGACAAAAAAAAAATGACTTTCCAGATCAGACCTATTCTTTTACCTGGCTGACTAGCCAAGGGCGATAACCCATAAGATTATAGAAAGCTTAAACTAATACATTTTTAATATCTAATACGGTACGAAAAATACTGTAAAAAAAAAAAATCTTCAGTTTTTTTTTAAAGACATTTTTACTCTTGCCGTTAGATTTAGAAAATGTTTGACATTAATTAGCCAGCGGGCACATTTGCATATCTAATGAAATGCCTAAGGTGTTGTCTAGCGCTAGATTATATTGGATTCTTTAATATAATGTTTAAATGTACTACCTCACTGTCCCAAAGCTCTGCACCACCCGCCCCCCCCCTACTTCATATTTCCAGTTTCAAAATTAGCTTGTTTCAATTCACTTTCATTGTTGTACAAGTAGGCTGACAATGTAGTAAGACAATGAACAATATAATTAGTGTAGTTAATTAGGTTGAAGTGGGTAATTTTATTTTAATATGTATACTTTTATGTTATGTACTACATTATTTGAACAAACCCTCCCCCTCGACACATAACGTCAGAAATGTTTGACCCCCTTCCCGCCCCTACGCGCGTGCCGTCATTTATGATCGGCGCCTTACGTCAGGTTTTATGATTTTAAAAATGTATTTTAATTAGACTATATGCATATTTTAAGTGTGTGTTTCGTGTTGAAAAAAAAATAGGGAGGGGGGAGGTGTTATTGACCTTTCAATTTAACATTGTCAGTATTGTCATGGTTTTGTGCTGTGGCATGAAATACAAACATAATTTCATAAATATCACAAGAAGGCATCTGTGCCTAACTAGGTCAATGGGTCATTTGCATGGTTCTTTTGTTCTGATTTTGACTGCCCCCGGGTCAGAGTTACTCTAATGACTATTTATTTATTTTTGTTTTTTTCTTGAGCTGAATACACAGCCCCCACAGCACACAGACAAAGAGACTACCCGGTTGACAGACACACATACATTTATAAAACATTTAAAAACGTACACATATATATACACACACTAAATAGATTCACACACACACCTGCTTTACATTGTGTGTTGTTTTTTTCAATCAATTATCTCCACGCAGCTGCAGAATCACAAGCAAAATCTCTAAATCATACGCCTAATCTCATAATTTGAGTCTAAAATGAACAAGTCATATGCCAAATATTTTCCTTAATAATCGGCTTTAAACATAAAATGTAACGTTATTAAGGTTTTGGTCCCCATTTTATATATTATTATAGCTAAAATAGAAATAATGATCCTATTAATGAATATCTTTCCACCTTTGTGAGCATCTGTCAAAGCCCATTTTAACGTGTATTATTATTATATTTCCCCAAACCACATCATCTCCTGTCATCCCTGGTTTATATAATTTCTACTTCATTTACCTTATAGAAAAAAAAAACTTAATCACCCTGCCTCTTTTTCTTTCTTTCTTTTTTTTTTTTACCGACGTATAGACTGTTGTTGTTTTTTTACACAATAATAATACGCGCACCTTTTTCCTATTAAAATAGTTCCATACGCCAAAGACTGCGGAAGCTTATAGCCAAGCAACGCTCTTCTAAACACGACATACTGGATGGTTTATTCACCCTGTCTTTCCCCACTCCCTATAATAAGTTCTGCTTGGCCAGGTTTGCCTTTCTACTCTTGTCTGGTTTAATCTTAATAATAATTGATGCTAGTCTTTAAAAAAAATATTTTGGTTGTTGTTGAATGTGTACAATATTTGTGTTTGTTTGATGGCGTGAATGTTAAAATTATTTAACTAATAATTTCTGTAACATAAATGTTTTATTGTTTTAAAAAAAGGGGGATTTATTATTGTGAAACTATATAACAATTTAGATATTCGTTCGATTTTACATACAATGTCGATTTACTGGATATTTATATAGGCCTATGCCTTATGTAAAGCATGCATTGTTTGTTGAAAGAAAAAAATTAGGGCACCTAAAAAGAAAATCCCGCATATTTTATTGTACCAAAACTAACCTATAAAAAGGATTCAAGTATTTTATCACTGATATATATAGGTAACCACACTGCTTTTTTTGTACTCAGTGATGGATTGCCTAACTTTTGAAGCAGTTTAGCATTTTATATTTTAATTCTTATTGCGCGCAATTTTAAAATAATTCAAATTTAACAAATTAATAATATAATAAATTAATAATAAATGTTAAAATATAAGAAAAGTAATCATTTTTTCCCCATATTGAAAAAAGGTGCCACAAAAAAAGCAGTGGGTAACCATTGTTTAATGAATTTGAAAATAATTTAGCCTTGAACAATATAGATGAGAACTATTAATTTATACTATACTACTAGACAGACAAATGCATGCCTGTATAACAAAGGGAAGCGACTGAATATGTACATTAGTAATTGTAATTTTGATGTAGTAATAGAAGTGTTCACCTTTCTACCTCACCCCCTATGTGCAATCCCTAATTAAGCTTTACTTCTTTTATATCTTAAGGTGAGCTTAACAAATTATAAGTTATTTCCTAAAATCCTTGTATGTTTTGTCTATTTGAAATCTAGGCTGAGAGTAAAGATGTCATGGTGAAAGGGTGTAGAGAGAACTCTGAATCCTCATTGTTCACATGTGTTCAAAGCCAAGAAGGTAAGAATCCTATCTATCCCATATTTCATCTTTCAGCCCACTGATTCATTGACCTCTTTTTTTATTTACCTTAAATGCCATTATTTTGTTACATGAATAAAGTAATCTGTGTTTGAATAATGACAATGAAAACCTCGGGGTGTATGTCTGGTAGGCATGCCATTGTAGAATAGCCATGGGCTCCTAAATGTATTTATTTAGATTTTTTTGCTGGCCCATGAAGATTGGGTGTGTGGTCTGTTTAAAATGATAGCCCAGTGCCATAAAGCATAATATGCAATTGTTGTTTTTTTGGTATATTCATAGATACACTTTTAGAGAAAAGGGAGAAGTCAAAACCAAAGAGTTTAAGTATATCTATAAATTATAAAGTGATACGAAATCTCCAGTGGGATGGGTAGGTTCCACAGATGCTCTGCCTGAGGCCTTTTTTTTTACCTAGAAGCTGGCACAGCTAAACATTATAAACATTCTTGTTTTGGTTTAATAAACAGGAGCACTAAAATTTTTTATTTTTTTGTGGTATGTCAAAATATATAGGTGCAGGTTGCAAGCTAACATAACTAGGGCCAGAAATGAAAAAAAAAAAGAGTTCTCTGGAAAAAAAATGCAGTTTATAAAGATGTAATGTGTGGGCTGGTGGAAGGTTAGGCCTACATGTCATTTCTAATATCCTATACCTGTAGATGGAGACCAGTGCTGCAGTAAAGCTGTGGGTGCATCCTGTGGAATCGTCTGCAGAGGGATCTACCTCTCAGGCATGGGCAACATTCGACCAAGCAGAAACATTTTGAGCCAGCATTGCACTGACCTAGATAAAAGGGTAGAGAACTGTGTCCTTCGGCAGTGGCAGCCGCAGAACAATAATACTCAAAGATGTAAGACACTGGAGAAAATTGTTTGTGTCTGTATTTTATAGGCCTACTATTCCAAAATATGATAGCTTTATAATTCTTACTATGTTAGCATAATAATAAAATTACTCAAAAGAAAGAAATAGGCATTGCCTGTGGCATTGTTTAAATAATCAGTTGATATAAATTTTTGTAACAGGCATTACAATGTTAGTAATTTTATTTATCACAATATGTAGACTAAACACTATGCTAGGCTATACTAATTTATACAGTCAGCCTAAGTTATGACTTTGAATTAATTAAACAAAAGCACTTTATGAATATTAACACTATTGCAGTAAATATACATTTTCACAACATGTTTTTTCATTGTGATCAGCACTGCCCTGCTGTGAAAAAGCCCAAACGTCCAGCTGTAAGTCAACATGTCGCAATGTCTTGAAAACCATTATGTCAGAGGATGACAGAATAGAAGAGCTCATAAAAGTCTGTTCACACCCACAACCCACTGTAAGTAAAAACGATTTAAAAAAATGTGACTCCAAATTTGGTTTAAATATTGTAAAATGTGTGCTCTTAAAAATAAAATATTTGAGAAACAAATTAGACAGTTTCATTGTTCAAAATAATCATGACAAAATATATTGAAGATATTCTCTGAAAAATCTCAAATAAACAATAAATTAAATTAGAAAAATGTATCTGTATATTTCAATTCAGAAATGAATTTTCATAGCTTATTTCTTAACTTGCAGGATCCTATGTGGCAATGTTTTCTAACCATAAATACCAGCCCAAAGAGAAATGACACACCACCAATGAACCGTATTGATAATGCAAAACTACAGTGCTGCTCTAAAGCTTTCTCAAGTCGTTGTAGAGAACTATGTACCCAGGTATGTAGTGTAATAGTTAGGTTTTGTTGTAGAGAACTATGTACCCAGGTATGTAGTGGAATAGGTTTTGTTGTAGAGAACTATGTAGGCTACATGGGTATGTAGTGGAATAGTTAGGTTTGAACTATTTATATTAAATCTGTCGCCAAAATATTTTTTTAGAAAATCTGGTTATTACTAATGCAACTTTAAAAAAAAATATAAATAAAATTATTCATTAGATTCTTTCAATTTAGTGAAGTATATTTTGAAACTAATACCAAGCTCAATTCATAATACCTGTATCATTCCTCTGCTTAGACATACAAGAAAGGCTGGTCTTATCATTCAGAATTTGAGAGTACATGTTCCTACATGCAGCCTGTTTCTATTGTTGAAGCCAACATGCACAATTGTTTAACTGATGGTAGGAACTAAATTTATTTATGTTAAAAATCCCTTTAATGTAGCCATGTTTTTTTCCAGAGCAAATCAAAATGTGTTCATACATTTTTAATATTAATAAAAATTTTGTATTTTTTACATGTTTATATATTTATATTTATATGTAGGCCAATCTTCTAGTTAAGTTGGCATATAGTATTAATTGATATTGCAATATTTTAGCATGTTATCATTTACTTATGCAATTGTGTATACACTGTTTTTGTTTGTAAACATATTGTTGTATTGATAATATTGTTTTAAAAATGTGAAGTTTGTAATAAACATTTACACATCTACAGTGGATCAACCATGTAAATTGGGGTGCAATGGCTTGCCATTTTGCACAAATTTCAACCGCCGCCCCACTGAGCTGTTCAGAAGTTGCACAGTAGAAGCTGATGAAGACGCTCATAAGACATATAACATGTGGAAGAAAGGGGTCATCCAACTTTCTCAGATGACTATTCCAGTAAAAGGTTTGTCTTAATATATTGTGCTGCTTTTAAATGCAAATTAATAACTTTGTTAAACAGATGTCTGAACTTAAAATTCTACCAAAGAATTACAACACTATAACAATCAATTAAAATGCTTAGATAAAATATGGACAAAAACACTTTACTTATACCATAAGAAGTAATACACATAAGTAATCTTTCTTCCCATATGGTATGAACGGCCTGAACAAAAAAGGAAAACCAGTAACTTAACAAAATTAAAGCTAATAAAAAAGCAAGACAAGTTAAACCACAGATAAACATAGGGTGCAATAATCTTCTGTATAGAAGGAGTGTTTGTAACATATAAGATAAGGAAATATAAAAAAATAAAAGATTAATATTATAAACTTAAATAAAAGAGTCAACATATCTTACTTTTTACATTATAACTTAAAAAGAAATATGGCTTATAAAAATCCTTTCTATTTATAACACATTTTTTTTTGTTTATTAGCTATTTAATGATAGCTTTAACAATTAAAAATTGTACAGATTTCCCTCCATAAGATATGTTTTTTACATTTCAATTGCTTGCAAATTGAAGTTCCGTTTAGTTCTATTTAGACCATCTATACCCAAAGTCTTAAAATTAAATAGTGATTACTCTGCTTACTATTTTCTGTTTCTTTATTTAGATATCACCCAGTGTAAACCTGCAATGTGGAAGGCAATAGCTTGTGCTTTGGAGATTAAGCCATGTGCCTCCCAACAAAGTATTATCAGTCTTTGCAAGTAAGTAAATAAAATCCAATATTGCACTTAAGCTTTAAGTATTTAATTGCAAGTTATGAAATGATCAGAGTAGACTATGCATTGTAGACATTTTAACAAGCATGTTTTTTTCTAACTCAGGGAAGACTGCTTAAATATACTTGGAATGTGTATAGATGAGAGCAGATTATCAGGGGAGCAAACTGTACCAGCCCTTTGTAATGCCCTCCCTTCTAAGAATGTTCCAGGGGCTTGTGTTTCTATGGATCAATATATGAGTAAGTCTTATCTAGATAATTTTACACAACGTCTTGAATCCTAAATTTGGTTATAAGAATAATATGTTAGCAGAAATCTTCAGAATTTATTAATTGAGTTATGTTTATATTCTAATTTAAAGTTAGTTAATCAATGTATAATATGGTTGTCAATCTAGTTTTGGTTACATAATAGGCCTTTAATAAATGTGCAAAAAATGTTTCTTCTTCTACGTCAATAAAAATTTTGTGAACCCTTCTACAGCTGAGAGTCCATACTCAAACAATGAAGAAGTCAGCCACCCATGTCACCCAAATCCCTGTGCAGCCGATGAGGTGTGTCTAGTGAGACGAAGAAAGTGTAAAGAGTCTCACACATGTGAACCTTACATTTGCCATAAAGGTGAGTTGTCATTAAGTCAATTTGTATATGTCTATGACATGTCTTATCTCTAGTACGTTTTCAGTGGCAAGCTAAGTCAATACTATAACACAACTTTTTTTTATTGCATCTTGTTATTGACATATATTTTTTTAGAAAATTGTACAATTTTAGATTTTAGTTTAATGAACTTTGATCTGAAGTTTACAAATTTATTTATTCATTGAATTAATAATCTTTTAAAAATAAAATTTTTTATTTTTACTGGCCTTTTTTTTTTCTGATATTATTTGTTTAATATCTTTTTATTTAAAGCAAATTTTACAATTCATTTGTTTTCATTTCTGTTGGTAATAAAAATGTGTTTCCATGTCACTCCAGCTTGCCCTCTAGGCCAAGTGTCCAAAGTCTTTGTTCCTAAGGGCTCTGAGATACGGCTAGCCAATCATGATACAGACAGCACTAGCCAGGAAGACTGCTATCTCGCATGTCATTGCAGTAGTAAAGGTGTCATTGAGAACTGTAAACAGCTCTCTTGTGTTAAGAGGAATGCCTGCCTCATGGGGCATGACAATAGTAAAGGTATGTTCTGGATTTTAAACTTTTCAAATGACAATTACCTATTTGGCATTGAGCCATTGCTAGACTAGTAATGAGGGTTCTTTTTTTAATGATTTATCTCCCCTAGACAAGAAAGAATAATAACTTTGAAAATTAAGCTTCATCACTTGGGTTCATTACACCTTGCAGTGGCGTAGCTAGGGGAGGGGGGGTCCAAATTCAAAAGTCCCCCCGGGCCCCTACTTGAGGGGGGCCCACAAAGGAGTGTCCGTATTGTTTTTTCTCATGTCATAATGTTGAATGTCAAAATGCAGGGGCCCCTAAAGAGGTCAAGCCCCCCAGGCCCCCAAATCCCTTGCAACGGCCTTAACACTTGATTATTTAAAACAATTTAAATACATATTAAAAATTTTAAGTTGACAATCTATTTATTCCCTTGTTAAGTTACCAAATGTTGATATTTTCTATACCAATACTTATTGCTTTACATGTAATTTCAATGATATATATATTATATTATTTATCTATGTCATATTATTGATCCAATCTTCATTTATATCAGTTTATTCTATATGAGTTTATTGTTTTAGGACCATTGTCCTTTTAAGCTATGAACGTTCACTTATTATGTCAACTTAGTGCTTAGAATGTCGTAATAAAAGACTCATTAATTCAAATGATTTTCTGTCACAGAACATGGAGTTCAATTTTCAGTAGATGGTAACAAATGTGTCTGTTATTCTGGCAAAGTGCTGTGTTCCAGAAAGTCATGTCAGCCTGACAATCAGTCCCCATTATACAAAGGTAATTAGTGTTTGTACCTTTGAATGAAAGCATTTTTATTTTGTAAACTGCTAATGTTTTATGTACACCCTGTTAGTTTACTATATTATGCTGATATTTGGCCAAGAGTTGTATAGTATATTAATCCAATATTGACACAATTTTTGTGAGCCAATTTATAGAGCTAAAAAAATATCTCAGTTTATGTTCAAAGTGTCCAAATGTGCATTTATTTAGTTAATAACATCAAGATTAAACACACAATTATCAATAAAACATCACAAAAGTTATTGTTTAAAATATGCAATCAGCTTATATTGAAAAAAAAAGCTTTGCAAATAGAGCGTAAAACTATATTATGTATAAAACTAAACTATAAAAATGGGAAAAGTAGGCTATATTTCAACATAAAAAATATAATTTAAGGTGTTTATTAAAGTAGTTTTGTTTTTTAATTTTATAAAACTAAAAAAAAACAACATTTAGTCCCTCTTAAGATTTAAGCAGAAATAAATAACAAATTGTGTTTGTTTTTAGACATATCTTTGAAATTTAATTTTCAAATTTAGTCAACCCATTACTAATTTTATCTCTATCTAATACTTCATGTGCACAAGTTTTAACAGTTTGCTTTAAAAAAAAAGGCACAGTTTATACATCTTTTTCTCCTGGATTGTTTCCCTTATTATAACTTTTAATGATCTACAGGAATGCCCAGTAACTGTCCAACTGAATATGAGCCAGTGTGTGGAGCTAATGGCAAAACATATCCCAACACCTGCATGGCCAAATGTGCAGGGGTTTTCTCTAACATGGCCAACAAAGCCTGTAGTGATGAAGAGGTCTGTGCCAACAAGCCATGCCGTGCCGGCACCAGGTGCATCCCCAGGGCGCAGATTTGTCTGAATGAATTGCCTGGGGGATTCTGTCCTCAATTTGAATGTGGTGAGTATATATGAAAAGCTTTTAATTTCACCATAAAGTGAATTAATATAGATTTTTTATTGAATACAAATAAAACTACATATCAGTACACAATTATTCCAAATGGGGAAACAAAACTAAGAAATAACTACTAAAATGATCATGAAACTGCAGACGTAAGAACAATACTTTTGTGTTTATAATATACATGTTTTCCTAACAGATTTAATATCTTGAAAAGAGTTTTTTTTTAATTCAATGATATCTTAGGATTTCTTTTTCAATTTGGGCAATGGGTTCAGAGGTCATAACCTTCAGTTTCTTATTTGTCCATTTCTCACATCTATCAAATGTTAAGAACTAAACCATAAACAAAAATAAAAAATACATTCTCATGACTTACTGTGCTTCTCTCTCAAGGCTGCAATATGCTCAAATTTAAAGTTTTTGCTTGTAGTCTTTTCAATTTGAGAAATACAAAAAAATTAATTTATTACATTCCAATGTAGTGAATGAAAGTGGAGTGTGTAACAGCCATCATCATGATCCTGCATGCAGCACTGCAGAAGAAGAGTTCACAAATGTTTGTCTATTGTATGCCCATCGGGCAACACTTGGCTACAGGGGACATTGCCAGGTAAGAAAATCCATTGGATGACAATGACATACTATAAATTTTGAAAATATTATTTTTTAAATATAAACACAAATGTTTTTTTAAATTTTCATCTTCGGGGAAAAAAATAATAATGTTTCTCAACTACATAAAAAAATAGACAAGCTTTAGTAAAAAAATAAAAAAAATACTCACCCCTAGGTGGGCTATTTCTTCTTCTATCAATGCCAGACAAACATTAGGATATTTTCATTGAGCTGTTCTTTGTCATTGTAGAATGTTTTGGTTGTGATAGGTTGAGGGGGCAATCATGTAACATCTGAGAATGGCTTTATAAGCCTACATTTAAAAAACAGTGATGGTTTTGTTGTTATGAAAACAATTAAAAACTCAGAAAACAAGAAATGCGTACAGCCTAAAAGCAGCTTGTATTTTCTTGTTTCTTCTAGAGTGGCTGCTCTAATACTGGAGTGGTGTGTGGCCATGATGGAGAGACATACAGCAGTCAATGTGCTGCCCTGGCTGCTAGAGTTACCGTTGACTATTTTGGAAAATGTAGAGCCTTTGGAAATGTTGCAGGTAAGGAACAGTTTGCTGTAGACTTTTAAAATATAAAATACAACAAATGTAAGAAATTTAATTTTGCTCATAAATCATAACTTATTTTGTAACATTTTTGTAAATAGCATTTGATTATAACCTTGAATTAATATCAAGTGTTTTTTTGGGTGCCTTAGTAAGAAAGTAAAGTAAACCTGTCCAACCATGTTGGTCTATAGAGTCATATTTCAGTAGCCACATGATACAAGGGGATATGTGGCCAACTCAAGGTCCAGCCACCTTTGCTGCTCCCCCCTCCACCCCAACAAAGGTCAGGTACTTATCAAAGCTGTGTAGACTCAGGGATTCCCTTAAGAACTGATTTTTAAAAATCCTGTTTTTTTTTAACCTGGATTAGAACCTGAGACCTTCAAAATGGCCACTCGCCATGCTTCCACTTGAACACTGTGTCCCATTTTGTATTTTCTATAATTCTAACCAATGGCTTACCCTTGAAGAAAGTAAATGAAAAAATGATTCCGTACAGCTGCTGTTGTTTTTTTTACTTTAATTATAGACTGAAAAAGAAAACTATTTTTCATGTCATCTTTAGTCTAACAATTTATTTAATTAATTTGTTCAATGTTTGTTTTATTGCTAGGCTATACAGGCAGCTCGGTTACATGTAGCACTGTTGAATGCCCACCTGTGCACCCCTATAATTGTGTTGGAATTATCCCACCAGGAGGCTGCTGTCCAATTTGTGGTAAGAATTTTTAGTTGAAGTTGTCGTCAATAGAAACAAATGTGCATTTTTCAATCTTTCTGAGAAAGCTTAGAACAACTTTTAGAAATCATGGCTTTAATCAAATGTCTTTTTGTTTCAAGAGCTATCTTTAAAGAGAGGGAATGCATTTTGTAATTGCACCAAAGACTGTTTTTATATTCATATGATTGCATATGGAAAACTGAATGAATCCTATTCAGTTCAGATAAACATAGGAAACTGAAAAGTTATATTATTTTGAAAATTTTAACTAGCTTTATATAGCTTGATATTAGATCATTTTAAACTCTTAAAAAATCTTTAGTATGTAGACTGCCCACTGATATGTGCAGAACTTGCTGATGTTATTATTTGTTTCGTCCTCAGCTGCCCAGTTAAGTCTCCTGTGGGATCCTCGGCTAATGTCAGCCGCTGCCTTACACACCAAATCTGAAATTATATCCTCCATGGATGTCCTCAACAGTCTCTCGGATCATATAACAGTGATGGAGTGTGATGTGTTTGGCTATATCAGCATACATTGGGAACTAATTGTTATTATTGGCCCTACTGTACCATTGCCAACAGCATTACAGGTAATAATAAAAAGCCTGTCATAATATAAGAGACAAGGTGGCCGAGTGGCAGCGTGTTTGGCTGGCATACCAAAGGTTCTTGGTTCAAATCCTGGTGAAGGCTAGGATTTATTCCCAGGACAGGTGGGTGTCCCCGAGTCTACCCAGCTCTGATGGGTACCTGACCTTAGTTGGGGTAAAGTAAAGGTGACTGGGCATTATGCTGGCCACACAATCCTCTTTTATGCCATGGCCTCAGAAACTGGTGCACGCTGCTTCACTGGCCTTATTTGGTCTTTAGGGTACCTTACTTTTACTCACCTTACATAATATTATTAAATATTAAAAAGTTTAATCACATAATATTTGTTTAGTAAGCTTTTTAATTAGTTTACCAAAGACTCTTAATTGATTACTCTTTTTGCCCAATAATTAGGTGGAAGCATGCCAAAGTGAGGCTGAGAGACTCTACAATCTAATTCATATGGGTAGCCCCAATATTGTTTCCTATTTAACGCTGTCACCCCTAATATTGGTCTCCATGGAACGATCCACAGTTAGCCTGCCCTACACATCCCAATATGGAGAGTCAAGAAGCAGTAAGGACCTGACAGAAGATAACAAAAACTCAGCATTAACACTGCAGTGTCACTTAATGTACTATTTAACAGTGTTGTGTTATGTTCTAGGCAAAAAGGCATTACATTTATGACATCATTAGCTGAGGTAAAGAAATCAGAAACTTCTGGATGTGTGTAAATCAACATTGAATTTCAGTTTCCCTCGGCATAAAGAGTTTAAAAGCATTATTTAATTCAAATATTGATTCAATATAGGGCTGAGCTTGGTTTAATATTTGTAAACCTACAATGAAATAAGCCTTCACAAAGTCAATGTCTAATATGGTAAATTGTGATAGAAAAGTATCTCTAATTTACAATATCTATGTTGTATTATTTTACCATATATAGTCCTATAATTACTTCTAATTTATAAATTAAATTTTTTTTTTAATTTTCTTGTGTTAAAAAAAAAATATAGTTTTATTGAAATGCACATTAAGAGTGGACTAAAGTCTCATACCTGGCCTAATATATGCTCAAATATAGCAGATGAAATCATAGTGAAAAAATGAATAGGAATTTAACTTACAATCTAAGTTAGGTAATTTTAGAACAGGTCTTTATTACGGGTAGAACATTTTGTCTTTCCTCGGTTTAGAAAGATGTTTTATGTGTTTTCAATGTAAACAAAACATTTGCTTATGACCTTTTAGTTCCTAATATCTAAGAAGAAAAAAAAAGCCTACTGCTGTTTTTCAACAGTTAACCAGTTGAATTTTGACAAATAAAATTTTTTGAGACTAGATTTTTAAAAATTACTTGAAATGTTTCTTATTATCTGGTAAAAAAAGCTTTAATTGTCCTTGTTTATTTTTTGCAACTGGAATATTTTTTTTTTGGTTTACATTTTATTTCCTTAACTTGGCTTTGCCTTCAGTTTTTACATTAGTATTAAAACCTTGAGTACTTAAAGAGCTTTAATACTTACAATTTGGATTCTATTGAATTACATTCTTTGGCGTCGAGCATAATAACAAGCATAATACATTTTCCCTAAAACTGTGCCATTTTATCTATGTTGTCAAATGAAAATGTAAAACTATTAAAGGCAAATATTTTGTGATGTTTAAATTTGTTTCACCATGTAAATAGTTGATTGAAATTAGGTTTTCTCAGGATTTGTACATTTTTTATATCAGATATTTAAATGATATCATTCTTAGAAAACTCTCTCTCAAACTGTTATTTAAGGCAGTGCAAGGTTAGTGTGGAGAGTGTTGTTAAAAAATCCTCTGCTCTTAAATTTTCTCTGTTGTAGTAATGCTCTTTTTTTTTTGGCCTCGCCTGTCTTTATTTTTCTTCTGAGACATTGATTGGAGGAGATCTTCTTAAAAGCATTCTGACCCAGTATCTAATGGTGGAAATGGCTCTTAATCTTAACATAAAATTATAACAGCTTTAATCTATTTAGAATTTTTCTGTTTCTGTCTAACCAGCAAAAAGAAATGGTTATATCTAACAGTTAAATTACTTTTCAGTTTTTTTTTTTTTATAAAGTCCTTTTTTGAGTCTTGTTTCACAGTATTTACAATTTTGTTACACAATTTCTGTGGGAAAAATCTTTCTAAAACTAAATCTGAATGTAGTTATATACATCTACTCATGATATCAAGTTTGATAATTTTACATTTTAAATGTTTATTTTTCATTAATTTACTAATGTTGTTGTTTTGTGTTACAAAGAATGAAAAGAGATGTAAATAGATGAATGTATATTTATTATTTATATTTACAGTTATTTCCCTTGTCTGAGTCTGAGGACAAGTTAATTACTCTTTGTTGTATTTAACTCTGCGTGTGTGTGTGTGTGCATGTTTGTACGCCATATATTCATATTGCTCTTTGAGTCCTGCAGATAATACTCAGATTGTTTCAATCAGAGAGTATTTCAAGTCATTCCTACTAATAATGTAAAAGAAATGCACATGTAGCAGCTGCATTGTATGTGCAGAACTAAAAATGTCAAGTGTCACAACAGTATTTGTCAAAGTTCTTCATATATCTAGTCACCTAGTATAGAATCTGGACATGTGTGTGTTTAATGTATTTTGTATATGAGACACTGTTATGTGGGATGATGTGAATATTGCTTTAAAAAGGGACTTAACTGGCCATGGTTATGTGATAAAAAGTTGAACCCCTTGCCATCAACTACTGTACACAAATACAGCCCATGTATTATTTTAAAAAGGCTTAACTTAAAAATTTGCCATCACCATTTGATTAGAATCTTTATATGAACTATATGGACCATGATTCAAAGCAGAGACATTTTAGAAGTTTTAAAGTCTCTAAATTACCATGAAAAAACATCTCTTTAAGAGAGACTAATTTATCTTTTTAAAAAGATTATTTTATATAAATAAAGAAAAAGTCATTATGAATAAATCAATGGGCCCTATATATGTTACAGTACTTAAAACTTATAAATTTAGTTTCCTCATTTTTACAGAGAACTCGTAGCCCATTATTAAAATTGGCAGACAAAAGGAAATTATCATCCCATGTTTGTGATGTAAAATATTTTTATTCCAATAGTCCTTGAAGTAGGGTTTGATTTGATTACAATTTGATGTCAAATTTGAGGCATTTTGTTATCATTAAACTTGTTTTTTTAATTTTTTTTTCAAATTGTTTAATGTTTTGAAAACGGAAAAAATTTATTACATATCAAGAAGCAATTTTGTTAACAAAAGTTTGAGACAATTATTATTTAAATTTCTATTAGGCAATATTCTTTAATATTAATAAATACTGTAGTTGTTTTGAACCCAAATTATTTACTTCAGTAAAAAACATTTTTATATATATAAAAACCAATGTATATATATTCTTGAATATAACAAAAAAACTATTCTTCAATAATTTCTTGTTTGTTATTTTAAACTTATTTTTTTTAATAATACAATCTTCACCATAAATGATATACATAGACAATGTTCATACAAAAATTGTGTTTCATGAAAAATAATCAGTGTTACGATATTTTGACTTTGAAGATATTTATATCAATTGTATTTGTATGTTATGCTGACTGTAAGATTTGATACATGTGTATTCTTTTTAATGCAATAACTACATGAATGTGTCAAAAATAAATGGAGTGGAATGAGTTTGAGAGACAAAGAAATAAGTTATTTGTCATTATTGCACACTAAATTTTTTAATTTTTAGAACTGTTTCTGACCAAGTATGTGTGATTATAATTGTATGCATCTTATTTTTTAAATGTATGTCCTCTAGATTACAAAAGTGATTATTTTGATATCTTAATTGTGAAGTGGATTTGTAGATTTATGGTCATAATATGTTGAAAGCTTTTTTTTAAATATTTATATTTTAGCAGTTTCTATTGTTTTAATTATTTAATTTTTTTTGCCAAATAGTTTTTTTTTTTAATTTTATACAACTTTGGGGAAAAAAAACAAGAAAAATTAATTTTTTTAACCCTCCATTGTCAGTTTAGCGTGTGGTTATATCGGTATTGCTATAAAAATGTGTCCTTTGAGTGGAATAAAAGCTCGACTTTGAAAAGTCTTCATATAAATGTAAATTTGTTTGTAGATTCTATTTCTTGAATTTCTTCACAAGGACAGTTTTGAAAAATAAATTATGAGCCAGTAATTCTGAGCCATTAAGAGAAAATAATTGGTCTGTTTGAAAATAAAAGCTGGTCTTTTATATACTAGCCCTCTCTTATCTCAGATACCTGGCACTAAAAAAAAATTTTGCTATCTAACATATGAATGAATGTTGTTTTATAGATTATGTTGTAATTGACAATCATATTTTATAATTAGTTTCACTATTTTGTGAAATTTTAAATCAAACTGTGTGTGTTTAAAGATATTATATAGGTTATGTAAAAAAAATTTTGTTAACAATTTTGTGAATAAAATTGTTTTAAACATTCTAATAATTTAGTTTCGTCTTATAACATGTAAAGTTCAGATAGATGCACTGCGCCTATGAAATAATAAATGGTCAATACATTTCATCACTAGATTCAAATATAAAACAACAATTAAGTACCTAGCACTAAATTGTTTGATTTTCTTTGCTATTCAATAATACACATAAATCTGTTTTTAAATTACGTGTAAATTATTTTTGAAAACAAACAGAATAGTTTACTGTCCCTAATTTTATTTTTAAAAGAGCAATAGTTTTAATTATTTTAAAGCCCTTTATTCTTGTAAATAGGAATGTAAATGTGTTTATTTTAAGAACTTGTTTTTAGTTTGATAATATTTCCGTTTTAATATTCTTGATTAAGATACCAGTACACATTATAGTAGTTGGTTTCTGGGATGAAGGCATAAATAAGGCTCAAATGCTTGTTTTTTAAATTATGTAATTTAATTTCTGGGATGAAGGCATAAATAAGGCTCAAATGCTTGTTTTTTAAATTATGTAATTTAATATTTTATGCTTAGAATTCCTCTAAACAGTAATGAACTAAATCAATTTTAATCCACTCCCAGCCCCATATTTTAACTAAAAGCATTCAACTTGAAAAATCAGTCTTGGAATTCACTGCAACTACATTTTAACTATGTTTCAACAACTACACTTTATCATTATGAACATTTTTTACTCTTCAAGATGCTGTAAACATACTATGGGTCTCCATATAGTAAATCCATAAATGAGATGTTAACTAGAAATTTCAGTTTTGAATCACAAAAAGAATGACTGTTGTAAAGACATATTAAGTTAGGCTATTGATTGGAAGGATATTAAAAAGAATACAGTGGTACGGTACCTCGGGTTACGAACACCTCAGTTCACAAACAATTCCGGTTACGAACAATAATTTAAAAAAAAATTATCTTGGGTAACAAACAATGCCTGGAGTTACGAATGAAGGCGAGAGACAGATAGGTCCGAAGGTTTAACGTCGGATACAAATATTGTTCACAGTACAAATGAAAACCTTGTAGTGCTTAGCGCTAGCCTAGAAGGCATATCCTAGTTTTGCACAGGTGCGCAACCATTGGCCTTACCACACGACAGTAACATATAGCAATGGTACTTCGTTCAGTTTATCTCTTTCATTATTTTCTTGTTAACCCCATCAATTATGATGAGTCCGAAAAACGGTGCTGGGGCTGCTAGGAAGCACACATTTATAACAGTTGCGGTAAAGAAAGAAACAATTATGTAAATGAAGTCCATCATAAATTCATAATGAACAAAGAGTTACTAAAATCAGTTGATGTGGCTAAGCCTAAGCTTATTATATAAGTATAAGCTGCAGAAGCAAAGACCTCAATTTTTTTTAGAAATTTGAAAATCTGGATCATCTACTATAAAACCAAATTGCAGGTGCACAACTACACAATCTGTGACATGGTTTCAAAAGATGTATGCTTTGTTTGGAATGAGGCAGAAGGGGGGGCTCAGTGCTAATGAATTTGCATCATGTCTTGTAACACATAGAAGAAAATGTGAATTCTTTCGACAGGTAATCATCTATTCTGATGGCTTCACTTATCAGAATCGAAATCGTATACTTGCTAAAGCTTTAAGTGTAAGACATTTTTGTGTAAAACAAAACATGCAAAAAACGTGGAGCAAAAAATCTTGGAGGGTGAACATACTTAGATGGAGGTTGATAGTGTTCACTCAACAATTGAAGACGCCTAAAAAACAAGTACCGTACATTTATTTATCACTTGAATATGTGCATCTAAATAGAGCCTTCCGAATCAACCCTAGGCCTTATGAGAAGTATGTGACCTTTGATTTTTTCCAGAGATTTAGAAAAAATGAAAATGGGTTAAATCACTTAAACCTTCTAAGGAAGCCACGGTCACAGATGTATGCGCTCTGAGGTACGCAGCAGATGGGTTAATGTTCTTCAAATTAAGCTACACAGAGGACTGGCAAACATTATCACTGGGTCGAAGAGACAAGCGTCCAACATCCGACCCCTTTCAAAAATAAAAAGCGTAAAGTATGAGCATTTGCAGTCAAAGAAAGCTGTGCTGCCTTCAGATGTTCACAACTTCTATGACTCTTTTCCACAGTAATTCTTTACTACATTATCAAAGAATTGTATTGAAATGTGTGTTTGATGTTATATAATTATTATATTATGTATTAAAACTAAAGTAAAAGTAATACATTTGTTAATTCATAAAACTATATCTTTCTACAAGTTAATTCATAAAACTACATCTTTCTACAATTTTTTTTTCAACTTGTTCAATTAATTTTATTAAACTGTTCTTATCTAATAATAAATAAAATTGTCTCTTGTAATTTGTATTCAATTGTTTTTCAAAAGTTTGATACATTTTTATAAAATTCAAAGTTTATTTTAAAATTTAAAATGTATTGTTTTGTTTCATAATGCATAAAGATTGTTAAACTAGTGAATTAATTATTATGTATGGCCTATATTGTATTAGCGAGAATCAATTGCTACATTTTAATGTCATAAAATAGTATCAACCACTGTAAAATGTAGTGGTACAAACCTGCCAAGTTTTTAAATGCATATCAACTCTCTCAATGCCAACCGGCCAACTCGAGGATAAGGCTCAAAACGGCCAACTCATTTCAATTTTTTTTTATCGCAAAACGGCCAGGTCCAAAAAAACCATACATAAAACAAATTTTTATAAAAACATTTTAAGGTCATTAGAACTATATCTAACTTTTAAACACGTAATCCAAATTTCTTTAAAAATAAAATATTTTTACTTGATCTATGCAGTTTTTTTGCTTCTCCTGAAAAATTTTGTATTTTGTACTTGGCCGGTTTTCGCCTGGCAATGACAAAATGGATTTTAATTTTTTTTAAAATGTTTCTTTTATCTTGAAACGGATTGTCCTTATTTCATTGATTTCAATGTTTCAGATTACGGACGTTTCAGGAATGAATTAAGTTGGTAACCCGAGGTACCACTTTTTAGATTTTTGCAGGGGGTACCCCGGTATATCAACACAAAAGATACTCGAGTTCCATTGTATTCAAACACAAGTTTGATTTTAAAGTACATTAGAAATGTTCCATTAAATGGAAAGTTAACTAGATGTTCATTTTAAAATAGATACACACTTATAAACAATCAGAGAAAAAAAATGTTTTTTTTTTTGTTCACCATTAATATATGTCTTCATTCACCAACTGGTGAAGTTAAATGAGAAATATGTGAAGTGACTCAAAAAGAAGACCAGCTCTGATGGGTACCCTATATTCTACTAGCTTCCTACAGAAACATTCATTGTGACAAAACCCTTCAAATCAAGCACTTCTAAGACTTGAAGTTGAAGCTTGTAAAAAGAGCAATCTTCTTCTTCTTGTATAAGTATTTCTTATTTTCTCATTGTTTACATACTGAAGGTAAGAGATGATGACATAAAAAGAAGACCAATTTGCAATGAATCAATATTTTTATTGAATAACTTTCTTTTAGTGATGTATTTGATAACTAAAAAACAATTAATTGAAGTAGAGGCATCTGTACATGTACTACAACAGAAAACATGAAAAAAGTTACAGGTTTGTAAAAAACATCTAGTACAATAGGTAATCCTCAGCTCCATAATCCCATAGTAAATAATTTTCACCATTACTTGAAAAAAAAAATTGAGTTATAACAAAACACAATTTTATATAGATCAGTGAGATTTTTAAAAAGTTAAAAACCCATTTTTTGTTTCTCTTTAATTAAAATACTTGTATTTAGAAATGTTTCACTATTTGTCTTTGGGCTGTACAGTTTATATGTGGTGATAATAATTTAAAAAAAGCATTTATTGATATGGAAATCACAAATGATTACTATAAACTATAGAGCCAAGCATTCTATAATACATGAGCTACATAATAGTTTTTCAAATAGATACAGTTCAAAATGCATGTATGGTGGGTAAATATCAATCAGTTGTACACATTTCAAAAGGCAAACACTTGGGTTAAATATTCTACACAAGCACTGTCACATACACACTCATAACGCCAGCTTTCATCAAATAATCCTGCACCTTTTCACTTCACATTTCATCTTTACATTCACACTTTGGTTATCAATGATATGGAGGGGGCTTTAATCAATTTATATCTTATTTAGCACATTCGTTTTTTTATGTTTTGTTTGCATTTTGGTTAAGAATCTGTTTTATTGCTGGGGGTTTTCAATGTTTTTGTAAACGGTAGTTTTGACATATAGAATTAGAATTTTTTTTGATGTCGTAAATCATATAGAAATCTGTGTAATAATGTGAAATTGTAAATATTTTGGAAATCAAGAAAACTTGAAATTGTAAGCTTCTGCATAATCAGTTACAACATGAAGAAAATCATAGAATGACATTGACAGGGCTTAATAAGAACATGATATGAAATGTCACCTTTATCCAGTAAAATGATACAGATATTTAGGCTGAGACACTAGCACAAATAATTGAACTTAGAAAAATAAATAAACTGTAAAAATTGTATAAACAATTAAAAGACTGTAGAGCTTAGTATTAGACTAATTAGTACTGTGAGAAACAGTAACATGTTCGTTCATTGAACAAATTAACAGCGTAAAGCTCATTAGTTTGCATTATCTGATAATGGGGAGCTCAAACTCAAATATGACAAATCTGAACAATTGGAAATAAATACTGATTTGTATTTCAGAATTTATAAAAACTATATATATATTTTAAAACACCCAAGATATCTTTTAACTCTTTGTAATTTTTTTGTGTTTAATGGTAGGCAAAAAAAAATAATTTAATATAATATAATATAAAAAGAAATATATGGAAAAAAAAACATATACAGAAGACTACAGAGACAACAGCAAACAAACAAGTTGGTTCAGATAACGCTCAGGCCCTAATGCTAGGCTTAGATGTGGGTCCATCTAGAGCCTGCGGTACACCATTGATGCTCTTTGACTTGAGCACTCCGTCTTCTTCTATCATTACAGTCTCCTGCCCGTTCTCTACCACCCTGAATGTACAAACACTTTGAATTAAAACACATTCAACATAGTACATTCAACATTTATTTAATGTCTCAATCTGAGCTTTCTTTAGAAGGGTTCTTTACTCTTAGATTTCCCAAACTTCACAATTTGTTTGAACCGTGACCATTCTAAAGCACATGTTGAACTGTCTATGTTTCGTAAGCTAAATGCATTTTTTGCTATTTAAACTTCATGACTTATTTTGTAACAGAGAAACGGATGGTTGTAAACACAATATCACAAGGAGCACGATTAACATTCAATAGTCATAGGTCCAAAAGACCTGGTACAATGTGCATCAGCAGCAATAGCACCGGAACTATTCCCACCACATGTATTATCAAGGCTAGGATTTTGGATTAGCAAGTTATCACAAATGAAATTCTGCATAAAACTGCCAGAACTACAATTTCCAGGATATGTTGTGTATGTTTATTGTTTGCTGAGAGTCCCCCTGTTTTTTAAGTGGCATGGAACATCACAGTAATTTGTCAAGTTATTAGAAATGAGCTCAGGCGATTGGAGAACAAATCCACAACAATACCACCATAACTAGTGTTATACAATACTGCCCAGATAATGGTGTCTAAACACTTGCCAAAAGAGTTGTGGGGGAAAGGAAGAATTGAAGCCACTCCACAATGACATGGTTTCCTGTCGTCCAGATCCACACAACAAATGGGACATGTCTTTTCACCTATTATATCTGCCAGATACGGCTCATTTGGATTTGCCTCATTTTAAAAGATAAAAACCCAGTGTGATGGTGACATCCTTTAGAGAAGCTCTTGACATACCACCAGGAATTATTCCAGAAGTGTCAGAATGCTGAGACTATTGTTATTGCTGTGCAAGGGAAATATTTAGCAGTATTTGTTGGGTAGATGTATATTTTGTGTACCGGTATATTTCATCCGCCACAACAGGAATATGGCACAATTGTTTTCTGACCAAAAAGAACCTTTACTAATGATTACAATATCTTATGCTTTTTGTATTTTCTAGTTATTTTTATAATGTATTCTTACAATATAATAATTAAACTTTTAAATCAAAATTGAATACAATGAAGAGTAGAAATAATTAAAAAGATATTGTCGATGTTTGAAAGAATGAATTCAATTTTTAAAAAATGAAAATGATACTTTTATGTCTTGTAAACTTCTGTTTGCCTTAAAAAGGTATCTAAATATTTAATGTAAATTGTTAGAAATGTCCTCAATCATTGCTATATTCAGGGACAGAATATTGTTTATTATTACAAAATAATAATTAACACTGCATAAAAATGCAATAAAATTAATATATTTATATCATTTGATGAAAAAAAAAATATTTCAAGAAAACTACAAATAAAAATCATATTTGGAATTCATCTATTACAAGTTGTTTTTTAACTCGACAATAAGAGCGTGTGTAAGTTATTTAACAAAAAAAAACACCTTACTTTTTAGTGACAATTCGTTTTCCGTTCACTATCTTTGTTGATGTAGAGGTAGAGCGGAAATTGCCACCTATTGTTGGACCTCCAAAGCTTGTGCTAGAGAAATGGGATATCCTGTAAAGCCCAAGAAATTGGCAAACTTTAGTTTTCAAAAACAATATTCCAAACAACAAGATAATATCTTGTGTAAACAGAAACACAACTGATAACTAAGGGACGATTTCAACATGAACATTTCATGGAGGTATTTTTTTTTTTTCATACAGTGAAACATAGACAAAATGACATTGTGAACAGATTAGAAAAAAAATGTGCACTAAGGCAATTGTTTAATTGAATGAGAATTAGTGGCGAAAAAAAAAGAGACTATGTTGATCGATGCACACGAATTCTGATAAGAAATATCAACATTGTTTCAATGTTATCAACATTCTTTACTTCATGCTGGATATAAGAAAAAGGAATTCAATAACTATTGATTTTTGTTTTAGCGAGGGATAGAACTGGCCTTCCCCAAAAATTAGGGAAAAATATTTTCCTGTCAGTGACAATGTGAAAGGAACTTTTGTCACCCACTAATATCATATGTGTACAATATCATACGCAAAATTCATTATAATTTTCTCATATTACTCATATTAATTTTTTTTTAATCAGCATTCTTTATTGATATCTCTTGTTTATTGAAAACTAATTGAAAAATTGACTTCAAACAGAATATGTTTCAAAATTAGGAAAAGTGACATCCCTGTTTTAGTCATGAGTACTCAGTGGGGAAATGTGCACAAGCCGATAGAAACTGCATTCTTATTCAATAAGCATTAGCAGGCGCAGAAATAAAGCATAAATTAGCTATGTATGAGCTATTCGAACTGTGTATCACAACTGGGTGTCTGTCATATGACTGACTACACAAGGTGTCTACTACCTTTTTCAAAACACTGCCATACATCATACTGTGAATTATATTAATGAGAAAAACTGCATTTAAAATATGGCCTCCATATATCCAATACAAATGATTATTTCGAATAGGGAAAAAAAAGTGTGTTTTTAGTTTGTTTATTTTCTTCATTTTGCCCAATGGATTTCACTTCTACGCAGATGCCTAAAGCAATAGACAACTAAATATATAAATGTAATAAGCTAATTATGAGGTATCCCTTTCACACATAGGTCTTGGGGAAAGTGAATCAACAAAGAGTATTGGTGCCAAATGCATTCAAGGGGATTATGTGTCTAGCACAGCATTCATCTGTCTTTAATTTGTCTTAACTAATGTCATATACCCATCAGAGCTGGGAAGAATCAAGAACACCCTCCACGCCCTGGAAAAAAATAATATTTGCATGCATTAACCTTGATTTGAGCCCTGTACCTTTGGAACAGTGAGTTGAGCATGATACCTTGTGGCACAAATTTTAGAAAATGCAAACTTTCAAAATATAAATATATTTTGGAGGAACATTTTTAACTGCCAAGTCTTAAATATGTCTTTGTAATTAAATCCATTATAAATTAGTATTTTCTTTCTTTTATAAGTATCATATTTGTTTCTGCAGGTGCTAAACAATTGTATGAAAATTCCTCTAATAATCCCTCAATAATTGTATTTCTTCAAAATGTCTGTAACATGTCTTTCTGAACAGGGTAGCAGTTTTGTTTAAATACAATTGTGGGTTATACAAAAAAATTCCATTTTTAATAATTTTTGCCATATAAAAAAAAAAAATACAGATAACTATGTCAAGTAAAGTTTTTCTTTTTTACTATCATTGATAAAACAAATAGATAGCCTATGAAATAAAATAACAAATGCACTAATCATTGGTGGATCGAACAGTGGGGATATGAAAGGGGGACAATGGGGAAAAAATGTTTTTCTTTACTTTGTAACAAACTAACATTATTTGAAAAACTAAGAAATTAATTCAATTTTTTTTTATTTTACGTAAAGGAAATTATTGAGAATAAAAAATATTTTTAATCTTATTGCAAAGCAGGTTTGGTAGGAATGAAAATATTGTTAAAATAGACTTCAAGCAAACGGATTACCTTCTAGCGATGTTTAACAATATTTAAACGTTAATTGCCAAGCAAACTTATTTTGTTAGTCATATATCTAAATTATTAGTAGGTTCATGCAGTTAAGTTGATTCATCAAAAGAAAACAGTTCCACTTTTTTTTTCTTTGAAATTTGAGAAATCCTGACTTATCCCACCTATCAGTAAAAAAAACTATCAAACATAACTCAACTTCAAGTAATATATGTAATAATAATTTTGTTCAACACAACAAAATTCAACCCTAGTAAACCTACTACTAGCAAAAAAAAAAAAAACACAAAAAAAAAAAAAAATTATACAGGGAATTGAAAACATTCAAATTTTAAAACCAACAAGATGCCTGGTTGTGCAGCAATCAAGAAAGATGTGTTGGAGAAGGAATCAACTGAATAGCTTAATCTGGATTTAAGATGAGGAGGAGCTGACTGTTAAATTAAAGTCATAGGGATAAGTTGCATATTTATATTTTAAAAAAAATGGAACAAATAAATATGATCATGAAGATTGTCCTACCCAGCTGTTGTAGCTCCAGAAAATCCAAAGAATGGATCAGACATCATGGACATCATGGGAAAGCCAAAATGTACACGAGGGGAGAAGGCCAGGAAAGGGTGATGTGTGTGATGCATGTGGTGGAGTCCGCTAAGTCTACCCCGGCTGTGTTCCCCTCTGCGTCGTCTCATTGGTCGGCCGAAACTGGAAAAAATGGAAGTACACGCCATGTGGGGAATGGACATCATCACGGCTGTGCTGATGTAGTTCCAGAATGCCGCAGGAGACGACTGCATAATCTCACCATAAGCCAGTGAGTTGCGATGGAACACCAAGTTTAATGATTACAACACAAGTGCTCCCTCCCCCACCCACCTCAAACAGCAAAATAAAAACAACATGCAGTACACAGCAAGAAAAAACTAATCTAGCAAAAAAAAAACACCTCATGCTGAAGAAATGGAATAATTTGGTTTAAAAAAAAATACCTCCACTAGACATTAAAAGCATCATTTAGAAATTCAGATTTTTTAAAGAAAAAATATAGACCAGAGGAGCCACAATTTTTACCCATTGGAAAATAAATGTCATGCACCACAGCACACCTTAAATTTCTATAACATCAACAAAGAACATGAAAAAAAGAAGAATATTTTCTGGCTCTACCAATCAGTTCAAAGTTTGTTTGTAATTAGAATTTAGAAGAAGTAATGATAGTACAACTGTGATATATACCGTAATCAAATCTAAATTGTCTAATTTTGATTTCTAAAGACTTTAAAAAAAAACCCACCAATTTACACTACAAATAAAAATAATTAATCACCTTTAAAAATTTATCCAGAAACCATTCAGATGTTAAAAAAATTCAAATTATAAATTGCTGAGCTAAGGTTGTACAAAAAAGTAACAACAGACTACAACCAGAAAAAAAAAACAACTGGCAACATTCAAACTATAAAATCAAGGAAATCAATTGAAAAGTTTCAAACATCCAAAAATAAAATTGATCAATAAATCATTAAACCATCTACTGTTACTAATTGATTTCAAATTATTTATGTACCAAGCTAAATAATGTGAGTGCACATATTAAACTCTAGATTTATCAGACGAAGTAGTTTAATAAACATGTCAAACACAATGTACAATCAATAAGGAATGCCAAATATGTCAATTTAAGTTGACGATGTAATAAATATCTAGATGTAAATATTTCTCAACAATATTTGTTAGGGAGACTGAATAGAATTATTTCATTTCCTGAGGAACTAAGCAGAGTTGCAGGGCTTTGTGCTGGCCCTTACTCTGTGAACACAAATGTTGTCTTAACATTGCAGTTTAGTAAACTATAAAGCCTTTGGAGCAATGCTTAGTTATAAACCTTTAATAATATTATTTGAAACATATTATATTTCTGTTTACCATTTTCTATTTGCATTTATTTTTTTTTTTTTTTTTTTTTATTTTATTTTTTTTTTATTTTATTTTATTTTTATTTTTTTTTTTGTAAAATACTTACAGAACTCAAGTTTTATTTGAAAAGTTATCCAATAGAACACTTTTGTTCATAAAATGTCTACAATACTTTTGAACATAAGAAACATGCAAACAACTTTCAGCCACATATAAAAAAAACAACAAAAAAAACAACTAGTTAGTAAAAGCATAAATACTTTCTAGATAAATGTTTTGTTAGATTGAGGCTTAAGTAGAACCCTGACATTCATCAGGGTTACATTCCTATACACACTTGCCAATTTTGAAAATCCATGAAGTTTGGACAAACAACTAACTTATATACACAATTTCATCTGTAAACATTAATTATGCCCTCAAAATATTTGAAAGTTCATTAAAACTGCTATAATTTGAATTACCATTTACAATTAAGAAGGTAAAAATAAACATACAGTAAGTACTGTATAAGTAAAAAAATAATAAATAATGTGCATCTCCCTCTGCCTCTTTGCCGCCAGGTCTGCTATAAGGTGAACTCTCCAGAATGCATTTAAATTAAGACGCAGAATGCTATGCTACCACTTTTTTTGTGTGCTTACTATAAGTTATTTTATTGTGCACTAAAATTTCAGTACAATCACATAGTGACTGAGGAGAGCTTTACAATGGGCCCTAGTGTTTCATTTAAAATATATATAAAGTAGACTGTGTGTAGGTTCAACCAATCATATTAGTTAATTTCTCATATTATACTTTTGCCATTTCACTTTTGACATGTGTCTTCCCTAGCTAAGTGGTTAACCTATCAGACTGCCATGCAGGCGACCCGGGTTCAATTCTCCAGTCAGTCTATACCTTTTTTTTCTACAATTTTTTTTACATTTTAATCAATATTACATTTTAAAAAAGATTGTAAATCTACTAGCACCACCATGCAATTAAGATTGATTTTTTTAATAAAAAAGACTTGGCTATTATTTTTTACACGATTACAATATTTATTTTTAATAATTTTTTTAAAAGTCTTCAGTAAAAAAATAATAAATAATAATTAGATTTATAGCTTTCTGTTCATTGTAATTTTAAATTTTTTTTATTTGTAGCTTATAAAGGCCTGTTTTTTTTTCACCTGGGGCAACTGCAATTTAGCTTGTTTAAAATATAGTCATCTACACAATTGTACTAATGTATATTTAACTTAATTTTCTGGGCTAATTAGCCTATTTTTATTTGTAGCCTATTTATTTAAAAACTAGGTTAAATTTGTGTCTTCAATGCATGTTTAGTAAGTAAAGTAATCATGCCAAAAAAACATTAGGGAATTTAATGGGTACAAAATAAATAAAAAAATTTATAATTTTATTATTGGGAAGTATTTTCTTATTGTTGTGCAAATAATCCAAATTACTGATGCACAATTTCTACATGAGCACGTAGAAAATATCATGCAACAAACAAATTTTACAAACAATTCAATCAACTTGGTACTTCCACATTTTAAAATATAGAACAATTTTATCCTATAACTTTAAAGGTTAGTTGTTTAAGCTACTAAAAAGGAAGCCAAAAAAAAGTAAAGAAAATAGAAGTAGGCTCCTTTCAAGTATTAAAACTAAAATTAGTAAAACTTTACAATTAAAACCAAAATGAAAATATATTATTAAAATAAATTTGATACACAAATACTTTTGTATTCTATAGATTTATACCAAATTATTCATTATCCTTTAGCAATCATTTGATTTAATTGTTATTTTAAGATGATGTTACAATGAAATTGACACTAAAAATTTTTTTTAGTATAGAAACTATTCTGCATAACCTTATACCGGTACCAAACAGATCTTAAAAACACAAAACAATAAAAAGCTTCAGAAATACAAATGAGTGGAGAATAACTAAAAGCAATACAAGCAAGCATTAAAACAGCTTAAACAATAAAATTTGATTTTTTAAAAAGGGGAGAAAAACACAAACTTTGAAATAAAATATTATAATTATCACATAAACCCATAACTGAATGTTCCAGGCAACTCTTGAGGCTTATACTGAGAGTTACTTACCCTGAGCTGGCAAATGGGTCTTGTGAGAAGAAGGAGGACGCAAAACTGTTCCCGTGAGGGAACCCTGGAAAAGATGATTCAAATGTGTTGCCATTTCGCCGCGCAACTGCAGATAAATTGTGTGTGTGGCAATAAATGAAGCAAACAAACAAACAAAAAGAACCTAAGCAAAACAAGAAAACAAAAGGCCAGAATAGAAGTTTTTAAAAATCCGTGCAAACTCAATTTTTCTTGGTGCTGATGGCTCACAATTTACAAATTCAATCTGATTTAATGTAAAATGTTTAATAGTACAGAAGAAATCTTACAGACTTATTGATTCAATAGAACAAATCAAATCAATTTAATCCATCATTTTGATGTCATTAATGATGAAAATTAAACTAGATTAAGGACAACTTTGATGCCTCCTTTATATAATATTTTTTTTATAAGAAAAGAGGAGTTCTAGTTAATACTTGGCTGTGAATTATTGCCAACCTGAAACAGAAGTGAGAAATCAAGCAAACCTACAGCACTTAGAAAAATAGAAAAATTGATTGGCCGAGAAAAAGGAAAATGAATCCTAACTATAAAATACTGCATCTAAAAATGAAAATAACAGAAAATGGAATAGTCAACAAATTAAAAACTAAATTATCAACCTATAAAACAAATGACAAATAAAGTTAACAAATAAACTAATAATAAATTTTGAAAAAAAAAATGTTTTGTGCAAGTGTATGTATTTATAATCGACTATAAATGTGTGTGTGTATATATATATATATATATAAATAAATATTTATATATATATATAAAAATATATTATATCATACATGCTTATTTATTATTATGAACTAAGAATATTATCCAGCTCTATTTAATATTTATGCCTGTCAAGGGCTTCTAAGACATACCACCAAAGAAACTAGCAAAAGGGTCATCTGTGCCGAAAAATTCTCTGAAAATTTCCTCTGGGCTTCTGAAGTGGAAGTGGAAGCTTCCAAAGCCTGATGGGTCAAAGTTAAAGTCTTCATCTCCTCTGTGTCCACTATTGATAATACCATCTTTGCCATATCTATCATAGATTTCTCTCTTTTGTTCTGAAATATAATACCACATATATTAATTAAACTAAAGAAATGAAGAAGTATTTCTTAAATTTTTTTTTATTTTCACAAACTTCAAACTTTTTTTACCTATACATGTGACATTTCTTAATGTTAACAGGCAGTAATCCAAATTTTTTTTAGCATGATTTTTATGTACTTATTTAATTAAGAAAAAAAACAGGATGGGAGCTTTTTAAGGACTCCTCAACTTTACATAGTTATGTTATTCACTTTAAAAACAAAATAATTTTAAAAAATCCTTTATTGTCTGTCTTGATAAGATTTATAAGCTTTTAAAAATTGGTCATGGGGCAGGGTAGCCGAGCGGCAGCGCGTTCGACTGGCGATCCGAGGGTCCTGGGTTCAAATCCTGGTGAAGCCGGGATCTTTTCCCAGGACTTAAGGGTGTCCCTGAGTCTACCCAGCTCTGATGGGAACCTGACATTAGTTGGGGTAAAGTAAAGGCGGCTGGGCATTGTGCTGGCCCCACATCCCCTAGTATGCCGTGGCCACAGAAACTGGTGAACGCTGCTTCACCGGCCCTATGATCACTTTGGTCCGAAGGGTACTTTACTTACAAATTGGTCAGCTTTTCCCAAATTCTAACACTATATACAATTACTTCTTAGATTAAAAGACACAGGGTAATCATTTTAATTTTCACCTTTTTTTTATATTAAATAATTGATTGTGGAATATATAAATTCTAATTAATTAATTAAAAATTATCATGTAATATAAATCCTGTAATTTTTCAATTGATTTTCATGCAATATTTTTTTGAAGATTTGGTTTTCAAAAACAACAGTTTTTTAAAAGATTTCTTTAAATAATTGTAATTGTGGCGTGAATTACATCGGTTTTCATTTCCATTTTGTCAAAAAGGTAACAACCACTTAACTGTACCCTAATGGGCTTAATAGATTCATTCATGGCATTAACCCAGTAACATATCTTAAATTACAAACTATAACTAGCATCAGTATAAACTAGCTCGGATACATTAACAAATAAATAAATCATACTATCTGACAGGACGTCATAAGCTTCTGAGATTTCTTGAAACTTTCTTTTAGCCTCATCTTTGTTGTCAGGATTCTTGTCTGGATGCCATTTCAGAGCCAGTCTCCTGTAGCTGTTGGTTATAAATGTAATTTGTGTGTTTTTATAATGTTTTTAGATAAGCAAATGTACCAATTCAATGTTAAGGAAACATTTAAAAGTAAAATGACCTTTATTATTTCTAGCTCTAACAATACTTGTCATCAACTTAATCAAGTAATTAATGTGATGTTAATAGTTTATGCCTAGGTTTCATTGACAGTAAGCAGAAAAAGAATAATAACTTACGCTTTCTTAACATCTTGCTCTGTGGCAGATTTTTCTATGCCCAACACCTCATAGTAGCATGTAGCTGCACTGGTCTTTCTTGTGGCTGGCATTGCGCCACTATAGCTCCCAATAACACCGTAAGGCCCTTATTCCTCACAATTTAATTCTATAACGAAAAAGAGACAAAGAGTTTATTGGTTTAGTAACAGAATAATTATTCTTGGGTGTAATATACAGATCTGTCTATTGTCATGCAAAATAATAAGAATTCAGAGCATAGGTTATGGAAAAACAACAACAACATGCATATAAAAGTGAGTGAAACTAATAACACATTGAGACAAAATAATGTAAAGTTACATATCAATGATACAAACTGTACTCCTAACCAACTTAAAAGTAAACAAAGCTTCTGGTCCAGATGAAATACCAGCAAGACTGCTTAAAGAACTAACTAATGAAATATCTCCAATCTTTAAAATACTTTTTCAGGCCTCTCTAAACCAGGGCAAAGTGCCCAAAGATTGGAAATTAGCCAATGTAACCCCCCTTTTCAAAAAAGGAGATAAATCTGACCCCGGAAATTATAGACCTGTTTCTCTAACAAGCATAACATGTAAATTACTTGAACATATAATATATAGTAGTATAGTAAATCATCTAGACAAACTAAATGCACTGTGCCCACACCAACATGGCTTCAGGAAAAATAGATCATGTGAGACTCAATTGATAGGCTTAATAGATGACTTGTCTAAGGGATTAGATAATAACAACCAAATTGATGCTATATTACTAGATTTTTCAAAAGCATTTGATAAAGTTCATCATTCTAGTCTTCTTAAAAATCTTAAATACTTTGGCATCTCTGGTCCCTTACATCAGTGGATTCAGGACTTTCTTATAGGCAGAGAACAAACAGTGATAATAAATGGCTCTAAGTCATCACCAATAACAGTAAACTCAGGAGTTCCACAAGGAACTGTTCTAGGGCCCCTACTATTTCTAATTTACATTAATGATCTGCCAAATTGCATCAACACAGGCACAAAAGTAAGATTATTTGCCGATGATTGCATAATTTATAGAATAATAAAGACAGGAAAAGATAGTGAACTTTTACAAAAAGACCTAGATGAACTACAAAAATGGGAATCCAACTGGAGTATGTCTTTTCACCCAGAAAAATGCCAAATAATAAGGGTATCCAAGAAAAAGAAACAAATAATAACAAACTACTTCATTCATGGTAAAGAACTAACTCAAACTAGCAATGCCAAGTATCTAGGAGTAATAATAAATGATAAGTTATCTTGGAACCCTCACATTGATGAAGTAATTAAAAAATCAAACAAAACATTAGGATTCATAAAAAGGAACTTTTACAAATGTAATAAGAATATAAAACTAAAATGCTATCTCACATTAGTTAGGCCTATACTAGAATATGCAGGATCTGTATGGGACCCATCAACTAAAGAAAACATTAAAAAAATTAGAACAAATTCAAAAAAGAGCTGCAAGGTTTATAACTAGTGAATATTCCCAATTGACAAGAGTAACACCATTAGTAAAATCACTAAACCTAGAAACACTAGAGGACAGAAGGGCAAAGAGTAAAGTAGTAATAATACATAAGGCATTAAACTCTAATTTAGAAATACAACCCAATAACAATCTGTTGCAAAGCTCAGATAAACATAAAGACAAAAACACCTTCCTTGTCCCTTATGCGAGAACAAATGCATATAAGTACTCTTTCTTCCCGAGTGGCATTCGGGCATGGAATGGGTTGCCTGAACAAACCAGGAAAACCAATAACCTAACATCATTTAAAACATTAATAAAAATGCAAGACTAGACTCGGACCACGGATGAGCGTAGGACGCAATAATCTTCTTTATAGAAGATGTAATGTATAAGATAAGTACCTATATAAAATATCTCTAAAATGTAGTAACCATGTATGTGTGCGTATTTAATAAGGAAGTGTTAATACCTGTCACTTTCCAAAACACCCACAATATATCGAACAGCTAATCTATACAATTAAAACCTCTACCATCTAAGTACATTCACTGTGTACATTTGACTTTCCTAATACAAATGACTAATAAGAGTTCCTATTTTTGAACACTGTTTAAGGAGGCATAGTGTTCTGTCTTTTTTACTTTCTATCATTTAAACCAATTTTTAATGTTCAGTGATGGCTCCATTGAGATTTTTACAATTGACAGTTTACTTCAAATGTTTACTGACTGATATTAAAATAAATATCTTATTATGGGCTGTCCATAGATGACGTCACACGATTTTTGCAAATTTTTAAACCCCTTCCCCCACGGTCACAAAAAGTCTAGCAAATAAAATCAGAGCACACAGTGGTCCTCATTTTTTTTTTCATTAAAAGACTAGATTTATTTAAATGAAAGACCTTGGGTACCAGATGTTTGTTTTTTTAATTAGGGGGTGGATAGAGGGCAGTGATAAATCTGTTAGCGATGAACAAAAGCTTTAGATGGATTGGGATGATGGGGCGAATGATGAACAAAAGCTTTAGATGGATTGGGATGATGGGGCGAATGATGAACAAAAGTTTTAGATGGATTGGGATGATGGGGCGAATGATGAACAAGCGTTTTAGATGGATGGGGAGGAGGGGGCAAATATATTACAAATACTAAGAAAATTTGATGTTTCAGTTATAATAATGTGAATGCTAATGTAACATACAAATATGTTAATATATTTTAAAAATTTAACATTACAAAACTGGGATTTTGAAACAAAAATGTGATCCCTCCTGCACTTACCCCCTAATTTTAAACCACTATTCCAATCGTCACAAAAAAATTCATGCTTATACTTAAAAGTAAAACGTGTTTTAATTCACTTTTATTGTCATTTTATTGTGTAGAGACATAATCATTGATAAAACAAAAAGACTGTAATATGTAGTAGAAATTATGTAGTAGAAATTTTGCATCGCTCAGACTCAGATTCAAATGGAGAATATCAGACCTCAGCCTCCACACCAAGAAAAAAAAAGATATTCAAGAGCATTGTTGTCAGCGTTATCTTGTATGGATCTGACTGCTGGAGAACTACAAAGGATAAGGAAACTGGAGGCCTTCCAGACATAAAGCTTTCGACCACGCATACTCAAGATCTTATGGCCAAAATTTATCTAGAACGAGGGCCAACGCAAGAGAACAGGAATAGTTCCGCTAGCAGAGCGCATCTCAGCAAGGAGATGGCGATGGATGAGACACATCTACAGAATAACAGCTGACTCCCTCAAACATGACAAACCCTGAGATGGACTGCTCTGGGGGAGTCTTATCCCGCATGGAAAAAGGTCGAAATGAAGACCTAAAGTAAACGTGCAGAAGAATGTTGGAGAGGGACCTGAATGCTAGAGGTCTGAAACAAGAAAAAAAAAAACGCGAGCCTCAGCAAACAGGGATTGAGTGATGTAGTAGACCTGAGTAAACATACAACACAGTGGCATTCAAACTTTATTTTTACAGAGTACCAAGAAAAACACACAAGAAAAAAAACAACCCTTGCTGATGTGCATGTGGATATACCGATATTTGATGTAAAGAAAATATTTAAAAAAACTTATAACAATAATTATAATTGCTTAATAAGACCCTGTGTTTAGTAGTAAAAAAGAAAATATTCCAACAGTTGGCATGTGTGAACGCAATATAGGAGTTGAACGCAATATAGGAGTGATTCGCAAACTTTTCCCGACCACTAAGTTTTTTTAGGCCAGGTTTTCGCAATGCGCCGTTCCCTTCATGAAATACATACAAGGCGCATTTTACAGTTTACCAAAACGAAAAAGAAAAAAAGTAGCCTTTGAAATATTCCGCGGCACCCCTAAAAAGACCTCTTTGGCAACCACTGCAGTAGAGAGACGGTCGCTCTCTATTGGTGCAGGTATCATTATGTCAGTTATATCAGAACTGCACCTACCTACTAATTACCTAATTTTTCAAAGTTTCGCAATCGTTACGGAATGTTGACCCATTTACAAAAATTAACGAATATTTGTAGAAAAAAATACGAATATTCCGCGGCACCCCTAAAAAGACCTCTTTGGCAACCACTGCAGTAGAGAGACGATCGCTCTCTATTGGTGCAGGTATCATTATGTCAGTTATATCAGAACTGCACCTACCTACTAATTACCTAATTTTTCAAAGTTTCGCAATCGTTACGGAATGTTGACCCATTTACAAAAATTAACGAATATTTGTAGAAAAAAATACGAATTTTCGGCGACATTAAACTCAGATGTTTATATATTTTTGTCGGCACAAATTCACCTGGTGCATATTTGGACACTATAATAAAGGAATTGAGCAGCATACAACGTCCAGATGCATCTAGCCTGGCTTAAGTAATAAAAAATAAATCCATGATTTCTGGATTGCACTGAAGATATTTTCTAACAAAAACGGGTACTCAATCATACAAAAATATTACTAAATCATACACAAATATTACTCAACCATACAAAAATATTACTCAATCATACACAAATATTATTCAATCATACACAAATATTACTTAATCATACACAAATATTACTCAATCATACACAAATATTACTCAATCAATCATACACAAATATTACTTAATCATTAAGGACTACTGAAAAGTCCTTGTTAATCATACAAAAATATTACAATGTTCATGTTGCTTTTTAAAAAAAAAATTCCACATCCAATTGTATAATACGAACTGTTTTGTTTTCATGTGTGCTTAAGATAAATACATCAAACGTAATTGAGTCAGCTGATCAATTGCTAACACTAAAAGGAAAATATGCTGATCCTTTATCAAAATATAAGGGGTCGATTGAAACAAATTAAAACATTGAAAATAAATAAACTACTTACTAGTAACCAAGCACAAACAAATCTAGTGGTGAAGTTCTCTGGAGTTTTATTTAGCAGTGATAGGGTGTTTAAAATATGCGGTAGTGTCAAGAGCGTTATTATAGATCCCGCCAGGGATGCCGCGAAGGTTCTGGGCTCGAACCCTGGTGCAGGCTAGGATATTTTCCCGGGACTTGAGGATGCCCCTGAGTCTACCCAGCTCTGATGGGTACATGACACTAGTCGGGGTAAAGTGAAGGCGGCTGTGCATTGTGCTGGCCACATATCCCCTAGTATGTCGTTTACTCGAAAACTGGTGAACACTGCTTCAACAGCCCTATGATTAGTTTGGTCCGATGGGTACTTTACTTTTTATTATATAGAGCTATTTTAATTAAGATTTCGAATGCTAGGTCCAAGTGACGAACTTTTGTTCTTGTAATCAACTCTTTTGTCTTTATAAAAAAAAAAGAAGCTTATTTCATAACTATATGTGACCTAACGAAGCAATGAACAAACAGAAAAAAACACAATTACTAATGTTCAATGACTTGTTCAGAGACTTCATCGAGTTTCAGTCTTTTCCAGACTTCCCTGAAAATGTTTCTGGACCATTCAAAGATTTAGTATGACTTAGTAATACTCTCACGTGTGAGATAAGTTCTAGCATTCTAAGCATATTTTATTGCAGGCAGGCATGAGCGATACCTGCTGATTTTCATTTAAGTACATCTCTTATTATTCAGAATAAACTATACATATTCAGCCTACTATTGAGAGTGAGCAAAACAATGAGGTGATGAGCAAAGTGTAAAGGGAAAATAAAAGAAAGTATTAACAAAGAAAATAAATCTTTTAAACTGCAAAGAAAGAAAAACGATTATAAAAAAACAGCTTAAAAAATATTTGGAGTTGTTCCAGGGTATGACGTCACACACACCCCCCCCCCCCCCCCGCTCCATTTCTCCCGTTGACCCAGTGCTCAACATCATTATTGTGGGCCTAGGATCGCGATAAACAAAGTAATGAACAAAGTATTGCATTATAGTTTTGTGTAACATGGTGATTTTTTTTGTGCTTTTCAGAGAGCTGTAAAAACGTGTCAACCTTATGAAAAATGCTACGTACAACACACTGAACAAGGTCAAATAAGCAACATTTTGTTTCAAAAAATTTTCAAAATTTCCCTTTTACCCAGGTTTTTATTTCCTCAACGTTCGATGAGTTTATTTCATGTTATATTCGTTGCTATTATCACCCCCCCCCCCCCAAACCAGACCCAACGTACACACATAAACCGTGCAAAGACCAAGGTCAACAAGCGATCTTATAGCGGCGCCCCATGTACCTACTTCTGGTGGACTAAATTTAATTGAAAAAAGATAACAGGAATTCCAGGACAAACACAAATTCAAAGCCATAAACCCAAACAAAAAAAAAGTGAATTTGGGAGTTAAAAAAAACTCTATATGAAATTTCAAGATTTTACGATCTTTTTTTTTTCCAGCCCCCTTCCTCCTAATTAGGGTACTTTTTAAATACTATTTATAAATTATTCGGATAAAAACGTCAATTAAAGACAATAACAATGAATTATACTTTACTTATAACACGTGTCTATGAGTTTATATTAACTTTGGGTTTTCTTTTTAAAAACTGAAACCGAAATTGTCAAAATACTAGCTTCTGTTATGACGTATGACACCACGCCTTTAATTATATCAAAAACTAAAAACCTCTTCAAGATGAGTCACAATTAACTAGGCCTAAGCCTTCGCCATTCTAAACAGCAAATTGGGTTCAACGTATACATGCACGAAAAGTTCCTGTACAATTTTGTCAGCCAGAAGCTTCTTTCGAAAAAAAAACACTATCCCCCCTTCTCCAAACTGTTCTCTGTATGTATTAAACCAAAAGAAGATGTCCCACTGTTTTCTTCTTAGACAAGCATTTTTGGGAGGATGTCTATTTTTGTATTCTACTTTAAATTCATTGAAATAGACTTTCGAGCACTACCTATCTTTGTATGGGGCACGGCGGTGGCCGTGCGGCAGCACGTTCGACTGGCGTACCGAAGGTCCTGGGTTCGAATCCTGTGAAAGCTAGGATTTGTTCACGGGGACTGGAGGGTGTCCCTGAGTCTACCCAGCTCTGTTGAATACATGACACTAGTTGGGGTAAAGTAAAGACTGCTGGGCATTGGGCTGGCCGCACATCCCTTAGTCCTAGTATACCGTGGCCACAGAAACTGGTGAATGCGCTTGATCAATTCGGCCCGACGAGACCTTTACTTTTACACATCTTTTGTAAATAATTTAAGGTTGAATGAACGTGTCAAAGGAGCTCTTTCAAAATTTAGCAATCATCTTAGAAACTACTAAATGTAAAAACAAAAACAAAATTGTGCAATGCTGCAATGAATTAGTTTTAACATTGTTAAGAAAAACATCAACTTATAGAGTTAAGTAAATTCATTAAATAATTTAAACAATGCACCAAATAATTTACAACATTGTAATTGTAAAAATCGAAGAGAAACATGCTTTAAAAAAAAAACAACTCCCCAGATGGTTTCAATAAACAAGTAATTGCAAGCACTTAAAATTTTTAAAAGGCAAGTGAACAATAAATCAAATTTATATGTAAGAAAATTTTCTGAGCTTTAGCCAAATACACCGTACCTTAAAAAAAAAAGAATTTGCGGCTTAAAATATAATCTGTTTAAATGGTAAAATTGTAAACCTTTTCACAAAATGTGATAGCAAATCAAAGCAATACAACTGATAAAATTATACACTTCAGAGCATTATTCGTTCTCGACTAGTCTTTACTTTAAATCTAGAACATTTTGGAAGTTACTTATATCACTAATCAATAAACAGGTGACCTTCAAGGTCAGGACATTCGATCCTTCGAATCAATAAAAAATTTTAGAGACCCTATATATAGTAAATAAAGTATTTGAGGTCCGAAGAAATGGGCCTTGATTTAAACATGAAATACTAATGTACTGTGTGTTGTCATCATGTTTAAAGGTCTTTCCGTCTCAACCGTCACAGTTTACTTTGTAACGACATGGCAACAGGTATTCTTTTAATGGAAATACGTTGAAATTGTGTGTGCGATTTTGCAATCAGGTCCACAATACAGTGGATAAAATGAGAGACAAGCATGTTGTGGCTGAAAAGTATCCTAACAAGAAGAAACACAACAGAACACATTAATTTTTGTAACAGTGGCAGCATTAATGTGAATGTAAAGTTGAAAAAAAAAATAACTATTAGCTTTTTTTTTCATTCTCACTACATTAAGGCGGCTGCCCAGTGTTTCATGTGTCTTTTTAGATATCATAATATACAGTTTAATTTAAATCAAACAAAAAGTTATCAGCAACGCAATCTACGTTGTAGTTTTTTTTATTTCACTCCTAACAAAAATATATATTACAATGACTAACTACTATTAGTAACAATTCCCAGTAAAAAAAACAACAACATTCGAGTCAAGTAGATTACGATTTTTCATGTGGGATATAAAGTGGGATATTGTTTGAAATGTCCAAGACTTTCAGAGGGATTGTGTGTCCATCACAATTCCTTGCTTACTTATCTCAACCCGAGCGACATTTCCATCAGAGCTGTGTGGATCATTCTGATCCTGGTTCGAATCAGGGGTACATGGACGGGTAGGTCACTGCTCTACCGGTGAGCCACCCTTTTAAAATAAAGTGCATAGTGCCACCCAGGCTCCATAACCACCGTGACGTTAAGTACATCGGCCACATTAGGACCACATTACTTCAGCATCCGTCTCTAACTACACGGTCGCCCTGTGCTTTAAGCGTTATATAAAAACTCGCGCTACAAAGCCCGATGATTGTGAGCCTGCCAACTTTCAGTCAATGCTGTTGTGCCAGGCCGAGCCTTGTCTTCACTCCCACGCACAGCAGCTGCAACGAATGCCGCAGTGAAACGGTGGATGGTACTGTGCACCTATCGATACAGTCAAACTGTAGAGTGTTTTCTAGCTATCAGAAACAACGTCACGTTGTTGTTTTCTCAAACTTTTTTGTTTCTAAAGTATAAAACGAACAAGGAAATATTTTATGGTATCACTTTCTTAAATATTTTACTGGTTAGTAGCTCAAAGCCGCTTAAACATTCCAAAATAAATGGCACGCATTAGCCTACTAAAGTTGTACTAAAGAGTTTGCTGAAAAGAAATAAGGTACAGGACATAGAGATCTATTAAAGCAAAATGTAGGCCCTATCTATTAGATAGATCGATCGATATAGTTTTTTTAAGGAAAATTTGACTATAAAAAGAAAAAAGATAGATAGTTAATTAGAGCCTAGGGAGAGCAGAGAGAGAGAAAGAGAGAGAGATAGATCTACATTTTAAATGTAAAATTTGACTTCAAAGACAAGGTGGGCCCATGCGGTGTGCCAGGTGCGTATTTCGCCATCTAGGTCACCTTGCTCATACGGGCCAAGTTCAGGCGAAGATCACATCCTTGCAGTTCGGATGAATAATATTTGACTAAACCACGACCTGGCTGTATCTATCTAGGCGTGGGTACTTCTACCTGCTTTTAATAGAATCTTATGTTCACATTATTGGAGTGCGGCTTGAAATCCACGAATTCTTAATCGACAAACAAGTGTGTCAATTACATGTCATCGAGTTGTTCAAAAATAACTTCTTTTTTTTTTGTTGTAAGTTCATAGCACATTTTTTTACAGTAAAATATAATATAATTCCATCAGCTTTTAAACATATTCTTTCAAAGTTGATTTAAATAGTAAATTTAAACAGATGAATAGATGAAGTAAGATCTTGTTCTTAAATTATCCGTCTTTCAACCGATAGGATACCAAAAAAAAAGGCAAGTTTTCTTTCAAAGGAACAAATTGTGTCAATTGTGTGCGTGTGTGTTTTTTTCTCCATACAGTGTTTACTGATCATTCTGTCAACAAACCAGAGGCGTATTTAGGAACGTTCCACAGAACAAGGGCCAACACCCGCATCCCAAAACACAGGCTAACACAGCAATGTCGGAAGGCAAGGGCGAGGCCACGAGGGACCCCACATAAATGTGATCCAGAATCCTAAGTACGGCCCTGCAACAAACATAAAGTGCAATCCGGATATCTCCGATTAGAAAAGTTGCCACTAAAAAAAAATGAGGATAACTCTGCCACGTATAACAGTAAATGGCTAATAAATAATGTGTATAATTATAATGACATAGAACTAAGCAAGTATACCATTTTTTCAGGCGCTCATCAAAAGTAGTTTTTTTTTTATAAAAAAAAGGCCACAATCGTTAGATATTTTTTTTACTATTATCAGAAAATTGTTTCCAATATATAGTATATAGTTTAATATATTTCTATTCATAAGTTTTCGTCGAATGCAGAAATGATTTAAACCTGCAGTTTGAAAATGAAAGTAGGTCTACTCTTCTAATAGAGGGGTGTGTACATCTTTCTTATAGGCTAAGTGTAGTCGAGGCTCCGCCAGATTACAAAAAAATACATTGCATTATTAGAAGGTCTGAACTTTCTTGAGAATTAAATACCAGGACCTCAAACCAAGACACCAAGCATACAATAACAACATGAGCTTGGCTGCTTATAACACACTGATGTAAAAAAGTGACAAGTAGGTCAGTTTGTTTTATGTGTTAACCATATAGTCTAGCTAGTCCCAGTTTTCCATGTGTATGTAAAAAAAAACAACAACACTGGAATGAAGAAATTGTACTCATTGGTACTTGGTACCATGGAGTCATAATAGAAAAACAGGAAAGTTTGCCTTTATTTTTTATTTATTTTTTTATTATTTTGCGAAGGGGTGTACTCAGCAAAATCAGCATATTATTATAAAACAACTGTCCCAACGTTAAAGACATTCCATGAAAAGCGCAGTGGTGGTTCAACTCCAATGTACTTGGAACACCTTTAATCCAGGATTATAACTCTATTAACATGTACACTCGAGCTGTCCATAAAATAAATAAAAGGGACTCCTCGCCGCTCCGCACAAATTCCACACCAATGCAAATAGGCACAGTATGAGCCAAAGAACAAATCTAAGTATGTGCCTGTAGTATGTGTATGTATATATTTCATTCGTGAACGTATAACATGGATATTATATGACAATACACTATATGTAAATACATTACAAAAAAGCTTTAAGTCTCAACAGTTTTTATTACTAAACACAGACACAAGGCTAGATTTCATGCTTTCCAAAAATTACTATGGTTACCAACGTTACCATACCTATCTATGGCTTAAATTGGAAAAAAAACATCCTGGCTAAGACAAATTAGTATTCACTAGTTCAACTCACTGATATTCCGTAGTATAATTAATATGCAAAAGCTTGGAAGATGCCATGTGAAGATGTATCCACTAATGAAGCACTATGTAGGTCGTTCTGCAGTTACTTATCCCAGGAAGCATGAATCACAACACACAGGAAATCAAACAATGAGTCCCAAACATTGGACTAGGAAGGAAACTTAAAGGACCTTGCCGTGATACGGGGGGGAGCTAAAAGCAATGGAGGGGGGAGCAGGGAAGAAGAAAAAAAAACAAAAGAAAGTCGGCGCCCTGTCCCAGCGCCTCTTTCCGCTCCCGAGTTGAGCAGTAGAGTAGAAACGAAATGGGGCCGCGCAATGGAAAAAAAAAGTCGGTAGGTAAAGCGCACAAGTAGAAGAGACGAAAGAAACCTGCTGTTCCAAATTTAGTTCTTCGCCCCCATCCTACGTCTCTGACTCATGGCTATCGGTATGGCACACGAAGCTATTTTTAGACCCTAGCGGTGCACGCGCGTTATAAAAAAAAAACTTACTCGCACTTTTGAGCGGTAAAACTTGTTTGCACACTTAGTACATTAGATTCATTGATTTCATCACCTTCCTCCCCCTAAATTTGATCAGTAGTTCCCATGTCCACTCAGAAAACTGCAAAGCGTGTAGGGCCTAATCCAGACCACCAGCCTGATACTTTAAGCAGTGAAACGATAGACAAAGTTATTCCCGATAATATGATCAACTAAAACAACATTTTTACCTGTTTGCGCGAAACTCAACACTGCTCAGGTGGGCCGCATGACGCGTGAGCAGGAAAACAACAATAACAAAGACAAAAAGAAAACAAGAAAACCATTGAAAGTTTTCTTGCCTATGTCATAATACAAGAATAACAAGTGGTCATAATCGGAATAAAGGTTCATAGTTTTGTGAAGTTAATTGAGAGAAATGGTAGAAAGTTATGTAAATCTTTGAACTTTAATTGATCACAAGGCCTTGGGGCAATACACGATTTTGTAGTTGGTATAAATAGTACAAATTAATTAGGCCTACAATTTTAACCTGCAGTTGTAAGAACTCGCTTTTTTCCTCATTAGTACGGTTAGTAACATGTGTTGCATCGTGTTTATACTCAGAGCTGAACAAAACAACAAAAGTTTGTATACTGTATACTGTATTGATTTCTACAAGAATTTATGAATTTTCCCCACTTAATACAATTATAAGATCAATATAAAAAAAGGGGTAAACAAATCAAAATGAGTTTGTCTTTGTTTAGATAGAACAACAGTAGTTCAACATTCTGACTCCAAAATTATACTAAACAAGAGAAGATAGTATGAAGACTAAAATATATTAGATTGTTATATAGATTCGTGGCTAGAGAACAGGGTTGCGAAATCCCAATATTAACACAAGAAAATGAATAAACATTCTCATCATAAAAAAAGTTTAAAACAAAAAGTATTTATTGATATATTAAACGCATCTGGAATACAGTCACGGTAGTAATAAATAAAACTTTTCGAGTAACATTAACATGCCCTTCGTTCAATAAATTAAATTAAAATACTTTAATTAACAACAGATGATACTATTATATTTACACGTCAAAACTATTGCAAAGATAACGAAAAGGTCAGCAGCCGCAGCTTCTATTCCCATTCATTACTGCACCAAGATTTGAACGATTCAGAACAGGCAGTTGTTGTTTATAATACTTTTAAAGCAATAAACTTTTATTAGGTACGGGCCTAATGTTCAACTGAACGGCGGGGAGTTGGCGTTGAACTAAAAACTTATACATGTGGAATTTTAATTAGTCTTAACACAGAGGCAGCCGGCGTACGACTTCCTTATCCTAAGCGACCGAGAAACTCTCGTATTGTGTGCACTAACTTTAAAATGTCTGCGTGTGCACCAACCTAGATCTAATACTACACGCACATCTAGAGAGTTAAATACTTACAGAAATGGGTTTAGTTTAATTAAACGCATACTATCAGTGTTAATCAAAAGTTGTGTGGATAAAAAAAAGAGCATCTTCATAACTGAGATAGATGTAGGCTAGGCTTATACTGAATCCACCATTTACTAATTTAACGGTTGGTAAACACACAGAAGTCATGTCGCTATGCTCAATAGTCATCACATGGACCTTTGAATCGTCATCATTTTGGTGCTCAATTATACCCATCGCAATATGAGAATATTCTCGTCTAGTAACTGCAATCAAACTAGCCAATAGATGCTAGCGCTAATACTAATAGTATACTAATACCATTTGAAAAAAAAATGCCATTCCCATTTTGTGAAACGTGTTAAGTCTGAATACACTATTAAATGCTTCACTAAGCACACACCCTTAACTCCTCAGGGAGTATTTCTTTTACTAAACAACGGACCAAAACCCATACATTAAAACACGGGGTGTATGTTTTACGGTTGACTAGATGTAGTTCAACCATTACCAAATTTAGGACAAAAGCATTTCCCGAATTGTGAAATGGATCTAGTTCATATGGGGCCAAGGTCTGACATACGAGATAATGAAACGCAAAGGGCCTGATACAGCCCAGTTTTTGTTGTAGTTTTTTTCTTGGCGACTTGGCCAACCATGAAGCTTGTATAAAAAGAGGTTGGTATGGGGACAAGATCCTCACTTCACCTCTTTTGGTTCGGAGGACAAACACACTACGCAGTGTAGCCAAGTCGCCATATAAGTTCCAGGGGCAAACAGTTGACCGTTCTCATTCACTCATGTTCCTGCAAGGCATGGCAGTATAAAAGACCGTCTCTTCTGCTTCCTTGCAATTTCGCGAATCCAAATTGGGCCTAAACTCTAAGCCTTCCGAAATATGCTCCTGATAGGGCAGTGACCTGTACGAAACTGAACAACTGTTGCCTGATCCTCTCTGCGGAGTTTCCACCACGGGTCTGCTCGACTAGGTCGTTTTAGTTACTGCCACACAGATTTAATGGCAAAGTGTATTATAATTGCACTGTAACAAATGCACACGGATTTAATTACAAAGTGTAATAAATATAATTGCACTGTAACAAATGCAATTCCTTAAGATATTCGAGAGTTGAGAATTGGTTTGAATGCAGATTGTAACATATGTAGATTCCCCCCAAAAATGAGTCTTAGATAGATCTAATCATGGTGGTATGTTTAAAGTAAAATGATATTAAAGTTCACAAACGTGTGGGCCTCCTTTTTTTTTTACACAGTACTACAGAATGAATCAGCGAGACACCTGTTGTTATAGCCAACATACGTTTTCAACTCTAGTAATGGTATTTTTATAAGATTTACACAAAATAAATGAAGAGAAAAGTTAGGCTACATAGTCATCAAGTCTTTCTAACCAGCAAAAAAATCAAACGTTGAGCTTTACAAAATCATTCAAAGGTAAATGGAAACGAAGTAAGAAAAAAAAAAAAAAAAAAAATAAGTGGATGTTGCTTAAAAGAATCTGTTTAATCACACCTCTTAATGTTTTAGTTAGCAGTGTATTCTCTTTCTTCTGCTCAATAGTTTATATCATTAATAACGTGTTTGATATGTGCGCCTCTACAAGGTAACAGCAACACACACACAGACTAGCTGCTGGCACACAAAGAACTAAAAACCTTGTTCCCACACTGGATGCTAGCTGAGCTAGAGTAAATGTTTATAGAGATGATGTCAAACCTGCATGCCTTTGTTTATATTTATATTATTAGGGGCGGTTTCAAGTGAATGAAATTAATTACGCTGAAAATGAAACTTGTACATAATATGTATAAATTAGTTACACGATATGAAAAATACAATTTAATCTATCTATAGGGCAAAAATATCAAATGTTTAGCTTTAAAAGTATTTTTCTGGCACTAACCTCTCAAATTTTGAACATTTGGCACAATTAAATGAATTCATTCATTAAAAGGATAGATTGATTTTAATTTTTTTAATACATTTTAAATATTGAAATATAGTCTAGGTGTATCAAAATACTATAACTGTTTGATATCCAAAAAAACAATTAGGATTTAACCTTGAAATAATTTAAGACTCACTTCCCTAGCAAAGAAACAAGTAATGAAAATAAAATTTGATTCCACCCCCACCCCCAAAAAAAAGGGATTTTTTCCACTTAAAAGTATAACAAACAAAATACTTTTTTTATAAACAAGAATAAAGTTTGTCTATACATAATGGTCATCTAGTGGCAGCCACTTTAAAAAAAAAAGGGGTTTGTGTAGCCAGCAAAATTTTATTTTTAAATTCTCATAAATGAATTAGGATGCACAGAACTGGTAGACTGCTGACACATAGACTGAGAAAAAATCATTTACCAAGGTTGGAGTCTGAGACTTTAGGAAGGACAACACAATGCTCTGTCCAATAAACCGTAAGCAGCTACCTAGATTACTGTACATACCCTGTATTATCACTAATATATTATGTTGTCAAGTCAACTCATGGTCAGTCTTTATCATGCTGGTGCTAATTTAAAGAAAAACACTATTAACACAAAGTAGCCTAATTTATTAATAATAACTATCATCATTAATTATTACCAGTACTTTAAAAGAAAAAAAAACACAGAAGTAAATTACCAGAGGACAGAATATCTTGTTAATGAGAAATAAACCTTTACATTTGACAGGACCTATAATATCTAAATAAAGGCAGTTCGGCACCCTGGTAGACATTAACAAGTCTTACTGAGGCCGGACCTTTTGGGTTCTTTGCACACATGAACCTCCCGTTTATTGCTGACAACAAACGTTAAATAATGTTTCCAGCTTTTCTCAAGTATAGCTTTTAGAAATATACAAAGGCTACAAGTGTTGTGATCCATTTAAAGTGTTAGGGGAACCAGTCCAAAGGGGGGGGCTAAAAAGTCATTAATAACTGCATGTCTATGGATATATTTCAGGCATAGGGTGAGGAGAAGAAATAACTCAAAAGTAAAAGGTTTGAAATCCCAGGGGTATAAGACCATAACTAACCACCAGTCAGCAGAGGTCAAGAATGTGACATGGGGTTTTTTGGGACACACCCCTCCCCTCCAACAACTGACCGCTGGTTGCCGATGGTAACTTGATAGGTGTTTCTTGCAAGGCTGGGAACCTGGAAATTGGGAAGGATAAATAGAGAGGGGACACTTTAGTATAGGCATTTAAGCAGAGAGTCGAGCCAGTCAGTCGGAGGAGAGCAGTCAAGCTATCACATAGACACAATTGAAAGTTCAGAGTTACTTTGATAGTGGACATCTCTACCCACATTAGTTAGCTGACTGAACTGTATTAAAAATCAAAAAATGTATCAGCATATGGGATGTAATAAAAAGTTCTAAGGCAATGTATGTATTTAACTTTCTTTTCCCACCTTTTAGTGAACAGTGCTAATACAATTTCTCTTTTTCAATACCCATTCTCTTTTTATGTTTTCCTTACCCCATGTACATACTATACTGTTCTCTATTGTTTCATTGTCTATTGTCATTGTATCTAAAACTAACTTAAACTATTGTTTACTTTATTATAAGATTTATCAGAAATTGAAAATGGGTTTTAAAAAAACACACATTATAAATAAAAATATAAGACAAATGTATTCGGTAGTATTAATTGAAAAATATAAAAAGTGATGAAAACATTGCAGCAAAAAATAATTTAATTTTGTTTAGGTATTTAGTATTTAGACTTCTATTCAAGACAATCAAATACAAGTTAGAATTTAATAAATTTAGATAGTGTGCATTATTGACATTCAAAAAAGTTTGTTCCTTTGTTTTGACCTGCTATGTGCAGACATGCCTACCCCTAAGGACTAAAAAGAGGAACACTCTTGATGAAAAAGAGGATTTTAAAAAAAAAAAGCGGAACACTCTTTATCTAACAATCTTTTATAACAAAAAACAAAACAAAACAACAACATTAGTGTTACATTAGCTAGGCTATTTAAAATGTAGGTAGGCTTACGTTTTGCAGACAATTCGCAATGGATCTAGATAATTAAATTCGCATGTTTTTCTTTGCTGAATAATCTCCACTAAATATTCCTTCCTACGAAACTGAATTAGTTTTTTTTACAGTTTGAACAAGAAAGATTTAAACTTCTGAGGCAGTACGTTATCTTAGCAAATTCAGTAAAGGAAAAGAAGATTTATTGCCAAACACGCTTAATACCAAAATGAAACGTTAGAAAAGCCCAGAATATCTATTTGTGACCTTATTTGTGCCTTTGTTTTATCAACCTAGACACGGCCAATATTTCAACACATAAAAAACCCAAACTGTCCAATTTGGCGTAACAAAACTAGTAAAAATCGGAACGGCGGAACAAAGTGTTTTTTTATATAAAAAAGCGTAACAAATACGCCAAAAGCGTAACGGTAGGCATGTCTGTATGTGGTGAACTTATTAGTATCAGGAAAATAAGATTCAATAATTATATTTATATAATCAAATGTGTCAAAGTTGAGCTTAGTTGGGGGAAAGTCAGAAAGATTTTGGGTTTAAGGTTCAACTAACTTAGGGTTTAGAAAATATTTTATAGGACTAATATAGTTGATGAAAATGATTTAAACAACACTGTCAGAATGATGGGGAAAAGTGAAGAGAGTAAAAATATTGTACTCTCATATTTATTACATGAAGACTAATTGAAAAAAAAAAAATTTTTAATTGTTGCAAATTTCTACTTGCTTACATGTACAATTTCTTCAACTTAAATTGTTAGTTTTGTCATTAGAAAAGATTGCATCACTTTTATAAATTATAAGTATAAGCCACCTTGGGCACAATGAGAATTTTTTTTTTATATGCATATGACCACAAGTTTTATTTCAAAGCTATTTTAATAAAATTAAATGATTATGAAGTTTGGGTTCAAAATAGGACATTTTTTTAGTAGGCAGGTCTGCTATTATTACAAAGACAGTCATTAAATCCATAAAATAAGAAGAGAATAACAACAAAATAACCCAAAGATTGATGCTTACTACAAACTCTCCCACCAATTTGAACACATCTTCAGACTAAGGACTGGTCATATCAGACTGAAGCAACACATGTTCCGCAAACTACAAATCGGAGCAAGCTAAATGTGCCCCTGCGGAACAGATCCCGAAAATGCGGAACACGTCCTTCAGACCTGCCCTCTGTACCATTCTACCCGGTCAGCCATTTGGCCCCAGGAGGCTACCTTCAATGAAAAACTGCAGTGAACTAGAGCAGCTGACAGCCACGGCGCAATTCATTACAACTATCGGACTTGTTGTCTGGATCCTCCCAATCATAACATTCTCGACCGAAGAAGTAGAGAATTATGAAGAGAAACTTTTAGTTTTTGTTCAATTATTTTTTATATAGTTTAATTAAAGTTTGTATACCCACCAAATTGACTAAGACTAAGAAAGGGAGAGAATGAGACTGTCATATAAAGAGAGAAAGCTACAGCTGTTTTTAAGTTTTTATATCCACACATTTCGAAGATAGTTGTTATACTCGTCAAAATTATTAGGGGAAAATGACAAATTGTAAATTGAGTTTTTAAAAATGGTGTTTCTTTAAAAGGTTTAAAATATCTGTAGGCCTATGACCTATGACTATGTGTGTGTGAAAGAAATTGAAATAGGCAGAGAGGGAAAGTGTCAACAGTTTCATATATGCTACACAACACATGATTTGTAACATCCTTTAAAGCAGTTGTATTGTAACAACCTTGAAAGCAGAAGTATCTAGAAAACTAAAACTGAAAAAGTCTAAGAAAGTATTTATATAGGCCTATGCCTATAACTATAAAACGTATTATAATATAATAATATTAATATAATAGGAGGTCACTTACTTAAAACTTAGTACAATCACTGTGCTGAAGTAATAAGTTATAGAGGCCGAACTGATATAAAACATAGTTTATATAGTCTTAGCTATGCTTTAACTTATAACTATTCATTTAATAATGAAGTTTAGGCTATAACTAGACTATAGTTGGCTATACTTTGGTTTAACTGCCTCACGGAGTTTTTCTAAGTGCCATATATCAATTTAAAGATCTTTTTGTCCTGAATACAAAAATCTAGGTTTTATTGAGCGGTTCCATTTGTGTGATTTTTATTTAATGTTGAAAATGTGGTAATTTTGCATGTTTTATTAAAAATTGTTACTTCCCTTGAGCTTTTTGTGTTAAATTTTGTTACGTCCCTTTGATTTGTTTATTTTTATTTATTTTTTCTTTTATCCCTATACTATAATATCAAACGCACACACTCCATGTACCACGCGCTTCTCGGACCAGATTTTTCCCCACTATCGGTTAGTTTCTAAGCTTTCTAAGTATTTGTTAATGATTACTATCTGTTAGTTTCTAAGCTTTCTAAGTATTTGTTAATGATTACTATCTGTTAGTTTCTAAGCTTTCTTAGTATTTGTTAATCATTATTATCGGTTAGTTTCTAAGCTTTCTAAGTATTTGTTAATGAGTAGTATCGGCCAACCTGGCCATATCTTGGGACAGGAAGTGGTAATCTAGAAAAGCACATGGCACGCATGCGCAACAAGAGACAGGTGGTCTCGACAACTCGGAAGAGAGAACAATAGGATTTTGTGTCTTATTGTGTTATTTCATATGATATACGGTAAGAATAATTTTATTTTCGTATTCATTTCGTGCTATTTTGCCCCTTTTCCCTTTTTGGTATCGGTTCTAAGAAATTCCCACTGAAAATTTGAGTAGCGGAGCTATTGATAATTGTGTCTTAGGAAGCCGTCAGACATCGTGTTTTTCAAGGCTGTGTGACGTCACAAGCCTTTGGTAAACACAATGGAAATGAATTTTTTTTTCGATGAAACAATTTTTTTTTTCCATTTTCAATAGTCTGCCGCTCTTTCTAAGACACTTATCAATAGATCCACGCGAAAAAATTTTCAGTTGGAATTTTTTAGAACCCTACTTTTCGTGAGGCAGCTGAACCAAAGTATTACCCTATAGTTTATAAAATAAAGTTGATACCACAATAGTCACAATACAATATTATATTGAATATGATTAGCCTAATAACCTAATATGATAAATATGATTCAATAGCAATATCAATATCAATATGATTGAATAATTGAATATGATCAATTAATCAATGACAATATGAATATGTGACATTCATGAGTGACAATGACATAATAATGTTACGATTATGTTTTATATAAGCTCACTTACTGAAATAGCCTATTTTCAATATTTGTTTAAGTGAGTAATAATCTTATTCGATTAAATTTACGGTGAATTTTCATAATATTTGGAATTCCCAGTGACAGTGATCCTGAATCAGAAAATGACTGCTGAACATTACAAATTACAGGCAGGCGATTTTCCTCCTCCTACATTTACATCACTAAAATAGGTATGTGAAAATCCGACTTTTTATATCTTTTTTTTTGGTCATAAAAACTGTTCCGTGGATTGGCAAACATTGCGGACGGTAGGTATGATTCAATCGTATTTCTTTAATTAATTATTTACATATATATATAACGCAATATTTTTTCAATAAACTTGACTAAATTTTCCTTCAATTTTTGCGTTTAGTGTTGTCTTTTGTTGTTTTTTTATTATGTTTTTGTAGGCCTAAAAAATATGATCTTATTCAAACACAAAATTAAAAAAAAAACATCATGTGACTTAAATGAAACCAGAACTGAACCATTTCTACACATCTTTTCTCTTAATATACGAAATTTCATCAACAAAAACACTCGCGCAGATCTTCAATTTACTCCCGCAAAAATGTATATAGATTTCAACATCCAGGCAAAAATTTCACCATTTTGGGATGTGGGTCACGTGACTATTTTTCTAGGTCAGGATTGGTTCAGTCTTAACAAATACATTTTAATGTAGCAAATTTTTCGCTATAGGACTACTATATATCATTTTAAAACTTATTAGTATTAGTAGGCCCATGCATTTAACTTTATTTAATTGGATGAAAAAAAAGTTATTTTTTATGCGACATCCCATTCTTTCATTAAAAATATATAGGCCTATTATTAATAATAAAATGCCTCTTCACCTAAATTTTGAAGTGCTGAGTCCAAGCCAAACTACGCGCAACGTAAATTTATTTATTCAGAATGTACCACTTTTTTTTAAGATGTGCTCTCTATCAAATCGTATCTACCAATTAACCCCCATTGACCACCAATGGACCGTTCCCCGGCAGTACCAGCAGTACCGTGTTGTAATAATATTATGCTAAGGTTGCAATGTGTGTTGGTTAGTCACCTGTACTAGCTGTAGGCTTTGTGAAACAGGGTAGGCCAGACCAACTGTCTGGCTGTGACGGTGAACAAGACCAAACAACAAGACCAGACGGTCCAAGCAGGGCAGGGGGGGGGGGCTAGAGCAATGGTATTGAAATATGAAGGGAAGAAGAGTGGGCATTTATATCTTCTACCTGGAGTTGTAATATTTTAAGGGGTTATGGGGGATGAAAAAGGGATTGGGGGGGGGGGTTCTACAGCAATGGACTAGGCCTATCATACCTGCAAGCAGAATAAAGGCGGGAAGGAGGGGGGGGGGTATTTATTTCTTCATGGACATAATAGTTTAAGGTGAACTGAGGGGGTGGGGAGAGGATACAACACTATCATTGGAATACTGAACAGGGGAAGGCGTGATGGGGAGGGGGCTAACTTTTTTTTAAGCCACCTGTTAATATTACAAGGACTGGTGGTTGACCAAAAGGTGGGGGGGGGGGGGAGTTGAGGGCAATGGAATATCAGTAGGCCTACAAAAAAGCAGGAGAGAGATGAAAAAAGGGTTAGTGAATAGGGGAACCAACTCATTTTATTTGCTTACAGATTCTAAGTGCCCAATTGTTTGTTTTAATTTGGTAAAGAAAAATGTATAAAACGTTTTGACTGTTTGATTTAATATTTACAATTGTAAGAATCCGATTTCATTTAAAATTCATATTCTGGTTGGAAAATAATTCATAAACACTTTTGTAAATTTAACAAGAGAAATGGGTTTAGGGTTGAAAAAAAAAAGGGGGGGGGGGGGTTAGTTAAAAACTGTAATTAAATTTTGACTGTTTTAAAAAAAATGTGTACAACTAGGTCTACTTACCCTGTAATATCCTTTTTTAAAACTGTTTTATCTATACATGTATGGCCCTAAATTAATGGCCTTTAATTTGATACTCATTTTGTGCAATTTGGTACAAAATTGAAAAAGTTGTGTATCCCTGAGTGAATAATGTGCATATCATGAAATATCCAATTTCATTAAAATTTCATGTAATAAAAATAAATAAGAATCCTTTTTTTGTTGATTATTGTATATAGATATGGCCCTTGGTATGGCCTTTAATTTGATACGTATATTGTGTATTTTGGTAAAAAATTGACAAAGTTATGACTGTTTGAGTGAACAATGTACGTATAATGAAATATCCAATTTCATCAAAATTTCACCTTATAAAAAAAAAATAATAAGCATTTATTAGCCAATTTAACTATATATATATGGCCCTTTGTAAATCCTTTAATTTGATACTCATTATGTGCGATTTGGTACGAAATTGACAAAGTTATGACTGTTTGAGTACAAAATTACCAGTAAGTGAGCTTCACTTTTCCTTCTTTGGCTTTGTTACTGAAATTTCATCACTTAAAAATTCATAACTTTTTTATTTCTGATCCGATTTTAATAAATAATATACCATTGGAATCCTCTCCCCAAGCCCTTTCCAGTGATATATGACAAGTTATTATAAAGTCATTAAAAAATTTTCTTGTCACATACCTAACTAAAATTAAAATGTTTAAAATGTACCCCATGAATCCTTTTATAATACAAATGTGAATTAATAAAAGGCTACCTGTAAAGAAATTGTCATAACATGTTCAAACACTAACAATAAAGGAAATTTAAAACTTACATATCGTGTTAAATTTTAGTCGAGGCTATTTGTAAACACTCGCCTTGACAATCCCTTCCTATTTTTGGAACATATCGAGAAACGAGCGGAAGTGTCGTAGTTTCTCGTATGCTAGTGGAAGCAACGTCATTGCTGCAACTGCAAAATTAAAAACTAAATACCAAAACGAATAGTTTTGTTTTTTAAGCTTTTTCCTTTTTCATTAGGCCTACATAATAATGAAACATCACAAATTATGTTATGTAAAATTACAATGTAACGATATCAATAATATAAACTTTTATTATAATGTTTATAACAAGACATAACATTTCAATACACTAGATCTAGAACTTTAAAAGTTTAATTAGGTCGTTCATGCAGTAGCGTAGCCAGGGGGGAGCAGGGGGAGCGGCCACTAAGCACAATGCACAACCTCTTTCTAATTTTTTCTTTAAATTGCATTTCAACAATTTAATTTATTACAATCATTTTCAATCATTAAGCGTGTCAACAGCGAGCCAACAGCGTGAAAGTCAAACTGATAAACTATATTATTTTTATAAGACATTTTATTTAGTTCCGTAGCAGGACTAATACCAAAAGGAAAGGAGCGTAATAGAGAAAATCATTAAAGCTTTTTATATTTAATAAAAAAATTAACATGTTTGTTATTATCAGCTTTTTAAAACAAAAATCCATTCGTTGCTAATACGTAATTGCATTACATAACTTACACATTAACAGTTATCAAAATTTGAATTTAGTTGTCAAGAAATTTTTCTAGTAATAGATATAAATTCAACATTATCTCAGAATAACTGAGATATTCTCTAACATATTATTTTGAATGGTTAGGAACTGCTATCCCCTATGCAATTAAAATATGGAAGAAGCGGTCCAGAATAATCATACAAACAGGGTAGTTATTTTAATGTTTAAAAATGTACATAAACATTCTTTAGTCGTAAAATATTTATATAATTTTCAACTATCTTGTGTAATTTTATCATTTTGAAGTTATAAATTGTAAGCCATTAATATTTTTTAAAGGAAACAAAAAAAGAAACATATTAGAAATGTTAATGTAAAGAAAACTGATTAATTATCTCCCTTCAAGTAAATTCTTCAAATTTGATGCTAGTGATACCAAACGAGTTAGACTAATTGTTTTAATATAGATCTAACAAGTGTACTTCTGAAAATGCTCATCTATCTTAATTTGCCTTAAATTAGAGTAATAGTTAAATGTTTTGAAATTGATTTCACGGAAAGATATGCCCAGTTTCAATGCAAATCCAGTTGCCCAATACTTCAAGTGATTTTGGACCCAATGTTGTAAATGGAAGTTTAACTCACTAAAACGTGTCGCCATGTCATACAGAAACATTGGCTTCAACAGTCAGTTCTCCTCATTCAATAACGGATTTTTTTTCCATTAAGGTACATCTTAATTGCTTCCAGACAAGAAAAGAATATATCCAATACTTTACCTATACTCGTATGACTTTCTTCTAGAAGAGACTTGAGAAACTATACAATTGACTATCTTAACAATAGATTCAATCACAGATTGCAAGTCCAATGACGGGAGCTTTGCATACAAAGATTCCTGTGCTGAAACAGTCGATGTCCAGTGTGATTCTCATGTAGTTCGCCATGCAACACCCACTAATTATGCTGACATACGTTATTTTCACTTGCATTAAACAATATTCTTGGACGTATTTCGCGTGCCACTAAAAATCGATTTGCTTGCCACGTGACTTAGGTTGCTAACCTCTGCTATAGAGCATTCGCGTTGATTCTATAATACTTTTCGAAATTAGATGTTCATCCCGAAAATAAGCAGCAGATGCAATCAATTTTGCAGAAATCCCCATCACTATTAGCTGCTAGAAAAAGAATCGTGATTGGTTAAATGAAAACTGCACTATTATACAGTGTGAATCCTGAGGCACAGGGTTTTCTTTTTAACACTTAATACGTACGAATTCTTAGTTATTCTATTAATCTTGAAAAATTGCTAAAAGTGGGGCCTTTTCCCCAAAATTTAGCTCCCCTTAGCGTGAAGCCGGCTGGTCCAGCGGTTAGTTCACCGGCCTGTCAACCAAAAACCAACGGACAGGTCGTGGGTTCTAGCCCTGCCACCGACGGATCCCTGTCGCCCTGCAGGAGTTTTGGGCCTCGTGGACGTAATAATCTTCTATCTAGAAGGAACGTCTGTAAACTTATAAGATAAGATAAACCTGGCTACGCCACTGCGTTCATGCTGTCCATCTTGTTTCTTAGGATTCCCGCCCCCTAAAAAAGTTTTTCTCGTATTTTTTTCTCCTTAAGTTGTTTCGTTTTACAAATTAATATTTTAATAGAATAGATAGAAGAACAAATATAAATAATCTAACCCATAAAACAACGTTTTTATTATATTCCCTTTCTTTGTAAACAAAGTTTATTATTAATTTATATTTTGATAGATTAAAATAAATATAAATGATATCATACCTTATGAATTTCCACACTAAAATTTTGCGCATCCTTTTTTTTTTCTAGCTTTAGCCCGCAAAAACCATAAAAAGATAACTCGCTTTGTTTCGGCTACATTGTGTCGTTTTCATTCTATTTAAACATAACCGAAAAGTTTATTTACTTCCGTCTCTTCTGGTAGAGGCAGTCATGTTTTACGTAAAATTTTCTTCAATTCGCAAATTGGTCGAAGGTATTTAATTAGTGACTATTCCAAAGGCTATGATGCTGAAAATTTGATAGAATATATTATTAGTCGCAAAAAGTCTGCTGCCCAAGTTTCAGCTCTATTGGACGACGGGAAGTGGTCGAAAAATCGGTGCAAAGTTTTATAAGCAGACAGACAGAAGCAACTTAGAGAAAGGGAGTAAAAAAAGAAAACTGGCCCGAACCGATAATGTAGGCCTATAGTCCTATCTATCGGAGTATTATAAAATATTGTATTAATAGGGGGTCTAGTGCATATTAAGCGGATAAGCGTAGGTCGCAACAATTCTTATTTATATGAAGGAGTCGAGCGTCTGTAAAATCTTATCTTATAAGTTTACAGACGTTCCTTCTAGGAATCTAGGTAGAAGATTATTACGTCCAATAGGCCCAAACTCCTGCAAGGCGACAGGGATCATCGGTGGTAGGGATAGAACCCGCGACCTGTCAGTTGGTTTTTAGTTGACAGTCCGGTGAACTAACCGCTGGACCAGCCGGCCAAAGGATATTAAGCAGACTTGTGGCGACTAACAATACCTTTTATCAAATTTTAGTTTAAAAAACTTAATTATACTATAGGCCTAATCTAGATTTTTTTTTGTTTTGGTTTCATGTTGAAAATGCCGGTCCAACTTTTTATGTTTTTTCGTCACAAAGCTAGAAAAAAAAAGGATGCGCTGAGATTATTTTTATGACGTCATCAAACGTCATGCCACTAGCTTTGTGAATGAAGGGAAAAAATTAATTCATGCTTACATTCGTGTCGTATTATACAATTTGCGGCAATGTTTTATACGGAGTAAGGAGATATTTTTGAGATTTGTGACACAGATATTTTTATGTACATGTTTCATTTCCAGTAGTCAATCAATTATTTAATTACATGATGGTAAACATAGTTTACAAAGAAATAAAAACTAGATCTAGGTTTTTATGGATTAGTTTTTTTAAATATTTATATGCAAGAAGAAACCCTTATAAATTCTCTTGTACAAACTTTTGGCACACCCATCCCGATTAATTAATTTTCCCTGTTTTTGTGTTGTTTTAACTATCTAAAACTCGAATAGCCGTCATTCAAAAAAAAAATGTTACGCCTCACTTAATTTGGCTTTGGATTTTTCACTAGCTTTGCGCTTTTTGCCAATTTTCCTCCTTGACAAAACCTGGCAACTGGCATCACTGGTTCAGAATTCTGGATCACATCAAACATGGCTGCAAGCTGCGAAAAATTAGATCAATTAGTTAAAGACTATTTGTTATTTAGAGGGTTTTCTTCTACATTAAAAGTTCTCGATTTAGATATTAAAACTGATAAAGATAAAGGATTGCGGGTGTGTTTCTATATAAACTATTCGATTAAAAAAAATATAGTTTACGTTTATAAAAAAAGGGGTGTGTGAGTGTGAAGTTTAATTTTTTATTTTTTTTTATAACTGAGTAATGTACTAATGTAATGAGTAGCTGTAGCGGTAAGTCCGTCGCAGACTAATCCTCAGATTGCACTCTATTCATATAAAACGGGGCTATAACATTAAAAATTGCTCTAAAAAAATTTCGTATTTAATAATGACCTATGAAAATAATGTTCTTTTTTTGTTAAAATCGAATAGGACAACCATTCCTTGCCGTCATTGGCACTGCTCACTGAGTTTAAAATTATAGTTAATATTTCACATTATTTTTTGGTAGGCCTACCATGAATATGTACAATGTAGATGATGGTAATTGTTTACCTGCGTTAGCCCACGAGTTTTGGGGTGTTAAAGCAACGATTTTGAATTATCCATGTCAAATTCGCACGAATCAAGTCATGAAATGTCTTGCAAATGATTTTTAGGCTTAGAAAAAATAAAAACAATATTTTTAAACGCGATTTTTTAGTTTTTTTCTATTAATTTAACATAAACAACGCCATTTTGTCATTTTTGTCTTGTGACTTCACAGGAGAAGAGTTACCAACCCTAACCTATAAAACTAACCGATACTAAACCATGCGCTACTAAAATGAATGAAATTTTAATAGCGCTTGGTTAGTATCGGTTAGTTTATATAGGTTAGGGAAGGAAACCCCTTGACGACAATGGCCGAAATAACGTTGTTTTATGCTATATTGATAGTACAAAATCGCGAATAAAAATATTTTTTTCTAAGTCTAAATATCGTTTGCGAGACATTTAATGACTTGATTTGTCTGAATTTGGCATGGATCTTTAAAAATATTTCACAGAGAACCAAAAAACTCGTGGGCTAACGCAGGTAAACAATTACCGCAGTGAGAACGGCTCAGACGGCTGGGTACTGAAGGTTCTGGGTTCAAATCTTGCCCCAGGTAAAAACTTTAGTGAAGGCAAAGGCTAGTGAGTAGTAGAACTTGTTCTCAAGACTACCCAGCTCGGATGACCTGACACAAGTTTGAGTAAAGTAAAGACGGCTGGGCATTGTGCTGGCCACGCAATCCCCTTAGTCCCTATTTTGCAGTGGCAGTGGCCACAGCAACAAGTATCTTAATTACTTTTAGTAATGTGTATTTGCAGGGGTGTAGGACTATTGATGTTTCCACTATTAATAAGTTGCATGCTTATCCAGTTTGTATAAATAAGCTGATTTATACCCTCCCACCAGGCCCCTTTGTATGTCACAGGCTGGTCGCAATGTGAGTTTTTGCATCTCAGGTGTGTGCATGAAAAAGGATTCATACAATGTATAATTGTTTGTAATCTCACTTTTATTTAGTTTGGTGATGTCCAGTGCTGTTTGTAATTTATCCCAAACAATAGTGTGGATTTAAGAAAAGCAATGTCCAAGGCCAATTATAATTTGCAATGCATTTGTGTGAATCCAACATAATATTTTCTTTGTCAATAGGTTTTGAAAGTGCTTTATAGATAATTGAATTTTAGTTATTATTGTTAAACATCCCTAGTTCACCACCTTAAATATTTACTATTCAAACTATTTATACTTCATAGGTGGATCGAATAATGGAACAAATATGGCTCTACCTGTCCAACTATGATCTACAGGGCCTTAGAGAATATTGGCGTTATTTGAATCAAAGACTTTTTTCTCGATTGGAACACCGCTATGCACAGAGCGTTCGGAAACTTGAAAGCAGTCTGCTTAAATTGTACATTGTTAATGCACACCAAGGTGGGAAACAAGATAAGATTTTAGGATTTTATGAGCAACTTGGGCCAGAATTGCAAACACATCCTGACTTTAAAGATTGGTTCGGTAATGATTTTATTTTTGATTGTCTGTTTAGCAAAATAAAACACCCATACCCATACAGACCTGCCTACTCTCCCGCATTGTGCGGGAGTTCTACGCATTTGAACCCTGTTTTCCGCTTTTACGCACACCTTTAAAATTCTTCCGCTTTTTTGTTCCCCGCTTATGGATTTTTTTTTACCGAAAATTGTTAATTTTTTTTTTCCGATCGATATTTTTCCGACACTTGCAAAAAATGCGAATCTTTTTCTGTCGAAAATCAGAAGTCGGAACTAAAATTTTTTTGCATGGACATGCACAGTATATACATTTCCCTTTATTTTACCCTCGAATCGGCCAAAAAATGGCGGCACTTTCACTTTCTGGTCTGTGCCGGCCAAAAAAATCGGCAGATAAAAACTACGATAAAAAAGCGATTTCCAATCCAATGTCTAATTATAAATATAGTTAGGCCCTACTTCCTTTTACTAATAAATAATCTTCCGTTTTTCGCTCTTCTGTTCTTTTTTTTAAATTTATGTTTACAACGATGGTTGTCGAACTTGTTGCTAGCAATGCAATGCTTAGGCCTATGCTAATACTATTGTATTGAAATGGAATAAGCTAGGTTATCTGGCTTACGTTATAAATCAGTTAGGAACCTTTTTAAGGCATGCTAATGCTATGTGACTCAGAATATAATTTTGCATCTACATATGAAAGACTGTTAGTTTAAAGTTTAGATTTTGAGTGGGAAAGCTGATCCGAAGCTTCAGCCATTGACTACATCAAAGTCAAAGTAACGTCATCCTCAAACACTGTTTTTTTGCCATTAAGTTAGGCTATATCGGGATAATTTTTTTTTTAAAGCCCTAAATAACTGAAACCTCTATGTAAATATAATAATAAATAGTAAGTTTTTTACAAGATAAATAAAATGGCTATTATAAAATTCCATTATATTTTTTTTAAATGAAAATTAATATGTGCCTTTGAAAAGTGGAGTTTGGGGCAGGGGTGCCACTTTTCCGGATTATCCCGGAAATCCGGATTTGCGAGGCTAAATATTTTTCGGCTCCGGATTCGCGAGATTCAATTTACTTTGGTTCCGGATTCGTGGGTTAACCAAAAAAAAAAAAAATCTACGGGTCCGAAATCGTGGTACGAAACCCGGTTCGGTGAGAATCGGATCCGTTATAAATAGATTCAATAGACCTGGTAGGCGTACTGTAAACCATACCTAGATAGGCCTACAGTATTAGCCTATAAGCTTAGTTTAGTGAAATGTCACGCTATGTGGTTGGATTTTTGTTTAATTCACTAAAAAAAATTTAATGATCGGAAAATAAGATAGGCTACCTCAATTTTCCAGCCGCCTAGATTTTTATCGTCATATCGGTAATTGGTAATTCCCGACTCGGCGACTGTTTCACACCTCCGTGTAGGCTATACTATTAGTAGGCCTATATTAGGCTAGGCCTAACTATAAGCTTGTAATATGAAAGGTTATTGTCATTTCAATGGAAAGATTAAAACAGCTTTTTTTTACTCCATTAAAAATGTGTTTTTTATCAGCCCGCTAAAATGAAGGCTACGAAATATGAATAAATTAATCTATTGGAGCAATGTCACAGTTAGGCCTACTGTTTAATATAGCATATATACGTTGCAGTCATATTTATTAGGCATTAGGCCCAGGGGCCTATTTTTAAAATATGCACTAAATTTGCTAAAAATTTGGTAAATCTTTGTCACGCGAAAGTTTAGCCCCCCCTGGTATTTGGTAAATATTTGTTTAGCCCCCCCTGGAAAAAATTTCTGGCTTCGCCCCTGATTAGGCCTAATGAATGGAGTAAAACTGTTGGTGTAAAGTTTAGAACTAGGCCTAGTCCTAGCAGTCACTTAGGCCCTATGCTGGTGCATATTTTTTCTAACAATATCGGACATTTCAAGAAAATCATAAAATAATGTTGATTTAAATTAATTTCAAAACGAAGTTTTAAATTGTTAGTGTCGCGCATTCGCGAATTTGCTCATTTTCATAACAAAATAAAAATACGTCTTTTCACTGAACTATATAGCCTACCGTAAAAAAAATGTGTATTAATCCTTCAGTTTTTATTTGTTCCCTCTTTTCAGTTATTAGGCATTTAAAGTTACATACTAGATTCAATAGTTTACTAGTTAACATGTTATCCTATATATTATATAAACTAAAGTTTCATATGCCTTAGAGTTAAAGTCACTAGGATTAGGATACAATATTTTAATTACATTTATTGGTAACTGACCTAGAAAATACAGAACAAAGTAAATGGGGAATAAAGAAACACATAACTACATAATTATATCTTTAAAGTAGGCTAGCTTAACTTGAAAAAAACAAAAGGGTTATGATAAGATCAATAGAAATGATGTTATTAAATTGTTAAAATAACACATCTTTGTATGTTTAACTATGATTTTAGATTTGTCCATTTTTAAAAAAAGATTTTTCAAGCCATTTATCAATAACCAAAGTAAGCTTAGGCCTAGCAATAACACAATCATATAAAAGTAAAACATTTTAAAGACATAATTTTCCTATCATAATATGCAGAAACATATTGTAAAAACAACATTGCTTATTGGTGTAGCCTATATTATATTAAATTATATATATATATATACCGGTATATACAATATGGTAAAAATAATATAAATTTTAGGAGTTGCGATAAATTTCAGGGTTTGTAAAATTTTGGAAAGTAGGTTTCAGGGTTCAAGAAATTTTAAGAAAAGGATTTCAGGGTTCACTGCTTCAAGTGAGTGGCACCCACGGTTTGGGGTTAGGGCCTAATCAAAAATTAAAACGACTTTTTCTGTCATGTGCCCCTCCTTCTATAAACTTAGAGAAAAGACAATTTCTGAGTTTTACAAGTTTGTAAGACTTTATTTTTGTAAAGTCTGTGAATACTTGGTGCAAAACCTGCCCTTGGATTACCAAGTCCTTGTCAATTCAGTTGTAGTCAACCTTCATGAAAGAAAGAACATAACGTCTTCCCATCTAAATTACTTCTTAGATAGGCTTCCAATGCTGATGGGGGATGCTGACAGGGATGTTATCCTTGAGCAGTTCGCGAAGCTGCAGAGTACTGAATTGGATCTGCCAGTAAATGAACAGATTGATCACAGCTGGACAAAGTTGTCCTCCGAGTATTCCCAACTCTCTAGTCATGAAGGGGATACTCACAATTCCCCACTCTAGCGCGCCTTGTGAGCGTATTTTTTCAATGGTCAGGAAGACCTGCACTGACCATTGCATTTGGAATGATGTTATTTCATGTAGATTAAATATTATCATATATTATGCTGCAAACCTGTGTTTCTTTATAACTATAACATAGTTTGTGTATAATTATAATTATATTATTATGTATTTTTGTTACGCTGTTATAAATCTCCCTCATCAATTGGAAAATCTCCCACATAGCTAGCCTCTGTCTCCCTCATGGGTCCAGTGGGGGGTAGGCAGGTCTGCCCATACAGTTCTTTATATATTTTTTTAAATAGTTTGTTAGTACATGCCCATTATCAGTTCTTTTCATTTTAGCCTTTAATTTTTGTTAATGTTTTCTGTCATGAACAACGTAATTTTTTGCAGTGGAAACAGCTGGTATAGGTGATGGTGTTATATCTCCAGAATATTAGCTCAACGCCTTCAATTTTTCCTGACTGACCCACTGAAGATCTATGGGATATTCTTTGTTTTACTATTTATCAGTTTTCTATATTATATATTTAGTCTGAAATATTGTGGAGATATTTCATTGGGTCACTCAATATGGGCCTGTGTTAAAATATAGCTAAGACTATGACCAGTGATGTTTTATTTAGTAATTTGTGTTTGTTATAATATTATTAGTGAATACTAATTGCCTTTTTTTTTTCTTCAGCGTTTCCATTTGTGTCAAATCCTGCAGACAATCAAACATTTGCCATATACTTTAGCAAACAATGGCAGGACACCCTTCAGCTGTCGCTGCACAACTTCCTGTCTGTAGTGTTGCAGGCAATGCATATCCTTTTTCAATGGGTATTTTTAGTATATAGTCAGTTTTACCTTTTTTTTTGTTTTTTCAAACATTTAAACAATAAGAAATGTTAAATCATACTAAATCATTGTTGAGATTTATTATACGACATAAAAACATATATGCAGACATGTCTACTGTTCCACATTTTCCGGAATGGTTCTGTGAAATGACATATAATTTACCACCATTTCACTATTATTCCATGTTAGACCAGTATGGAAAGAATATTTTGACAGATTCCTGTGTTTAAAGCCAGGTCTAACAGGTCCCACTGATTCTTTTTGCAGTGTTTGTAATAATGAATAGTTTGAAGGAATTAAAATTATTATTAAGTTAACACTAATGTCAGGTGAGAATAGCCAAGAATATTTAACCGCCTTAAGTAGGCAATAAATAAAAGAAATTATACCTAATGCTTCAAATCGACTATTAAAACTGCAATTGGTGTAATTTTAGACAGGTTGGGAAAGCTAGTGAATACTGACCAAGGTTGTGAATTATGCTAAAATGGAAAAGCTGCTACCAGAAAAAATTAATTACAATTAAACTCCTATCAGTATTTTTTTTGTTGAAATCATGTAAAGAATTATCCATAAGAACAATAAAATGTACACAAATTCAAAAGTTTGGGAATTTCAAAATGATTTTAGAGAAAGAACCCTGTTAGAACAGAGTTGATGCTAGTGGAATCATCTACTGCAATATATTTGTCCCTCTCTTAACTTTTTTTTCATAGACTCAGACCTTTAGGATTGGGCTTTGCTACATTCCCCCCTCAGCGCCGCTCCCCTTCCCCAAAAGCATTTTCATTGATGCTTAATTATGTCTATTTAGTTTGTATATATTATATGAACATATTCAAATTTGTTTCTTTCCAACTTAATAGATGAATTTTTAAAAATACAAATTTTAACCAATACTTAAATAGATCTCAATGGCTTATTAAATAGTAATACTACTACAGAAAAAAAAAGTGCTACTTTCACAGACATTGTTTCTCATTTTGATAGTGGTGGAAGACATGTCTGTAGTCTGTATGTACATCTCTCTATATATGAAGTACTAAATATCAGGAGTGTATTTAATGATTCATGACTAGAAACATCTTTAACCGATCCTACCAGTACCAACCTTATTGAATGTTGAATTTGATGCCAGACGAATGAAAACATTGCAGGAAGAAAATACCTCTCTTAAACAGCAGGTAACATTTGGATCTATTTGACTTGCTAAATATTTGTTCACATACAACTACAACTTGTATTAAATTATAGTTTTTTAGTCAGCATGTTTTTCTGACATATTGTTTTTTGTTCATAATTAAACAGCAAATAAAATAGTCTAAGCCTATTTTTGTTCCCTATTAGCTGCTGAATTCAGCTTCGTCAACCATAGATCTTGGGGCTGAGACTAAGTCAAGAATCAGGCATACTGTGCACAATGAGCTTCCAGCACCACCATCTCCTCCTGATATGGTCTATGATTTTTCTGGTTTAGCAAGGTACACACAGTTAAAGTTAATTGTGAAATTACAATACAGTTATGATTACAGTGGTCTAGTTACCATTTGGAATGCCATCCCATAGGTGTCTGGTTAAACTAGGGATGTTAAAACCGTTTTTTTTTTCCTAAACCGGTTTTCGGTTCTATAAAACTGGATTCCCACCCATGCAATGTCACAAGTCACAAATCTGAAAAGCCAAATGTGCGTAGTTTTGTAGGTATATTTGAAAAATGTGTTTGCAGGGCATTCAATAGGTTGAATTGTGTGAATACAATATGATTTTGTACTCTTTACCATAAAATTCTTTAGAACTAAAAAAAAAATCTGGGCTTATTGATTACAACCGATAAAAGCTTTGAATTTTTCCATAGTGATAATCAAATTACCGATTATCTTTGACCATAATATTAAGAAGCATTTGAAGAGGCATGTAAAATAATGTATTGAAAGGTTTTGCGTAGCACAAATCAAAAGAATGTGTATTTAATAGTGCCGTTAATAATAAAGTACAGACATGGTGTCTAGCCGCATTGTTCAGGGTCACAGGGAAGGGCTTGTTTGAGTCTCTCCATTGCGTACATCAAAGAGCATGAGCCGACAAGTAAAAAGATTCATGTTAATTGTAACTGTAACTAAACAATTATTGGTTTGATGTTGTTTTTATCGCAAGCCATAGACTAGTTAGTTGTTGGAAACATAATAAACACAATATCTAAGACTAAATTAGCAAGAATTTCAGGAATTGTTTTGTGCGAATCCAACATTATTTATTTAAAATATTTCCATTAGAACAAAAAAAAAAGGGTCTTCTACTCTTCTACTTGAAGTAATGATTAACATCCAACCAACAAACCGAAATCCGGTTTTTAAAACCCATGGAGAAAATTCCTGATTTTATTTCACATGGTCAGAAGGGTGTCTCCAAGTCTACCCTACCAATGTCTGAAGTGTCCGGACATTAGTTAAGGAAAACTACTGCCCCCCCCCCCCCCCCCATGGGCCTCAAGTCTACCCTACCAAGGTTTGAAGTGTCCGGACATTAGTTAAGGAAAACTACTGCCTACCATGGGCCTCAAAGCTGGGGAAGTCATGAAGTGTGTAAGTTATCAATTAGGTATCATCAAAAGCCAACTGGTGGGTAAAGGGTTGAAATTGTTCCCAGTTTTGCCTCCAAAGATCATTACAAAGGCCCTGACAGTACCGGTCTTGTCAAGCCTAATGCCTGGACTACTAAGCCCATAGTTTGATAATTGAAAGTGAAGGTATAGGCGGTGATGCTGCCTGGTAAATGATAAAAGGGTATCTATAGGTGATAATTATGTGTACCTTTAGTGCCCTAACATGCAGCATGCCACAGACGGGTAAGCAGCCAACTCTAGGGCAGAAAGTTTCTTCCAGTAATTTTGGTGTGTACATGACATTAGTTAAGGAATGCTGCCTCATTGACCTCTCAGTGTCTTAGCTTTTTTAAAATATTAGAGATTAAAAATATTGGTAGGCTTGTATAATTAAATGCTAACACCTCATTTTAATGTGAAAACATTCCTTTTTTTTAAACATCAATTAGAAGGCTTCACCCTCATGAGCAGTTTGATTCAAAACATTTTGTAATTTTTTTTTAAAGGAATTGTGTACTAGCCAAATAATAAGTATAACCTGTATCAATATTTTGTTTAGCGATATTGATGCTACCAGTCAAGAGAAACAGAAGACCACTAGGCGCTTTCCTCTGAACATCACATCGCCTCTGATGGGCAGGAAAAAATCAGAAGCTCCCCATGGCAAAGCTAAAAATGCAGCCTCCTTGACCACGGCTGCTGCCTCCTCAACAGCTGCTACTGGAGCACAAGGGAAGGTAAAGATAAATGGATAAATACATCATGCTATTCCAGAACTGCTTTGAGGTTGCCAGATAATACATTAAAGGTAATTGGACCAAGGAACACAGCACGGTACTGTAGAAGCAGTAAAATTGCAGGTTTACTTTTGCGTGTGTGTGTTTAATGAAAGTTTCTTTTAAAAAAATGCACATTCTGTTTTTAATTAAATAAAATTTTAATAAAATATGCATCTTTTTATTTACCTGCTCTAGCTATCAAAAGTAGTAGAGGCCTCGGCAGTTACACCATTGTTGCCTACATCAGATGGAAGAAAAATGTCAGTTCCCACCTCCCTTTCATCTTCAGCCACTGCTGTGACAGAAACACCTAAAAACCAAACGTCAAAACTGTCGGTTGTCCCGGTTTCTAGCCAACAGCAGCCATCCTTTTCCAGACATCTAACTTTTTCAGGAGGAGATGTGCAGCATCCATCTACCCAAATGTCCAGTGTAAGCCCTTTTATTCACTGGAGCTTTTCTTTTAAACTGCTGCTTACCCTAGTGTTCTATAAACATTTTCAATACCTAAATATTTGAACCCTGTTATCAATCAATAGGAGAAATAATTTTTGTAAGTAAATCAGGAATTAGTTTGAAAAGCTATTAACTATTGTTTTACTTAGAGTGACCTTTTATTTGGTCTAGAAATATGCTGTTGAAATAAAGCCTCAAATTTAGTCCTTAGCAAGAGTTTACAATCAAGTATTATGTTTTAGAACATTTCCTTAGGTAAACATTTGATCTTGACACACTCTTTGACTCTCTGCAAAGATTAAGTAGGTGCACCTAGATTAAGTAGGTGCACCTAGATAAGTTGGTGCACCTAGATTAAGTAGGTGCACCTAGATTAAGTAGGTGCACCTAGATTAAGTAGGTGCACTTAACACAATATTTTATTATGTACAGCTGGAGAAGCAAACATTTTCAAATGTCTTTCTCAAAACAATAAGCACAGTTTGTAAAGCGTTTGATCCCGAAAGAAGTCACAAGATTAAACAAAAAATACATTTAAGATTATGATATGGCATTTTTCTAAGTGATATATTTTATATTACATGATAATTATTGTGTATGTTATCAATATTTCAAAATTGTTTCAGAGGTCCCTATCAGTCCCTTATAGTAATGTACCTGTCACTAATAAAATACCAGAGATGGTTAAAAGAAATTCTGAAGGTCAATTGTCAGCACTGGCAGATTTAGGAAATGAAGGGTCAAGTGCTTTTAATGTTTTGGATACAATATCAGATACAGATAATGTTTTAGGATCAGGTAAAAAAAACACCACTAAATCATTTTTAGGCATTTCTGCTTAGTGCACTTGTAATTGTAAATAACAAAGCATTGTCTAAAAGACTTATCATTGTTCCATTAATATAATATATTTTGGAATTTCTGCATCAGCATTATAGAAGCATATAGAGCACTTGTAATTGTAAATTGTAAACAAAGCATTGTCTAAAAGACTTATCATTGTTCCATTAATATAATATATTTAGGAATTTCTGCATCAGCATTATAGAAGCATATAGAGCACTTGTAATTGTAAATTGTAAACAAAGCATTATCTAAAAGACTTATCGTTGTTCCATTGTTTAACAAAATCATGAAAAATGTCTATATGACTTTTTTTTTATTGTTCAAACTTTTAAGTAAGTAGGATATTTGTATATGAAATTTTGCTACGCTCTTGAGAATCTAAAAGAAATTGTATAGTATGATGAGCTGTATGCAATTATTGTAGACTTTTTATTTGTCAGGATTGTTCAGTTACAGGCAGGTTCATATTTTGAAGTGAAATAGTTTATAATACAACACTTCTTGTTAAAACTTTTCATTTACCACAATAAACTGTTTTATTTGTACAGATTCAGACAGTCCATTCCTACTTTTAGAGGTAAGAGCCTGATAAGATTTTATTTTCCATCATTATTTGTTCAAACGGCATACTTTTTTTAAACAAGCTGATTTTGTTAAAAGTAGCATTAATGTAACAAAATTATTTCAGCGGTATTGTTTATTTAGGTTGATGAATACTTAGAGCATAGTTCTGCTGCCACTTACTGCCGCTTTAGTCTGTCAGGACAATATGTTGCCAGTCTAGACGTGGATGGTATTGTAAAGTAAACATATTTTTTGGTCACTTTTCTAAAAAAATACCTGGTTACCTACATTATTCTTTGCCTTTTGCATTCTTATCTTGATAATTTACTTTATTGTAGGTTGAGTATAATAGTATGATGTTCTCATCCACAGGGTTTGGATGTGGAGCCCCCAGCCAGCAACAACAGCAACAGTTATGTCTAAGTCTGCATTTCTTTCTTTGGCATGGGCCAGCAAGTCGGACAGATGGGTTAGTCACATGTTTAAATTGCAATCCTTCAATAGTTATTGCTTGTTAATGATCAATTTTAAACATTAATTTTGTTTGTCATTGGAAAAGAAAACTGTTTTGTTTTTTTCATTGTTTTTGTGTACTGCTATATTAAAATTTAATGAGGCATGGTGACAGCTGACAGCGCATTGGGCTGACATGCTGAAGGTCCTGGCTTTGAGTCCTGGTAAAAACTAGGATTTATTTCCAGGTCTAAAGGGTGTCCTTGGGTCTCTGATGGGTACCTGACTTTAGTTGGGGCAAAGTAAAGGCAGCTGGGCTTTGTGCTGGCCACACAATCCCCTAAAATGCAACAGAAACTGGTGAATGCTGCTTCACCGGCTTTATGGAACAGTTTGGTCTGATAGGATACTAGATTTAGATTATAACAAATTTGTATAAACAAACAAAATGTATAAAGAACAACACTTTTCAAAAAGTTAAAAATTTTCTTCTGCAGTTATTGCTTGGCAATAAGACGGGTTCCATTCGTTTGTTTGATGTCAAAGACAGTAAGACGTACAAAGAAGTTCTAGTCAATCCTGACAACCCAGCCAAGTAAGACTTTAGATACTATCAGTATCAATTATTATTAGTGCTTTGTTTGAAAAATGTAAATAATTGTTCTTAATCCTGCAAGGACACAAACCTTACATCTCCCTTTACTTCTCCTGCAGTTGTATGCGAGTGACAGACCTGTCAACTAGTCCATCCAGTTCCCAGTTTGCTTGTGCGACTTCTGATCACTGCCCTTTCTCTACCAGCCTTAGTAATGTTACTGGCCGATTGTTTCAGTGGGACCTTCGTACTCTCAAGTTGGAGGTATGACATGGTTATCTGGTAATCTATATCAATGAATACTGTTTCCATTTATGATAATAGTAATCGATACTCGATGAACATTGTTTCCAATTATAATCCGAACTGATGAAGCATTGTATGGGCAACAGGAACTATATAATACTCATTTAATCTTTGTTTTTTTTTCATTATGAAATGGTAAAAAAGAAAATATTAACAGTTCAGCTCTTTAAAATAATGATCATGTCAATTTGTTTTTATTTATTCAATTACAATTTCAATAAGACACGTAACATTTTTTTTTCATCCACCAGAGAACATTACCGGTTGAGTCGACAGTTTGTTGTGCCATAACCTGCTCATCGTACAGTCGAAACGGCCAAATGCTACTGACTGGAGGCGCTGATGGCTCGCTGAGATTATATGGTAAGTAATGGGTCACTTACATTGTAGGGTTGAAGTAATTTACGACTATAACAGGTTTTAAATTTACAATAAGTGTGCAGGCCCAGAAAAAAAATTAATATAATTCTATTATTCATGAGCAATGCTCATTATCTTTTTGCTGGCACAGAATAGAAAAAAACAGAATGTTTCTGTCAGTGTCAGTATCTTCTGAGCCAAATTGTTTTGACTACTCAAGAGTCCTGGTTACTCTCTTTGTTTATGCTTTTTTTAATGCTATTGTCTATCTCATTTAGCAGTCCACATATTTTTATTTATACAATAATGAAAGCTATTAAAATAAAGTTTGCATCAACCAATATTTCAACAAAATGCTCAACAAAATATTTGAAAGCTTTCATTGGTAAAGCAAATTTTGATTCTTTTCATTTTTTTAACAACGTGCATCTTTATAATCATATAATTATGACTTTATCACAATTTTCAATGCATGATAAATAAAACTGATTTATTAAATAACACTTTACTTACTTTAGATGTGAATGCTCAAAAATCTGTTATCAAATGGCCAGCTCATGAATCACCCATTCATACAGTTCTATTTCATGGAGATAAATCTGTCTACAGCATGTCAGCTGATGGGAAAGTATGAAGATTCTATTTACTATTTCATATTGTGTTGTTTAATTATGCCTTTTTTTCTCTCTCATGAATTAGGCTAACACCATAAACCCTTTGCATCATCCGCCTAAGTGGCCATGCATATATTTACACATGGTGGTGAATGGTTTTAGGAGACTTTGTATAAGTTGGCTGGTCTACATAAAATATAAAAAAACAACCACTCGGACAGAAGAGAATCTATCACATGCTTGCACTCGTTAAAACATATGAATATATTTATATATAAATGAATATCCATTAGATTGAAGTGTAACAGTTCAAAACTGAAAGTGAGAGACAAATGTTTCAAGTTTGATGTGCCACAATTAGTTATAAATGCAAATGAAATTCAGAATTTTTTAATTATTGACAGTAGTTAACATTTGGTTTATACACTGATATCCGGACTTAGAATATCTCCATGTCTGATTGATTTATATTTTCATTTTTTGAAATTAGTTTTAGTTTCTCTTTTACTTATTTTATTAATCATGTTGATGCACTACTGAGACAATAAAATGGTTTTGTTCTATTGTATTTCTTTTAAAAAAAATTAATTTAAAGTGAGCATCTGTTAGTAGTTTTAGAGAAGTGCGCAAATATTTTCATCCATTGATTTGACATATCCACATAAGTTTACTATTATGTCTGTGATGCTCTTCATTAATTTGATATATGTTAAGATAAGTAAAAAAAATATTTATGGGCAATTCGAACATACAATTGACATTTTACTACAATAATTGTATTGATTTGTTTTAGTTATGTGAATGGAGTTTGGCTTGCCCTGGTCAAGTAGTGAATACTATCAACTGCGGAACTAGGGACCTATTGGCAAATAAGCCAGGAAGTTGTAGAGGTCGTCTTTGTGCTCTGGATGTAGATCATGAACAGTATTTATTAACCTACAATGGCAGAAGAGGTACAATATACAAGGTAAATGGCTGCTTAGAAAAAATAACATTTTACATAATAAATGTTAACAAAGTATTATATCTTTTAAAATGTTGAAACTATTTTCACTAAAATATTCACACTATAACTTCATCTAGATTCAAGATGTTCCTTGCCCTGTTCGTGCCATGGACCTGAAGCTCCATCAGTCCCCAGTTGTCAGCGTAGACTGGTCATCTTCCCAGGAGACGAGAGTGTGCCTGACGAGCTCAGCAGATGCCAAGATCAAAATATCAACCTTGCTGTCCAAGTAGATGTCTCAAAACTTGGGCTTTCATCTGTCAATATGTTGAGTTTTTTTTTCTTTAGCCAATTACTTTTTAATGCACCCATATTATTGTGTGGCTCCTAGCAGATGTATCTTCACTCTAAATTTGACTCAGAAGCAAAGATTTTGAAAGGTCAAGATGGTCTAAACATATCATGACATATGTAAGTTCAAAAGTGCAGCTAATGTTTTTAAGGTGCAAAAATGTTTTTGTTGTATATTTGTCTTTGGTTTTAATTTAGAAAACAAATTAATCAGTGAAGTTTTTAAAAAAAAGTTTTTTTTTTCTGGATTTTTTTCCACCTGTACGAATAGGAAACACATATAGGTAAACAGAATTTAAAAGGGAAAATGTTATTCATCAATATATATATCATTCCATTTTTCTGCTGTTTTTTTAATGTGGCGAGACCCTTTTTAAAAGTTACGCACCACAATTTGGCTTGAAGAGCTTGAATGGTGTAGGCCTACTTAAAAAAAATATTACCGTATGATGTACTGTCTATCAAATCATTTCTTTTTTTCCTTATTGATGTTTGCATTATCCTTTTAAGTAGAAGTAACCAAATGTTTTAATTATTTAATGTCGCTATTGAGAACATCCTTTAATAGTCAACTTTATACACTCTATAAATTAAATGATACGAATTATAAAGGACAAGTTATAAATTAATGATTACTGTTAAATAACAGAAGCTTGACAGCAACAATTTTTATGCATTGTACCAGGGTCAGGGCAACGGACACAATATTAAATAACAAAAGAAACCGAAAGAAACGTTCTCAGTTCAGACTCCAGTTTTTATTGTAATACTGTCTTTTTTTTATTTCTCTCTTAACAAAACACATTGTAGTCATTTGTTTCTCCGTCATTGGGCATAACTACTAGTTAATTATAATTTGTAAATATTTAATTTGTATCAACCAAGATGAATTCTTGAATTTCTCAACTTGTGAGGACTACCCTATATGATTCAGTGATTTACATGCACTTGAACTTACAAATCCTACTCAAAACCCTATTCTTCTTCTTCTATTAGCCAGTCTGCAGAGCTGTTTGCTCTCTTGCAGTCAATGCCAGATAAACATATTTACAGGTCTTTTTCAGTTGTTCAATGCTACTATATAGTGTGTTGGTAAAGGTAGGTTGAGGGGGGAGCAAGGTGCATCTGAGGTCGGTTAGCCCAGGGCATTCAAGCAGGAAGTGGTCTACAGTTTCTTGTGGGCAGGGGCAAAGTCTGCAATTAGGTGGGTGAGTTGGGTTTATTCTATTTAGGTGTGAGTTGAGTGCTATATGTCCTGTTCTCAACTGAAATATAGTGCATTGTTCTTTGCGGGGGAAGAACTTTATGTTGTCTTCTTTGTTGGGCTGATTCATTTCTCTGTACATTTTTCTTCCAGTTGTTCCCTGAGCCCATTGATTTAGCCATTCCTCCTTAAGTTTTTTTTAGTATGTTGCACACTGTGTTGTAGCTGACAGGTCTTTCATATTGGTCCATGCTAGCTCCCTTTCTAGCCAGTCTGTCAGCTTTTTCATTTCCTGGTATGCCAATATGTCCTGGGATCCATTTTAGAGTTATGTTGATGTTGTATGTGCTTATTAGGTAGTACAGAGTGTGTTCTAATAGGGTGATTTCTTTCAAACTTGGTGAGGTTTCGCTTGCTACTGTTTGAAGTGCTGATCGAGAGTCGGTGAAAATGACTATATCTGCTGGGGCAAGATGTTTGTTGTTATATTTATGTTCCACTGTCTCAAGGGCAATAATCATGGCATCTACTTCTGCTTGAAAGTTTGTGCAATAGTTCCCACATAGTGCACTTATCTCAAGGCATTTTTTTTCAGGAAGATCAGGTAAGCGCCTAGTCCAGCATTTATTGTGGCTTTAAATGCTGAGCCATCTGTATAGATGTGAATGGCTGTATCTGAATACCTTTCGATGGTTTCTAGTGCTCCTACTTTAAGTTCTAGCGGGTTAGATGTTTTGTTGTTCAAAGAGGTTTTAATTCTTGGTTGCCTTTGTCTTCCACCGGGGTGTAAAAGCAAATTTCTTGTAATTGGTTCTCGGTTTTGGGGGAGGTGGTGTTTTTGTTGTAGTTCGTCTGCTATTTGCAATAGGGACTTTTGTTTTTTGAGGCTGAGATCTACACCCACAGCAGCGTGTGAAATAGACTCAAACATTGAACCACTGCAACTAAGACGAGACAGAGCAGCTTTAGAAGCAGTCGAAAGGTAGAAAAGACTGGAGAATGACCACCCAAACAAAATACTTATTGAACGCCATAGAACAGCCTCAAGACCCTATGCTGACCTTCAAAAAAAAAATCTCCGTCACCAATGAGGTAGACGTACCCGAGTCCATTTTTGTTTACTGAACGGCTCCACATTCTCACTGCAGAATCCTACTCCATGCCTCCGCTTGGCCCTTCGTAGTTTGCATCACAGGAAGACTGATGGGCAGCAAACCACCGTTCATATTTCAGTATGTTTGTTTTGGGCAGTTTGATGGGCAGCCAGTTGTTGCACACAGAACAGTAGCTTGTCAGCACTTCATAATCAATAATGAGGCCAGTTCTCTGCTCTATCACCAAACGGATACCTGATTTTGATGTGTGGACGTGTTTGTGCCAGCTTCCATCAAAGGACACATTGATGTTTTTAATTTCTTTGTTCGCTGTAAACTTGTTTCACACAGTTAACAGATTCTTCAAGACTTTCTCTTGAAAATAAATCACATTTGTCTTTGACAACTTTGGCATGGCTGTTGAAAGTCTTGTGGTGCAAAGACGGTATGTCCATAAGCTCGGAAAGTTACAAAGTCCAGCATAACCCATGCCTGTTGCACACGCAGCTGCGACAGCTCTTCTATTGATATCAAAGATATGACTGTCCTGTTTGCCAGATGAGTATGTGGATGAAATATCTTGCTCACAATGTGTGCAGATAACTTGAAGATGTACAGCTAAGCCTTAATTTTGAGCAAAATCACTACGCAGTTCAAGAGCTGGCTGCTTAGATAATGGACAAAGTATTTTAGAAAACAAAGGCAGTAAATTTTCCAAATCAATTATTGTAGTAGGAAGTTTAGTAGAGCTATCTTCTGGTGTCTCAGGATCTTGTGCAGATGTTTTATTATTGTAAGCTAATTTTTGTTTCGAAGCTGACAGAATGGGTGTTGGCTGCGTCTGAAGTGGTAGAGTTTGTGATGAAGGCTCTACTTGACGAGACGTAGATGGTTGAGGGCTAAATGGTGTGTCAAGTTGAGTAGACATCGACTGTGTTTCTTTAGGATTGCGTAGATTGGTCTGGTAACGCTGTCTCTGTGCTTCAAGAAGTTGTGCTGCTCTCTTTTTAGACGGTTTTCCTTAAGAGTTTGTTGGTGCCCTGCTTTTCTTCAGCTTAGGCTTCATGTTGGACTCAGCAGAGCTAGGACAACAAAAACAAAAGAATTTTTTTTTATATATTTGAACAAAGGGATCACAAGTAGAGACACTATTCAGGGAGAAGTGGGAAGAAAAGCATGGGGTTGGGATTGGAAGGGGAGGAAATAAGGAAAACAAGGTTGGAAAAAAAAAAGGGGAGAGGGTACTATCATCGTTGTCCTAAGGTGCTCATGTAGTCCTCTTGCAGATGTGGCGGTGGTGTTAATGTGGTCCTGGTGCAGATGTAGATATCGCCCTGGTGTAGTCTTTTGAATGTAAGGGAGTCAGAAACCACGTTGGGTGCCAGTTGTTACGGAGACAATCCTTTGGAATCAAATATAATAGGATAGTGTGCATTGCAGCTACACTAATTTATGAATGTATCTTTTTCTATACTGGAATCTCTCCATTCCTTTCTTTAAAGAATAACTTTCCAATCTCACAAAATATTGGTAATAAATGAAAAACAAGAAAAAAAACTTTATATAAAATGAAGAACTAATTTTGCTTTAATTCCGGTAAGTAAAGAACCATTTCTTATATTTCATTTGATGATGATGATGATGATTTATATAGTGCGCCTATCCATGCTATGTTAGCATGCTCAGTGCGCTCTGGTTCCACGTTTCAGTTGTGAATGTGCTATAAAAACAAAACAAAAAACTATAAGCTTAGTTGAAGAGGAAGGTCTTTAACTCTTTTGCTACCATAGAATTTTCTCATTTTTACCGAATAAATTTTTTGCTTTTTTCAAAATACTACAAGCATATATTTTATGACTAAAAATGAATATTTCTTTTAGAATAAAGTGGCACATATCATACATCAAATTGAAGGTAATTGGATGTAGAGTTTAACTCATTTGCTACTACCGCGACTGAATGCGACATACCCCCCTCCGTACTAATGCGCCCAAACGCGGCCGCCACGTGTGTGACTAACATTGTCGTTTCTTGATTTTTTTTCGACATGTGTTCTGGAGTTTTATTTTACTGCAAACACGGCTTTTAAAAAGTAGGAATATAGTTAATAAAAACCGGATGTTTTTATCTAGTTTCGTTTTTTTGCTATGCGCGGCAAAAAATTGGGTATTTTTCACTTGCCTTTCATCTTGTAAACTTTTTTTATAGCCTTCGTCTTTCATTTTTTACTTTATTAATCGATAGCTCTATACATCCAAATATAACATTTAACAACAGTTCTGATGATAAGGATGCTGCAGATATAGACTTAGATAAATTTCCATTTCAACTCGATTTTTGGGCTTTATTATACTTTATCGGACTTTGATGCTAGGCCTAGAGAAAATATTTAGCCAAATCATAGGGTCTCAACACTCAGCGAATGATTCTACCGATAATTCGGCATTTTTTATGTATAAAAGTATACATTTCCAGAAAGCTAAGATATTTATCTATTTTATGATGTAATTTTTATTCACTTTAGGGAATATTTAATTATTAAAAAAAAATATTTAAAAATAATTTACTAAATTTAATACGGAGTTCCTTCCCTTTGGCTAGTACTTTCCCGGGTGTCTTTGGAAAGTAGGTTAGTAGCAAATGAGTTAAAGAAATAAAAAGAAAAAAGAATGTAATGTGTGTTTTGTAAATATTTGGTTTTAAACATGAAAGAAAAAAAAGGGAGGAAATTTTGTAGGGAAATTTTTTTTACTTACCGCATCGCAGAATTTGTATCAGTCAACAGAATAAAACTTGTGTTCCAGAATATTAAAGGTAATCCAATTACGGAAACAATGATGCCTAATTTATTATCATCCTTCTTTCCTATGAAAAACACTCTTCAAATAAGAGAACACCTCATTTCTTGAAAAAAAAAACTTTTTCCATGGGAATTATTCATCCAACCTATTTACACAATATTTACACAGTACAAAATATACACAAGATATTTACAGAAAAATATGCACACAATTACTTCTGATGATACAGGAAGAAACACTCTTTGACACACAGGTGTGGTTTAGAGGTGCATCCAGTGCAGAAGAAGCTTGAACGAACACGTTTTTTTGATGTGCTACAGTGCACACATTGAAGGTCAGCTCCATCAAATACAGGCAAATGCTTTGCTCCCTGGATTCTTTCAAGAACAGGTTTTCTTCCTTTAGAAGTGATGGCATTGGATATGTCAGAAGGACTTTTTGTGAAGACAATGTGGACAAGTTGTCGATGAGGATATCTTTGAATTTCAAAAAAGAAATCTTTTTTCCATCTGGACTGTGTCCCACCGTATACAGTATGTGGGCATTTACTTGTGTCACCTCCATAATCCAGGTGAAGACTTTTTTCCACCACTTCTTTGTAACCCTGTTTTGAGTCCCATAGTAGGAGATCATTTGATCCACCCTATCACAGCCATTCATATTCATATTGTAGTCGTGCACTGGATAGGGATTTTCAACGGTTCGCGTTCGCTCTGTTTTTTCGATAGTTCCAACTGATGCGTTTGTCGAAACTAGTATGCATGGTTTTTTTTGCTTTTTTATCTCTCCATGCAACACATAGCACATTTCTTTTTTCATGAATGTACCACCTACTCTCCATGTGCTGCAGCTGGAGGGTTTTTAGTTGTGGTGGAAATTCTCTGTGATTGACATTCAGAGTACCGGTGTAAAAAAAGCCTTTGTCTGACAGGTACTGCAATAGAGGAGCAGATGTATAATACCTTTCAGCAAATATATGATGAGAGGTAGTCAGTGGCTCCAGTAGCTTGTCAAACACCTTTACTGCTTGTGAAGAATCATTGTCCAGGTATGGATTGTATACAGTCTCCTTTCCGAAATAAATCAAAAGATTGAACACGTACCCTGTGACAGAATCACACAAACCAAATGTTTTTTGGTTTGGAAGCATTGAATTGCTTGTACCGGAATCTGCCTTTCCATCCTATAACCATTTCGTCCACTGCAATGTTTTTAAAAGGATAAAAAGCGGACTGAAATTTTGCTAGAAGAGAATTTACAAAAGGTTCAATTTTTGCTTTACCAGTAGCATCAGCATTGCAAACATGGAGCATGCTATGGTATATTAGTTCAAATTTCTGCCTTGGGAACATAGTTTTGAACCAAGGGGTATAGCAGTGACTAAGTGTTGACCAATAGTCTTTTATTTTGGGTCGAGGATCAGATCCAATGGCAATAAGAACAGCCAAAAATTTGTACAATTCAAATCTTCCAATTGGTTCCCACAGATGAAATATAGAGGTCTTTGAAAAAGGACCTTTGTCTATTAATTTCTTGGCAGCATAATCATTTATATCAATAACTGAGCTATCCAGCAAAAAAAAAAAAATATTCCATTGGAGTGTGTGAGTCATCAAGCAGTAACTTTGACCCTGCATTTCTATCCCTCAAGGAAAAGTCACCAACTAGTTCTCCTTTGTCCTAATGACTGAGGGGTTTTCATTTTAGACCTAACACTAGTAACAGTAACACTAGGCCTAGGACTAGAAACATCAACATCACTATCAAGAACCATCACTATCACTGGAACCATCACTTTCAGAATAAATAGAATCATTTTGGATGTTGGCATCACTATCAGTAAGTCGTAAAGAATCCTCTTCACTGTCACTCAAATTCATTACAGCCTCAATTAATTCCCTAGCTTGTTTACAAGACATTCGTTGTGGGGGTCGGGCATACGAACAACTAGGCTTAGGTGTGGGCGTGGCCTTGTTTGTTTATTTTTTTAATTGACTACAAAATAACAAATATTCCAAAGAAAATGCAAAAAAACAATGCTGTTACTTTTAATTTCGGTTCAGGAAGCACTCTTAAATTTATAATTATAGTACTGGCCTATAAAAATAGGATTTATTTGATGAACGAAACAAACTAACAGGGGCAGTGTAGTTTTTATGGGAAATCCACAGAGCCGATATATCGGCTTTACGTAGCTAATGAGTTAAACTTCTCTTGAATGACTATTTTTTTTCAGAATCCCTCAATGTCTGAGGCAATTTATTCCATAAATAAGGCGCTGCTGACTCGAAAGAGCGTACACCAAATGACTTCTTTTTATGACCATCCACACTGGGAACTTTGAGTAGTGACTGTGATGAAGAGCGCAGCCCCTTAGTGGACACATGCTTGGGAACAAGTTCTTGAAGATAGTGAGGGGCAGTGCCTTCCATACAGCCATAGGCAAGTGACAGAATTTTATGGTCACTGCGCTTGGTCACAGGGAGGCAGTGGAGATCTTTAAGAACTGGGGTTATGTGGTCCGACTTCTTAATCCCTGATACAATGCGCGCCGCAGTGTTTTGTACTTTCTGGAGTCTCTGAAGCTGGTTCTGGGGCAGACTCCACAGACCCATTTAATCATCTGAAAGTTCATCTAGTGGATCATCATTAGTTTCATCATGTTCCAAACTGTCATAAAATTCAGGGGCTGAAGTAAATTTCTTGAGGACCTGAAGATCTTTGTATTTGGTCAAAGGAATAATTATTTTTTTCCTGTATATTCTTACAGGCTCACCAATATTGACAGCTTTATTTGAACGCCGAGCGTTGGACAAAATAGTGGTATTAAGGATAGATCCATTCCACGAGTCACTATGACTAATTACTCCAGGTGATTTGCTTGAGAACATTACTTCTTTTAGAGGCCTCATAGGTACAGGACATCCAGCTTTATACACAGGTTTTAAAAGCTGAGTCATATTTTTTTTACCATATCCTGGTTTAGCTCAATGACATTGTAGGGACTTGTCTTTTTTTTCTAGCAGCCCTGAATATTTCATGCCAGTCTGAAGATGTGCTTAGCAATTAATAAGACACATGTCTTTATCACACTCAAGATAGGAATGGCCTCTTTCTGGAAATGATATCTTGATAGAATCAAACCTTTTCCTCTGATAAACTAGGAAATCCAGAAAACAAATCTTAGTGTAGTTTTTATTCTGACCCGCACATGAGTCACAAAATAATTCCAAATGTTTGATCTCTTCACTTAAATGATTCATTATAAAATGAAAAAGAATAGAGGTGACTTCATCTGCACCTTTCTTGGCAATGGTTTCATCATAGGCATAGATGAAAACTTTATTGATTGAGAGCAAGTGAATTTTGAAAGATAAAAAAGTGAGTTTCCTTCTGTAATAGAAGTCATTTGTAGATATGTTTGGCAGGCTCATGTTTTTATTAAAACCTATGGTAATGGCTTCAAAGTTTTGATGTTTGCTTGCCTTGAGCTGAGCTTCTTGTTTTCTTCTATAAAAGGTGTCCGCCTTTCTTTGATGAACGTCCCTTTCTAATTGGAGTTTTTGAAGAGCCCGCTTAAGGATTGTTGCAAAGATCTTTAGACGCTTTTTCAATATTAATCTTTATTTCATCACCTTTGGAACAGGTATCTGTTCTTAGGTATCCAAAAGAAATATTGAAATGACTGTTAAATATTTCCTGTACGTTTCATAAGAAACCTGCAGATCTGGATAAATGTCATTAAACATTGAATACATTTTGTTTATATTGAACTCCTCTGGCAAATAGATGCGGCGACTTTTCCCCAAAGAGTAGTGAGATTGTCTTCCTCTGAAGGATGATATTATGTGGTTTTGTATTCTTTTTACCACAACATCACGAAGTCTATGATGTCTGTTGCTGTACTCTTTGATCCTTTGGTGCTTCCCCTGTGCAGAGAAAAAAATATTTTCACATTTTTATTTTCTATAAATATGATATATATAAAAAAAAAATATAAAAAAATAAACATGCTAAAGTTTTATGGTATAGGCCTAAGCCTTAGCCTTAGCCGAAAACTAAGGCCTACTTGTTTTATTAATGTTGTTAAAAATATTTTTTTTACCTATCAGACATATGGCCGGCTATGGCCATGGCCTATCTATGACTCCTATGGCCATGGTGGCCATAGCCTATCTATGACTCCTACACCTGTCTCTATAATAGTATAATCCTAAATATTATATTGACACAATATTAAACTTGAAATAATTTAATAAAATATGTTGAGTCTAGGTCCTACTTGTTTAGAAATTATATTTTATATTTAGACTACTTGTTATGCCCGTCAAAATGACGTTAAAAAAATGACAGTTTGCTTTAATAATTTCAATAAACTATGTTGTTGTTGTATCTACGTTTTGTCCCTTTTGCGCGTTGATATTACTACTATTCGTCACGATCATTTCACAATCGCCTAAATCATTTTTTCTTGTTTTGAGAAAACTAAAAAAAACTGAATAACTTCGGTATTTCTTTTCTGCTACGTCACTTTGGTACGTTTTGTGACATCTTCTAACTTAGATGCTATCATATAATACTTTAAAAATGATTTGTGTATTACCATTAAGACACAGTAGGATATAGGCAATTGGTATCCTAAAAAAAATGACTTAGGCAAATGACTTAGGCAATAAAACAAGTTTTTATTATGATTAAGGCAATAGTGATTCTAAGAAAACAACACAATAATAATAACAAAAGTACGAGTTGGTAACATGCGAATACTGCTTTTATTTATTGTACTACTTAATATATAATACATATAATATACATTTATAAAAAAAATATTATTGATCAAATTTTGTATTAAAAAAAACAGCATAATTTTTTTATGTTAATAAGAAAAATATAATTATATAGTAAAGTAACACATGAATAGGCCTACAGCTTTTATTTAATTGGTATGTAATACCAGTAATCAAACATTTAATGTATGTAATATAACTTTTCTAGTTATTTAAAATTTTTATTGTAAGGTAAGTTTTCTAATTGCGGTATTCAATAATTGATCAAAGTTCATTGAAATAAAAGTGCATACAATGCATGAACATCTTTGGGTAAGATAGTCTTCATAGTTTGAAGATCATCAAACTTTCTTTTGTTGATAGGTCTACTGTTAATATAAATAGGGAGCCATTCAACTGTATTCTGGGTGCTCTTAAAACGAGTAGGCAATGACTTCCACTCACTAGATCTCTAAAAAGTTTGTATTCTATATTGCATCAGGGTGATACCAGAGCATGCTAAGGCTGCTAACTGTGGGGTCACCAACTTTTTTACCTGGTCTAATGCTGGTAAAGTAGGTGTCTTTTAATTTTCTAAAGTCATTAAAGTCCATCTGCTTCACAAAATATAGTTTGGGGTTTTGTCTGGCAGTTTGCATCATGACAACTAAATCTTTGGGAGTGTATACGTCACTCACAATGTTTCTCTCAATAACACTATGCATGGCATCACATTCCATGTTTGTATGACCAGAAACCGGGTACTTTTGATAAACATTTACACCTGTCTCTTTTGATAAACAATAGTAAATGTTTGACAAATATGCATTTTTGTTTTGATAGCCACAACCGTCGCTCCATATTACAAGTTCTTTATTATTTTGTTTTCATTCAGTATAAGTTTGAAATGTGTGTATTGCAAATATGCAAATACTTCACTTGAAACATCTCCTTTAGTTTCATCCCAGACAGAACAATATCCATCTCGTTTGCACAAGTTATACATTGTAAAATTATGCACCTGTAACTTTGTCTTGTAATACAATGCGCTTGCTTTGCTCTGAGGACAAAGAAGTACTGTACAAACTGGCACACTTTCATCCATTAGTCCTCTTTCTTTATCTTGGTCTTTTTGCTTTCGAGCATCATCCTTCAAAGCTAAATGAATCTGGTGTTCTTCTACAGTAATGTTTCCCATTTTTGCAGCGATACAATTGTCACATTGGTCTTTGCGCGGTACAAAAACTGACATCTTAAGAGAATGAAAGGTATTCTTAAAATATGTTAGTCTACCTACTCTCCTTTCAGTAGAGATTGCATCTGATGTATATAGATTATATAAATCAATGACTTTTGTGCCTGGCTCAAGAAATCTTTTTTCCTTATAGGCAGGAACTTTTCGACAATAATGAGAGTCCTCACAGAGTACTTAGATGTTACCATGGCTCTAACTACATTTTGCCTGTCACTCCAGGAAGTCATTTCCCAAAAAAGATGTATTAATCAAAGCTCTTTCTTCTTCTGGAACATCGCTACATTTTCTGAGTTTTGATTTCTGGTAAAATTGAGACTCACATTTTTTACCCATGTTTCTTTCTTTATTCAAAACTGCTCATCTGCTGGTATACTCCTCACCTTTAAGCCTCTTTGTCTTTGCTATGTTTACATTCCAAGTTTGTGGCTGGGGTTTTTTGCTTTTCTTTTGACTTTACTCCTAAAATATGGGACCTAAACTAGAATGGGAAGAATCCAGTTCAGATGGCTGATATACGTTTTCTCTTGTAGACCTATCATCTATGATTTCCTTTCCTAACCTTTAGAAAAGTAACTTATATGTGAAACTAAATCTGCATCAACTGTATTTACAATAATAGTCTGATTAGTTTCATGTTCAATTTCTGATGCTTGCATCAGGCATTCAATTAAGGACGTGCTCAATTCAATGTTGGTCTCTTCTCTCTGTAGTGAATCACTGTAGAAATGTGGCATGGTATGAGTCGCTATGTTGAAAAAACAAGTCGCCTAAGTCAAAATGCGGATTTGGGCAGAAATGAAAAAATTAAAAATAAAGTGTTTTCTGATTGGTTTAGGATATAGGCGATTTGCCACATAATAGAAGACTGCCTAAGCTATACATTTCAACTCTTAACTCAAACCCCCCCCAAAAATGACTTAGGCGATTGTGAAATGATCGTGACGAATATGTTGTTTAAACAATAAGTAATTACTGCTTTTTTATGACATAGGAAGTTGCGGTGATCATTAACTCATTTGCTACTACTGCGACTCAATGCAACCTACCCCCCTCCATACTAATGCGCCCTAAAGCGGGCCGCCATGTGTGTGACTAACCTATTGTCATTTCTTGTTTTTTCGCCATGCGTTCTGTTTTTTTTTTAATACTGCAAGCACAGCTTTTAAAAAGTAGGAATATAGTCTGTGTCGTTAATAAAAACCGGATGTTTTTATGTAGTTTCGTTTTTTTGCGCTGCGCGTTCAAAATATGGGTAGTTTTCACTGGCCTTTTGTCTTGTAATACTTTTTTTTATAGCCTTCGCTTTTAATTTTTTACTTTATTTATCAATAGCTCTATACCTCCAAAAATAACATTTAACAACAGTTCTGATAATAAGGATGCTGCAGATATAGACTTAGATGAATTTCCATTACAACTGGATTTATGGGCTTTATTATACTTTATCGGACTTTGACGCTAGGGCTAGCGAAAATATTTAGTAGCCAAATCCTAGGGTCTCAACACTCAGCGAATGATTCTACCGATAATTCTGCATTTTTTATGTATAAAAGTATACATTTCCAGAAAGCTAAGATATTTATGTATTTTATGATGTAATTTTTATTCACTTTAGGAAATATTTAGTCATTAAAAAAAATATTAAAAAATAATTTTCTAAATTTAATACGGAGTTCCTTCCCTTTGGCTAGTATTTTTCCGGGTGTCTTTGGAAACTAGGTTAGTAGCAAATGAGTTAAACTGTCTAACTCAATATCGGTAACTTCTTGTCACTCTTTAACATTCTGGTGACAACCGTATTTCTCAATAGTCTGGCTTATTATCAAACTAAATAATTAGAGACTGATCATACTAAACAGTGATTTACAGTGAACAAACATTAAATTATACAATTTACTCAAGAAAGCATAATGAATTTATGGTGATAAATTTGATACCAAATGGCGGTAATAAATTAAATTTATTTTTATAAACATGTATTACACTAAACTTTTTATAATGATTAAAGCTCAAGCAATTTTACAAAATATATAATGTGTGAGAATCAGGCATAATTCAAAATTCTAGTTAACAATAAATAGGTTAAATTTCTTTAACAACAATGCGTGCATTATGAAATTCTATATAACTACAAAGCAACTACTTCAAGAAATTCTATTTAATAATAAATCAAGTATTTCCAAACAATAATAGTTAACAACAAAGCAAGTATTTTACATTTTTAATTAACGACAAAGCAGTATTTTTCAATTTTAGTTAACAACAAAGCAAGTATTTTACAATTTTAGTTAACAACAAAGCAAGTATTTTACAATTTTAGTTAACAACAAAGCAGTATTTTGCAATTTTAGTTAACAACAAAGCAAGTATTTTACATTTTTAGTTATCAACAAAGCAAGTATTTTACAATTTTAGTTAACAACAAAGCAAGTATTTTACAATTTTAGTTAATAACAAAGCAGTATTTTGCAATTTTAGTTAACAATAAAGCAAGTATTTTACATTTCTAGTAAACAACAAAGCAAGTATTTTACATTTTTTGTTAACAACAAAGCAAGTATGTTACAATTCTAATTAACAACAAAGCAAGTATTTTACATTTCTAGTTAACAACAAAGCAAGTATGTTACAATTCTAATTAACAACAAAGCAATTATTTTACAAAATTCTAGTTAACAACAAAGCAAGTATTTATAATTTTAATTAGGCACAAAACAATTTTTGTGGACTAAATATTGGATACATGCATAATGCTCAACGTACATAATTGTAATATTTTCAACTTTCATAATAGATTTGAAATGATCTATTTGTTTAATATTTCTCTAATAACAAAGTTTTTTGTGAAGGTTTTTAGATCACCGAGAAGTTTCCCTTGGTATTGAGTTTCTTTGATTAATATTTTCAAATTGTTGGGATTTTTTTACCCTAGTTAATGCCACATAGAGCTGTCCATGAGCAAATACTGGTTCTGGTAGATACACACCAACATGTTCAAATGATTGGCCCTGTGATTTATTGATGGTCATGGCAAATGCTGGAATAACTGGAAATTGTTGTCGACTCATTTTAAATGGCAAACTCTGTTCACTTGGTTGTAGTATAATTCTTGGTATGAACACCCTTTCACCCTTACTGCTTCCGGTAATAACTTGAGCATCAATGAAATTATTACAAAGGGCTTTAACTATCAGTCAAGTTCCATTTAAAAGTCCTTTTTTGACATTGAGGTTTCTGAGCAGCATTACTATCGCTCCAACTTTTAATTTGAGCTGATGGGGCGGCATTCCTGGTGGGCATTGTTGTAAATTCCATGGGAAAATCAATAGCATCACTGAGGTCATCTTCGATGACTGAATCTATGCTTGCATATGTACGCTCATCTCCAGCAAGAGGTTTAAGATATCAGAATTCAGTTAAACTACAATGTCATTTTTTGTGGCCAAAATCACTTTCTCTGCAACTAATGCTACACTTTCTTCTGTTTGCATATCTATTTGATTTCCGAAAATTGAATCAATGATGTTTTGATCATGAGCTAATAAGCTACTTGGAATTTCAATTAAATCTTGATTTAATCCATCAGCACCGCTTGTAATCTCACCATTTCCCAGTTTTAAAACCCACTGATTAAATTCATCTTGTCCTGAAGTTCTCATATTTGATTCTAAACTTTGTTGTTTGACATGTTGCCATAGATGAGAACTTTTCACACATCCCTCCAGAATGTCTGTTACACTGCCATTGGGTACTACAATTGTGGTTTGTCTGAAGTCACCTCCAAGAGTCAATGTCTTTCCACCGAATGGCCTAACATCATTCATTATTTCTTTTAACAATAAATCAATGATCCTAAGAGGAATGCAGTGAAAGCATGGAGGCCTCATCAATGATTATTAATGCCGCTTCGCGCAATTTTGAAGCCTCTTTAGATGGCGCTTTCATGTTAGACACTGATGTCTCAACTGCCGAGATTGGGATTTTAAATCCACTGTGAGCTGTTCTGCCTCCTATAAGCAAGTCAGCAGCTATCCCAGTAGTTGCAAATGATTCAACTCGTTAGCCTTGACCCCTCAAATAGGACATGAGAGTATTATACAGATAAGTTTTGCCAGATCCTCCAGGCCCATCAATAAAAAAGAAACGACTTGTAGCATTGTTATCATTGACAGCTGCAATGATTTCATGAAATATTTCTTTTTGTTTTACATTGAGTGAAGGTATTAAACGTTCTGCTTTAATTGCTTCCTCCTCTATATTGTAGACATGTTCAGTGTCCACGACAATACATGCTACTGGCAATCCAAAATCACTACCTTTTACTCCATGCAACCGAAACAAAGCTTCCATATCTTCTAAAGCTTTGTATTCAGCCATTTGATCATCATAAGTCCGTACATAATCTTCTACAATATTATGTAAATAAGCTTGATACAGTTGCAGTGGATTTCTGGGGGAATTGAAGATGCAGATCAAAGCAAATAACTGACGAAATTGTATCGCCATGTTAAACATGGCTGCTTCTTGTAAGCATCGAGTCCATTCACTGTCATCTTGGACTAAACCACGGTCTACTGCTGCTGCTTTGAAGGTTTCATGTTGTAACCCATTGACAATCTTAAGATCATTAAAACTCTGAGCTCCCTTGACATGTTGCAGTAATAGCCTCAAATGAAATCGCTCTTGATCCTTTGGACTTACAGAAAACATGCGTGAAACAATTTTATCTGCTCCTCGTTGTCGAGTTTTCCATATAGTATTTCTAGAATCAAAAACATAGTGATGGGGAATGTCACAATATAAATACTGTGTAGCATTTTCATCAATTTCATTCAGTTTGAACCATGCAGTCAAATGGGTTTTTCGAGTGTGAGCTCTTTGTGCTGCCTCATCCTCTTTACCGTCTTGAAAGTAAATCAAGTGTTCATCGGGAAGATGTATTGCTAGGCGATAAACTGCATGTGATCGGTTGTGCATGGGGTTCTCAAGAAGACGCCACATTGCCTCTGGTGCTGACACATATGTAGCATCCAAATATTGACGTAGTTCATCATACGTATCATCTGTGCTTTCCCCTTCACCGTTGAATTCAACTGAAGCTTTATCGTATCCTTTGTATATGTATTTGAAAATATACTTAATGGCTTTTACAGATTGACACGATTCAACGTTAATGTGGCATACGTATTTCTTTATCAAGTACTTGTTGAATGGCACAACATGATTATTGCCTGCCTTGAAGTTAGAATGCCTTGAAGTTTCTAACTTCAACGTGTACACCTTCTCTTCTACGATATAACGGATAACCATCAACGTCTGTAACAGTGTGTTCAGTGAACTTTTTTGGAAAATTTTTAATGCACTTTCCATCAACCATACAGGGAGCAGCTGGGTTTTCATTTCCACATGGACCATGAATCATTGTAGTAATAACAATTTTGTGTAGCTCTGGATCAGTTTGTTTATCAGGAATCTCTGCACAAATGTATTCATCAATCTTTTCTGCAGTGTTCATAACATCATCTTGTATTTTGAATAAAAAATGACCATGGGGAAGACCTCGCTTTTGAAACTCAATTGTGTACATAAATGCCACTACTTTACCAAATACTGCATTCTTTTTGATGTCGGTAAGGAAAGCCTTCAGTTTGATGCTAAATACACGGACAACTATATCTGGGCAATCGCAGGCTTGTTGTCCGGGCAGCAGATTATCCTCAATTTCTTTCCATTTAAGATTACAAGTCATTGTAAAAAATAGATCTGGTTTGCCATATCGTGCAACAATAGCCATTGCATCATGATATTTTTCCCTCATGTTTCTGGGTGATCCTTGAAAAGATGATTGTAATATGACTGCTCGCCCAATTGAAACATTTTTTTCAGCAGAAATATCACTCAAATGATCCATCAGTCCTCGATATTGCTCAACATGCAAAGATCCTTGATTGTGTCTGATGTAATTTAAATTATTGGCTTCAACTTGTAAGTAAGAATCCACAACCCATTGTTGAAACAATTTTCCACCATGAAGAATTGGGTTGAATCTATTTGGCCTAATTGCTGTTTGAGCTACCTTCCATTGAAGCATTGTTACTCATGTTCGTTTGCGTTGTGGTCTATTCTCAAGGTTTATCTCAATGTTTGATTGCCATCCTGGTTCCCCAAACGGATAAAACAACACATTCGTCATTGGATCCAAGTGACAACTGAGAATATTTAAATTAATGAGGGGTTGTTCTGGTTGTGGACTGCGTGGGTATACGCAAAAATCACGTTCAAACGGTGGTTGACATCTGGGACTCGAACTCTGTGTCACCCTTTTTAGCGGCAGGGTATTTTGAATTAGAGGTTTAAAGCATTTTTTTAGATTGCTTGCTGAAATCGCCCTAAATTTTAATATGTCTGCTTCATACGCACGTTTTTCATGACCGGAGACTTGAATATCAGATGGCTTGGAGACATTTATTTCTCTTTTGTTGTTATGGAAATCAAAACTTGGTTTAGATAACGAAGTTGAAGGTTGAACATAACTATCAATAGAAGATTGTTCCTACTTGTTATGCTGACTTTGAGAGTGTCTGGGCTTCTAGTTCTAGTAGTATCCCGCCATACCCAGAAAACTACGAAGTTGTTTGCGAGTTTTGGGAATAGGGAATTCTTGAATAGATAGCACTAAAGCGTTTACAGGTTGTACCATACCATTTCCTACTATGTGACCTTCAATAGTTGCATTGCAAAATTGGCTTTCTGCTAAGTTAATAGTGAGATTAGCCTGCGTTAATCTTTTGAACAATAAGTACAATCGACTTAAATGAGAGTTAAAGTTGTCACTAAACACTACAATATCATCAAGATATGCATGACATTGTGGAATATCATGGATAATATTATCAAATGTTGGAAACTAACTGGGGTTTCGACCATACCAAATGGCATTACCTTAAATTTATATAATCTGTCCGAGGTTACAAATGTTGATACTTCCTGTGCCCTATCGGTCAGTGGGATTTGGAAATATGCAGTTAACAGATCAATCTTTTTCACATACCTAGCGTTACTCACTCTATCTATCAAATCGTCGATCCTTGGTATAGGGTAAGATTCTGTCTTTGTCACGCCGTTTACCTTTCGGTAGTCTACACAAAAGCGTAGCGATACGTCAGATTTAGGTACTAGTACACACTGTGATGACCAGTCACTATTACTAGGTGTGATAATGTTATTGTCGAACATATAGTTGATCTCTTTACGGATGTGTTTAATAGGTTTAGCATTTTCATTCAAAATAACATCATGATTAACTAAAGTTGGCTTATTAGGTATATCTCCAAATAGACTGATGTTATCATAGATTAAACCTTTGATAGAGGATAGAGGACTGTTCACAATTGGATAAATGTGCCAATTTGTCATCTAGGGTTTGAAGTGCTTCAGTATTTTGAAGTTTGCTTTCTACGATCTTATGTTCAATTTTAGTAGAGTTAGTCATGACTTTAGTAACAGGACTCACCGGAGCAATAGCATTTTGTTTTTCTCTATTCACATAAGACTTTAACATATTTATGTGGCACACCCTTTGTGACCTCCTCCTATCAGGGGTTTTTACAAGATAAGTTACACTACTAATCTTATTTATAACCTCATACGGTCCGTGTGAATTTTGCGCTCATGGGTTGACCAGACAGTGGTGTCAGCATGAGGACTTTGTCATCAGGTTGGAGGCTTCGGGCTCTTGCCTTCTTCTTCTTCTATTAGCCAGTCTGCAGAGCTGTTTTCTCTTTTGCTGTCAATGCCAGACAAATATATTTACATGTCTTTTTCAGTTGTTCAATACATCTTGCCTTCACATCATAGTAGCCATTTTGTCTTGCGCCTACAAAAGATTAGTTATAACACAATTAAATGCATTGTACAGTTTATTTTTAAAGTTCTTCACATAAGTTTTAACCCAGTCTCTTCTGTGGAGGATAATCATGTCTCTTGTAAAAGTTTCAAGGTTCCGATAACTGTAAATCTGAACCCTAACTGAAAAGGAGTGAATCCGAGAGATTCCTGGACAGCCTCTCTAGTTGCAAAGAGAGCAAAGGGAATGCCGTGATTTCAATCTTCACCATTCTTGAAGCAATATGTACGGTAACATGTTCTTCAGTGTCTGATGATCGCGTTCCAGTGCACCTTGACTCTGTGGGTGATAGTGATAGGCACTTGATACCGCATGACGGATACCTAACCGTTTTAAGACTTGGCGAAATAACTTCGACGTGAAGTTTGAACCTTGATCGGGTTGTACAGTCTTAGGAAGTCTGTATTGTGTGAAAAATCTGATAAGTGCGTCAGATATTTTATCTGCGTTGATACTGCGTAATGGAATAGCTTCTGGAAACCTTGTTGCAGAACACATGATAGTAAAAAGATACTCTTGTCCAGCCTTTGTTTTAGGTAATGGATCTACACAGTCTATCAAGATGTGACTAAATGGCTTTGAGAATGACGGTATTGGCTGTAGAGGCGCTACTGGAATGGTCTGGTTTGGTTTTTCAAACTATCTACAGAAATGACACGATTTGCAAAACATTGAGACATCACGGTGTAGACCAGGCCAATAAATATATGGGAGAATCTTGTCGTAGGTTTTCTTCACATCTAAATGACCAGCATGCGGCAAGTCATGGGCCATGTGCAGTATGTCTTTATGATACACTGTAGGTACTACAATTTGATGGACTTGCAAATTTCATTGTCAGTTTCTTTTCCTCTCATTTTCTCATGAACAATTCATCTTTCAGATAATAACCTATAGTCATTGTCTCTGCTTCTTTCATAGTTACTATTTCCTTCTTTAGCTCTGTTTGAACAATTCATCTTTCAGATAATAACCTAAAGTCATTGTTTCTGCTTCTTTCCCAGTTACTATTTCCTTCTTTAGCTCTGTTTGAACAATTCATCTTTCAGATAATAACCTAAAGTCATTGTTTCTGCTTCTTTCCCAGTTACTATTTCCTTCTTTAGCTCTGTTTGAACAATTCATCTTTCAGATAATAACCTAAAGTCATTGTCTCTGCTTCTTTCATAGTTACTATTTCCTTCTTTAGCTCTGTTAGAACAATTCATCTTTCAGATAATAACCTAAAGTCATTGTTTCTGCTTCTTTCCCAGTTACTATTTCCTTCTTTAGCTCTGTTTGAACAATTCATCTTTCAGATAATAACCTAAAGTCATTGCAGGGTTCCCACGCTTCCGGGAAAGTCGGGAATTAGACGGGAATCCAGTAAAATTTTATCCGGCCGTAAAAGTCGGGATTTAGAAAGGAAAAAAGTCTAAAAAGCCGGGAAAAAAAAAGAAGACAAAAACCCAAAACAAAAATGTCACAGATGCATAGACTCTAGTTTTTCCTCGCCGAATGTATTTTTCGATCATTAGCGCCGTTTTTTGTGTTTTCCACCCAATGCACGCTGAGAATTTAAAACAAAGGGATAGGCGAATCTATTCCTAAATATATCGAGGTCGGAGGACTAGTTCACTATGTTTTACGTTTTTTGTTTGTGATCATTCATTTAATCCTTTAGCGATCTCGCCGTTTTTTTAACACTTATGCCTACTATCGGTAATTTTCTGACTTGGCTTTGCTGATTTTCTTTAAGTTTAAGGCAAGTATCTTGTATTGTTTTGTTTTATATTTAAAAATGCATAGGCCTAGGCCTATTCGTAGTGATTCTTACTGCTACTGTCCACTGTCGTAAGTTCCAAAACTACAAGATCAAAGGTCAAGGACGGGTCAACGTCCTCAATGTTATTAATTTTATATAAGATAAGGCCTAAATCCAGCCATTATGATTTTGATCAAATGACCATTTAAAAAAAAAAATCATTCTTCTTTTAGTCTTAGTAAGCCTAAGCCCACACTTCGCCCATTACTATAAGTCTTCCATTATATATTAGCCTATAGGCCTATATATACTTGAAGCCGGCTGGTCCAGCGGTTAGTTCACCGGCCTGTCAGCTAAAAACCAACTGACAGGTCGCGGGTTCTATCCCTGCCACCGACGGATCCCTGTCGCCCTGCAGGAGTTTTGGGCCTAGTGGACGTAATAATCTTCTGTCTAGAAGGAACGTCTGTAAACTTATAAGATATACTTGACTTTCTACTTTATGTAATTAATTAGGCCTACTTGGGTTAATTAAAGCGGCCGATTTTGCCTAAGACAAAGATGACCTAGTTTTGTCTCGCGAAAAAAAAATTTATTTTAGAATGTTTTCAATCGTTTGTTCATCTTATGGCAAATGTAGGCCTACTATCATTTAAGAACACATTAAATTGGAATTTTCGCTCACAATTGTTTTAAATATTATATAAGAGTCATTTATTTAAATATTAGGCTAAGGCTCTGATAAATTGAATTGACGAACATCTCCTAGTAACCGTAGCCATAGCGTCATAGCCATAGGCTTGCCACTTGCCATAGATCTAGTAGTAGTTATATATAATGGGCTAATGTGAATGTCCGATTTTCGCGTCGGAATTTGTTGCAAAGAAACTATAGTTCTAGTCCATGCCTAATTTTGTTTAGACAGTTGTTTGAATGTGGTTTCAAAATTTATTTTAGTGTAGGCCTACAGGCTAACTATGATTGGGGTTTCAAAACTTAAACATATATTTAGGCCCTAGTAGTTTGTTTGATTTTAGTTTTTGACTTTGAAGTTTGTGACCTCAAATTCACTGATTCTGCATTTATCATAAAATAAAAATAGGAAATATTGATGTATTTGCAATCAATCCCTTTCATGGTATGGATAAATAATTGGACTAATTATATAATTTTTAATTTATTTAAAAAAATGGACGCAAAGGCTTTTTAATTAAAAAGTACGAAATGTATATAAAGCAAGGGGGATCACTCTTAATTATTTTTAATCCTTAAGTCGGACCCAGTTGTCCTTTTTTGTCTTTGTTACTAGGCTTACAAAATATTTTTTTTTTTCAATTAGTTACCTACTTTTAGTAAATGAGATACTAATAGTAGCCTCTCTTAAAGACATTTCTAGTGATATTTAGCAAGATAATATTGACTTAGAGCTAAGAAACACTAATATCATCATGATTTTGGCTTTTTTATGTTATAAAGTAGACTTATTTGCCTATTTATATTTATAATATAAAACACTTTGTGTGTCTTTCCCAGTCATTATCAATGAAGATAAGACATCAAAAACTACACACCTATTGCAAAGCCCTCCACATTTCTCTCAAAACAAAAGCATTGGGAGAAATGACAAGTGTCATTGAGTAGAAAAAAAAAGTTGTACAAAATTAATAATTTTGTGATTAAAGTTTATTATCTGTACTAAATAAAGGATTTAATTGAATTATCAAATCTGAATTGTCAGTTTATGTTGTGTTTAGACTTTATGTAAGAAGAATTATACTCGTTATATAATAAATTAAAATTCATTTTGGTAACCAGGAATTTTGCTCTTATAGCAAGGAAATAGTCAGGAAACAGTCAGGAATTTTTTTTCTGAAAAAGAGTGGGAACCCTGTCATTGTCTCTGCTTCTTTCATAGTTACTATTTCCTTCTTTAGCTCTGTTTGAACAATTCATCTTTCAGATAATAGCCTAAAGTCATTGTTTCTGCTTCTTTCCCAGTTACTATTTCCTTCTTTAGCTCTGTTTGAACAATTCATCTTTCAGATAATAACCTAAAGTCATTGTTTCTGCTTCTTTCCCAGTTACTATTTCCTTCTTTAGCTCTGTTTGAACAATTCATCTTTCAGATAATAACCTAAAGTCATTGTCTCTGCTTCTTTCATAGTTACTATTTCCTTCTTTAGCTCTGTTTGAACAATTCATCTTTCAGATAATAACCTAAAGTCATTGTTTCTGCTTCTTTCCCAGTTACTATTTCCTTCTTTAGTTTTTCAATCTATGAATCTTTACCTTGTTCAAGGATGAGTAGTTGTCAAGGTGACATTTTACTTTTATCAGTCTTGACTCAGGTACCACCCAAAATATCAGCCAGGAAGGTTGCCTGTAGGTCAAACTCTGGTAACGGTTCTGGTTTTGCAGTGGTTTCACCAGACTTAAGTAACTTAAGGATTTGCTATGTTCTCACTCTTGTCAGGGCATTGGGTTACTTTGGATACAGGACGTATCTTGTCTCCAGCAATATCATTTCCTAAGATAAGTGAAATACCACTAAACGGAAGTGATTTTTGTACACCAACAACAACTGTTCCAGTGAAGTAGTCGCGCTTAACCTGTATACGATTTAGTGGAACTTGTCTAGTTTCCATACCTACACCTGTAATTAAAATACTCTGTCCTGTAAATGTCAATTTTAACGTAGGAACAGTGTTCTTTACCAAAGTTGAGGGATGTTGTTGTACTGACCTGTATTGTAGTGATATGGGTTATTGTTCCATTTAATGCCTGTGATTTTTATTGTCTCTCGTGCTGTGATGTTCTCTGGGTATGTTTTTTCTTTCTTTCCATCCTCCGAGTCCCATTATCGCTGACTTTTTAAGGTTTATACGGGCCCCACTGGCTTTGGTGAAAGTTTTGAAAGCTGTCACTATGTTGACGATGTCACTGCTTTTTGACACCATGAAGTTGGTGTCGTCTGCATATGCCAGGACTTTGAGGTTGACGTCTTGGCCTGGTATACGTTTTCCAAGGGAAATAGTTTCCATTTCCTCTTCAAACTCACTGTAGCAGTCATCAGAACTATCATTGGTTATTTCATTTACATCAACATCACTGTTTTAATCTGGAAATATAATTCATATATCATCCGTAATGATAAAAAAGATTTCTACCTATGGACCAGTAAAAATGGACAGCAAGGTTTTTGCAAGTAAACCTTACATTGGATACTTAGTTTGTCCATTTTCCTTCATTGTGATTCATTTGCTCCACCAGTCCTTTTCTAGTCAAAAATCTGAATAGTTCTCATCTGCAACTGAGACATTGCTGCACTGTGTATATCCTAATTTTACCATCAAGAATGCCACATTTTTTGTTGACATTTGGTTAATTCTCAGCAAATTTTCCCAAGGCAGCAGCAAGGAAGATCTTTGGTAAGACAGGAACTAATGAAAAGAACTGTATACTTGCACTGTTTAACTTAATAGTGACATTTTGTTTTCATGTTCTCACCTGTTTGACATGTCCTGTCCTTGCAGCACTGAACAAATTATTGATCAAATGGTTCTTACCTTTATCCCTGAGACACTCTCTCATTAGAGAAAAACAAAACTCATCAAGAGCAAGTTGTCTGCCCTTGAATTTGAAGGAATCTGTTGGTGACATCAATTCATGCTTTGGCTGGGGTTTGCAATGATGCTGGGATCAATAAGCCCTGTATAAAAACTTTTTAGTAGTTAATACATGTTTGTATGTAGGCAATGGCACTGAGTTTTTTCAGAATGATAAACTTTTACATATTGTGTGAATCTTCCATAATTCCTCCATAATGTTGCCAAGAGATTAAGAGTTCTTTGCTTTGGATGGAAAAGCTGTAGAAGAATATTTTTTTCTATTATTTCCTAGCTTGTTTTTCATACTTGTCATGAAGGGTTCTATAGTACCCTTCTGATTCACATTTAAATTAAGTTTTGCAATCGTAGCCTTTATTTCTAGCTTGTGTTTGGCTTGCTCAATATTTGACAATAAGCCAAAATAGTACAAATATAGAGAGTCCCTCAGCTGATGCAACCTGTCACAAACATCCTTCACCTGTAGGAACCTATTCAATATTGGCCTGAATAACGTCCAAACCTTTGAATATATCAATGTCTGTATCTCATGGAAAATATCTCAAGCTTTTGGGGAGTCCCTCTGTGTCATAAAAAATATTTGAAGCCAATGGTTGGAAGTCTGAAAATTCCTCAATAGAGACAAAACAATACTTTGCAGCATTGTTCAGCATGTGAGCAGTGTCACCCAATTCAAGGGACATTTTATTTTGTTAGCTTGAGCAATTTCAACTTGAATTGTTGTGTGACCATAAAACATCTCTGAACAGATCTTTAGATAAGTGAAAATCTTAGGCTGTTGATAATTTGGTTGAAGCTTTGCATCTGGGTATTAATCTTTCTTTGTCTAAAAACTATGAAGTGCAGATTTTAAAATGCCAGCTGAGTGTGCCGCTTCTCTAAGACCTTTCCCATTTTGCACATCGGCTATAGCCAGTTAGTTGTAAAATGTGCTCTGAAACATGTGGCGTTTCAGACTTTCTTTTATAAACTCTAAGCATTATATAAAATATATAAACGAAATTGAGTTTGCTAAAAAATTCTTAATTTATAATATTAATTATGTCATTATAATAGTATTTAATTATTTAAATACACTTGCATGCATTTAATTTTTGTTATGATGTCCTTTTAGGTGACTTCTAGCTGTCAATAAGGCAAAGAGAATTCAGAAGTGACAGGGAGAAGGGGGACATCATTATTTTTCTGTCACACTTCACCCCCATAAAGAGTAGCCTGAATAAAACTAAAATTACTAACAAACAATAAGTTGAAAAAAATATTCATCACTCACTGTACACACAAAAAGTTGAGTCCGTAAGTATTCATCACTGTACACATTCACTTTTGACTCTATGGCTTCGGCCACAGTTCTAAGACATACATTTTTTTCCTTAGCTGATCTTCTTAGAGCATGAGATATTTGTGGCTATTGTATACTTCGGCACTTTCTGCAAGCTTGTCAGCAGAATCAGTCAGCAGTATATGTCTTTTCCTATTCTGCCTTTTTTTTTTATTTCAATAGCTCTAATTCCATGAACTCATCCTCCCTTTTCCTCTTTAAAGTCTGCTTTTTTTCTTCCTCAGCCTTTTCTTCAAGGTAAATTCGCCTTTTCTTCAAACTAAATTCCCTGAACTCATCCTCCCTTTTCCTCTTTAAAGTCTGCTTTTTTTCTTCCTCAGCCTTTTCTTCAAGGTAAGATTTGTATAACGACCTGGCAGATGTTGCTGCCATTTGCATACCTTTTGTGATGCTGACATTTGTAAGGCCACCATTACTTGTCAAATGATCACAAATAGCTCTTTTGGCAACTAAAGTTCTTTCTAGCATATTTGTGACCATTGACTCTTTGTTCTTGCAGAACCCACGTTTGACTTGTGGCTGCCCTAGGGATAGCATTTGTACCATGCGCATGACCTTCCATAGGTCTGCATAACCATTTCCAACAAATTCAGAAAATAACATCCAAACGTACTCCTGCAGAATCAAATGATTGGAATTTTATTGTATTTTCCATCACAACTTCATTGTGCTATTGGGCAAATTGAGATTTTACAGCGTCGCAAAGATCACCAACAATTCTGTTCAGGGAAACAAAACAGTTTAAAGTTGTTTCCAGTTGAGCCAAACAATCTTTGCGGTCTTCTAGAATGGATCTGGGTATCATCCCTTTTAAGCTTCTGACCAACCTGCTCTTAATTGATGATTTTTTCATTAATTTAAGAACAACAGCCTCTAAAAAGGCACAATACTCCATTTGTAAATTCAAAACATCTCGAGAGGAGATCGATTTTGATAAATCCCCAAGAGCCTGTTAGGCTTTGAAACCAATATCGACCTTTCCTGGTGGCAATACATTTTTCATTTCACTCAGATCACGAGTTAGTAGGGCAGATGATGATTTACAGGCATCTAGTACTGTAGAGGACACAAATCTCAAAAGCAGAGATTGTATCATTATGAACAGATCCTGTGCCATAAATGGCAGCAAGGTGCTTCACTTTGATACTTTAATAAAAACAGTTTTAACAGTTTTGCAATTGATATGAAGCTTTCTACTTTTACTATCAATAGTTGGTCCTTCATGAACTCCTGCAGATTTTGGAAAAGCTTTGTTTTAAGACCTTTTTATAGTTTCCAATAGATGTGTGATGAATATTTCAACATCTAGCCATACATTGAGGGCTCTCTCAGCAACATGGATGTTCTCAACCCAGCGTATTTCTTATTAAAATATACAAAATGTGCAACAAAAAAAGTCAAAGGTAATATATACTTACATGTGTTATGAAAAAAATTGACGTAAAAATTAAGTTTTGAAGATACTTTTCAAAAATTGTTTCTAGTATGCGGTGAAAGAAACAAAAAGAAGATGCAAAAACTCTTTTGTTTACATTAGTTAATGTTATGTAGAAGCCACTCATAATGGAAAATTTTGAGGTGTCCACCTTCTCCCTGCTCTACTCTACTGTTTGCCCCTCCTCATTTAAATATGTCTGACAGAAACAGATGCCTCATCAGCATCAATCAATTCCTGAATATTTCTTTTTTTTATATCAAGAAACCACCTTAATACCTTCCAGACAAAAACTTAATGTTTCGATTCAAATAGTCAGTTATTGGTAAAACTGCTTTAGCTGCATCTGAAGTATTCATTAGAGCCATTTGTACAATAGTTGTTGTTGTGTTTGCACCAATAACATTTGCCACTAAATCTTTCATAAAATGTTTAATTCTCTTATTTTGAGTCTGGCATGATCTGGCTGATGGTTATGGTGGATTGTTTCTTCAAACTCTTGCAGACTGTTTCTTGTTATAGCCCTTCTGGGACATTTACTTCTCAAATCACATATCCAATATTCAGTTGTTAAATCTTTACCTTGTCGATTGCAAGTGTAGCAGTATCCATTCAATGTAATAAACAATGGCATGTTTGTAAAATTTTGACAAACCCTTTCTTCTTAAGCTCCTCCTCCTTTTTTTTTATTTTCTAAATATGTATGGTATTCATTTCTGCCTCTCTGTGCTGCAGCTAGTTGCGATTCTTCCAACATGGTAAATATGATCTTTAATCACTCTCTTTGCTATTAAGCTGTGTTAATTTATGTTTGTTTGGGTTGTCTCTTCGTTTATATTGAACTCCTGTTCTTCAGTAGCTTGGGACAAAAGCAGCCAAAGTTTTAACAAGCAACACAACTCTTCATAAATATGACTTTTTTTCCCAATATCATGCGATTAGTCTAGCTGAGCCAAGTCTTTTGTGTTAACATAAACATTTTCATCAAAAGCAAATGCTTTATACAATAGCTTGATTTAATTGTCTTGTTTTTTTAACTGTTAAATTTTAGCCAAATCAATGATTTGCCTCTCTGTTGATCTTGCAGCTAATTGTTGATATTTCTCAAATCAGAATTTATTTGGTAATAATCTGACTTGCGTTGTTAAGGGTCTCATCAAACAGAAGAACAAACCCATCTAGAGATGACCTTAATAGTTTCTTTAATAAATCCTTGTAATATGGCCCAAGACCTAATGTGATCAAATATGCGGCTTTGTCTGAGCCTCATGATAATTTTGTTTTCACTGTTAGGAAACATCTGCACTACATAGATCAATGGATAACCTTCTTATATGCTGAAAAGATTGGTGATTATAAATAACAGACCCTTTTACTTTTAAATGTTACAACTGTACATGATTAAATTTTAAAATTACAAAGCTAATCTTTGCACACAGGTGCAAAATAGGTGGGTCACGTTGGCCCTTGTGGGTGCCATTGGTCTGACCTATGACTTTGTGAAGTGGTGATGCTATCTTGGAGAAAACCTTTATGAACCTCCTATTGTAACTCACAAACCCAATGAAGGACTACAGCTTTTTCACTGAGTTTGGCACAGGCCAGGTTGAATCTTGTCTTCATCGGTTGAAACTCCCTCCGCTGAAATGGTGTGCCCTTAGTATTTGACCTCCTTCTTTAGGGAATGGCACTTCTCTGGGTTGAGCTTGAAGCCAATCGAGCGTAAGCGTTCCAGTACCCTTTCCAGGCGTTTCACATGGTCCTCAAAGGTTGCACTGAACACCAGAATGTCATCTAGGTACACCAACATGACCTGCATAATCAGATCATTTATCTGCAACTGCATTAGCCTGCTTAATGTGGCCAGGGCATTGCGCAACCTGGTGAACTCATAAAGGCCACAACAAAAGGGGTGGTGAAAGCTGTTTTATGGCGATCTTTTTCTTCTACTTCAATCTGGAGATAACCCAAGACCAGATCCATAGAATAGAAATATTTGGCACCATGTAGGGTGTCCAAAGCTTCCTCTATCCTGTGGAGTGGATAGGCATCTTTTCTAGTCTTGTTATTCAGCAGACGATAGTCTATGCACATACACAACTTGCCATCCTTTTCCTTACTAACACTACTGGAGAGGCAAATGGGCTAGTGCTCTCTTGTATCACCTGGCGCTGCAACAGGTTAATCCCTTACGGCAGGGGTCTCCAAACTGCGGCCCGCGAGGCCCTCTCATGCGGCCCGTGGAGTCTTTTTTATCTCCGTAAAAATATTACGGAATTTTACCTGCATCCTGCCAAGTTTAGCAGCCGCTTATGTTGACGTTATGTTTTTACTGAATTAAAATTTAGACGCGTTATGTTTTTACTGAATTAAAATTTAGACGCGTTATGTTTTCCAACCGATCAATACGATGCAAAACCTTATTCGCTGCTTACTATTTCTACTTTTGAACTAGAAAGGGTTGAGACAAATACAATGCGAGGTGGGAGGAAAGACAAATATTGTAAAGTAGGAAGGGCTGAAGGGAGACAAGTGGTAAGCAAATAGGAGGGGGGGGGGGGGTGAAAAGTTGTTCCTCCACTCTCAAATTGGGGACACTTATTAAAAGCAAACAATGTTCCAAGTTCAAGGCGACGCATGCACACCTTTTCTTTCCACCGAGAAGACTTGCGAGAGACTGCAGAGTGGGGTGCTTTGACAAGGAACCCAAGGAGAGTTGACAATGATGATGAATAAACTACTTTGAAATTAAGAGCTGTCTAAAGTTTCCGCCCTGTAGATTTAGGTCAATTTCAGATTAAGTTACATTACTCCTAGCCTTGGGCGCAAAGCATTATTGGCCTATTAATTAAAGTAAATTTCGAAAATATATTAACAAAGACATTAGTTCAATAACCAAGAATAAAAATTTATTCATTATTTTATTTTTCAATTCTTGTTTTTGCAACAACAATAAAAGAGGTGGGGAAGGGGAAAGGTGCTTGTGGGTGCAGTTGAATACACAAATTGGGGGGGGGGGGGGGCAAAAATAGGTCACAGTTATTATTATAACTTGTTTTTTTTTTAAGAGCACAACTTGGCTTTTCTCAAAAAAAATTTTAGAACCACAAGACAGATAGATCAAGTCGAGGTGACCAGTCAGGATAAAAATTGAAAACCTGAGGTTATATGCTGAAAAGATTGGTGATAATAAATAAATGCAGACACTAAATTTTAAAATTACAAAGCCCAACAGGAAAACAAAAGTCTGCATAGTGGTAAGAAAAATCTTCCTTATAGTATAGCCCCAATCTGGTCATTCAAGTTGGCTTGACTTTTTATCTCACATCACAAGGATGTCATTCATAAGATAATTGCAACATTTTTAGTTTTTAAGGAAGCTTATTAAAATTATCATTTGTATCCACTAGTACAATTAGGTAAATACCACTCATTGACATAAAAGGTCAGTAAGCTTTTCAACATATTTTGTATTTAACAAGACAATGAAAAGGCATTTCCTGTAAATCCATCAGCTGCACTTTTAACTGAAGGCACTAAAGGCCTTGCTTCAAAGCCAAATGTGATGTTACTGGCATTTTTCTCTTTGATTTTTTTAAATCATATTTATCAGTTGAGATTAGAAAATATGAGTTTAACAATATCCTGTTAGAGATAAAACTTAAAGGTCTTAAAAGTCACAGGCATTTGAACCAGATATTGTATTTAAATAATTTTTTTAAGATGTTAAAATTTTTATCTTGAAAAACTGTTGCTGGAGCCATATTTGTAATCAATTCAATTTAATACTGCTAGTTACTTTCCAGTTTTTGCTTTTCAGGATTTCATTATGTGTGGGTATATAGAAAAAAAACAGATGTATGTTTATGGAAAAATTTTAGCTTCTTGAAAAAAAAATTATTTATTTTATAAAATTTATGAAATTATTGATTTGGTTCTTTTTTGCATTACATCATCAATGTTTGAACACTTGTTGCTTGTTTGGCAATCTTTGAGTTTGGTACAAATAAATTAAGCAGACTAAGACAAAAAATCATATTGATAGAAACTTTTTATTTCACACAACAAATTCAATGGCCAAAAGAAAGAGTATCGCATATTTTAGCATATTATTAATATTAAGCATGACAACATGTGTGTACTTGTGTTTTTTTTCCAATAATATTAGACAGTAATGTTATTTATTACACACTTGAAACTTGAAATTATTTTTAATGTTCATTGTTTATATGGAACATTTAATTAATTTATTAAACAAATTGAATTGTTTCAAATGTTACTTTTGTTATGAAATGTTATTAGTATTTTTCCAAATAAAACTGAAAGCATACTTTTTGTTCATTTCTTTGTGTAATTGACAGATGTGATTTTTGTTTGAATGATTCAGCATAAACTTTCTTTTTGTTGAGCAAATGAAAAGTTTATTTGTTGTAAGCATGTTTTATCATTATTAACATTGTAAGTTGAATTTTAAAAAAACAATGAGGAGGGCATGAAAATGTGCATATCTGTATAATTTAATAAAATTTACACAAGATAAACGTACATTAAAAACTGCATATAATTTGATTTGATTTTCAAATAATTTTACATCAAAAACTTAAAAAAAAATTTAACACATATGAAACAAATTAGGTATTTCCTTTTATGTTTGTTAAGATTATCTAAATAATATACAATACAAAAAAATAAAATATTGTACATTTTAAGCTGTCTAAGATACAGAGCAGCTGTTGTCTGAATACTTCCTAAATATTTTAACTAAAACAATGAGATATCCATGAATTGACTATTTATTTGTTCCCTTCTAAACTTTTTAACAAAAAAAATATACTATCAATAAAACAAACTTCCACTGTGATATTTTAGAACTTGTCACTTGTGGTATTTTCATAATTCATACTTTTTTCTTTAGAGTTTTGCATATAGCCAGTGAATTTGCATTTGTCCTATACTTATCAGCAATGGATATTGACCAAACAAGATATAAATGCAGGCACCACCAACAGCTTGTCTAAAAATAATTGAAAACAAGCACTACCAGATGGACAAAATTTGTAGTGGTATTTTTTTTAAAGTTTGGAATTAGGCAATATACTCAAAGATGTCAAACATGGGAACTGTTGTTAGAAGGTATGCCATAGAGCAGGGGTCGGGAACCCATGGCTCGCGAGCCAGATGTGGCTCTTTTGATGGCTAATGTTTTTTTTAGACTTATTGATCTACATATTAATTGCATATCAATATTTCATTCTACAAATGAGCTAAATTCTGTTGCAGTTCAGCATCAGAAGAACTCAGAGACATAATTATTGTAATTTGAGTGTTGAAATTACACAAAATGCACACATTTACTTGAAATTTTTAGCTTTAAACATAATAGGCCTATATGGCTCTCACAGAATTACTTTTCAAAATATGTGGTATCCATGGCTCTCAAAGAAAAAAGGTTCCCGGCCTCTGCCATAGAGGCTACAAAATGTTGGCATCTAGCCAATGTGGCATGTAATCACTAAAATAATTTTAATTTTTTTTTACCAAATCCCATCGCTTTACACTATGATCACAAGTCACAATAAATAATATTGGCAACATTAAACAATAGCCATGAGAATTTGCAACTACAAACACAATGGTGCAGCCATGAACAGTTGTGAAAAGAAAATGTATTTGTAACATTGTAAGTGTAAGACAACCAGCACAGTTAAACCAACTGCACAGTTTATTGTTTAGTCCAAAGAACATTTCCTATAAATCCCAACTGGCGTGGAAGTTTTTTTTTACAATTTAGAAAATCAAAAGATAGTATTTATTTGTATTAATCATTTCATGCAGATAATCTCATTATTAAATTGATGAGAAAACAAAATTTACTCTTATATTACATTTCCCATAATTTAACAATCCAGATATTTGGAATAAAAGTTTGTACAGTGTTCTGAAAACTTAATGTAAAATTAGCTGTGCCGCTGTGTGTATAAAGTTTAAAATATTCAATTGTATGTATGTTTCAAAACAAAATGATTTAAACTATATAACAAACATAGTGCAATGCATTGCTTTGTTTCCGGTAGATATGCACATTGAAAAGTGAAAGGAATAAATAACATTGTATTTCCAATTCTTTAAAATACCTGTAGTATACTAATAACTTGGTTATAAGTATAAAAAAAAATTAAAAAAAATTATTCCTTAATGAATGGGGAAAACATTTGATGATAAGTTTTTGAGACACAAAAAAACTCACAAATACCCAGGTAAGTAAAATGTATTTTTTTTAAAATATTGACACTTTAAAATTTATAAAACAAGCTAAAGGTGCTTATAAAAAGATTTCATTTGACTAGAAAATATTTTTTTATTGGTCAATTAATCATCTCCTTTTTTGGAAGTTTTTTTTTTGCCAACAATAAAGTTTTACCAAGGTAAAGTAAATAAAAAAAACTTTAGATAATAAATAGAATTACAAAGCTAGTATAAACATCAAAGATGAACATATAATTTGTTATTCAATGTTATTCTGCATGAATGCAATCAATTAAAAACAATATTTGGTTAATTGATATAAAAGCTAACCATCAAGGGAATGTTTTGTTTTATTTTGATGAACTTTTAAAATAATGGATATGGTTATTTGACTTGCAATGGTATAATTAAAAAAAAACAATTTTATGCCTTGCTTTATTTATACCAAAAACAAAAAAAAAAAGCCTTCACAAAAATGTACTTTTCAATCCTGCGGCAGAGCTGTTTGCTCATTTGCAGTCAAAGCCAGACAAACAAATTGATATGGAAATGGCCAGGTGAAAGGATAGTCCAACTGATTAGATACTCTTGCATACCCTAAAAGGCAAAATACAATGGGGCTGTGCATCCAGCTTTAGCTCGAGCACATAAAACTATACTCCCCGGTCCCCCCTTGTGGAACACTATACTGGTTTTCAGCCCTGTCTTTTAGTTGCTATGACACCAGAATCTGAGAACCAACATCTGCAATGTTGCAAAGGGGTCTTGGTCCAAGTTGTTACAGCTCCACAAAGCAGTCCAAGTACTTTAAAACAAAAAACAGCACACCTGGTTGTCACAACCATTTGGAGAGCTCCGTGGATGGTGGAGAATGGACCATAGTACAGCCCGTGTCATATAGAAATCATACAAATCCTAGCTCAGTGTAGAGTTTATTCCAGAATGCTAACCACAGACGATGAGCACACAATGTGAAAATTCTCTTGAACTGATGGATTTAAAACAATACCTACAAGAAATAGGCAGCAAAAAAAACAATGCCATTATAAAAAAATGAGTGTCTAAGAAAACTAACAATATTTTATCGTCATATATTGCTGGCTATTGCCTGTAGTGGACTCCTTAAACAATTCAATAATCAATCCAAGACCAAGAGTCCAACAGATTTTTCAAGTACTCATCTGTGAGAAAGTAGTGTGATTTAAACTAAACCAGCTAACTGTATGAGACAAAAGATTCCTTGTACATTGGATTCCACAATACAATTGGCCACAACAACAACAAAAAAAAAACAATATCATACAAAACAAAAACAAGCATTTGAATGAAAGATCTGGTCCTGTTGATATAGCTACATAATAAATTATTCAGTTCCATCAAAACAATTTAAATTCTTGACAAAAAAGAAAAAATTTAATAAACAATACATTAGAAATTGTGAACATTCCACCAGTGTAAATTGTATGTACATGAATCACAACTATTTATATATATATAAGCAATACTAGGTTCATCTAAATTGATTTTACACAAAATATAGAATGAAAAAAAAATGCTTTAGAACATTGAACTTTTGTTTTCAAGATTTTTTGCACAAATGTTGTGAAAGCTCTTTTAGTACAGAAAATTTTTTTTAACTGTTTTTCTGTCTTCACACAAAATTGCTAGTAGGCACGCAAACATTTCATAAAATAAGATAACATTTAATTGAAATTTGAGTACAATCTGAAATTAAAAGAATTAACCTTGAGGGTGTTTAAAGAAAAAAAAATGCCTTTACTAGTCCGAAAATAAAACTGTAAAAAAAAAGTAAATTTAGCATTCAAACCAAATTTTGTTCCAGCATACTAGAAAATGTACAAATGAACTTTTAAAGTGACTGAGTGCCTCTAAGGATAAGTGCTGTCTAATTTAAATAATCCAAAAAGGAGGCCAACCTATCACTGCCTTTGGAAATGTATACCTTTTTTTTTCAACAAGTACATTTATAAGCAAACATTCATTTTGTCTTACATAAAAATGTGACAAGAAAGTGTTCATGTACATTATGTTACAGTTTTTGATAGATAAACAATCAAGGTTTTGCTTTTTCCAAAATGGATAACACAAGCACATTGAGGACATTTTAGCCACACACAAAAATTCCAAGAAAGATTCATCACTATAATATCACAACTTTGAATGAAAGAACACTTCAATGTCCATTGGTTCCACTGACAAAAATCAGATTTCATATCAATTCTCAGAACAAGAACACTTCATTCAGCTTCCAGACTCCTGCAAAGACACCACCACCTGAACCACATGGTTTTTCGGTACGCGGGCGTCTTCAATGCGGAGCTTGTCGTTGAGCAAACGTCCAGCGTAAAACCACCTCTGCCTGTGCGGGTCCACCCCAACCTGCATTTCCGCGATGCGTTTCTTCACCTTCAACACTGTGTCTGTGGAACAAACAGACAACTTAATATCGTGACTCAAGTTTGACAGTCTGAATCTGATTGGCTGCTCCACACCGGGCGGGGCATTGGCATCTGTATCAGGAGAAGCTTCACTTTCACTTGTGTCCTCTATTAAGTTTGCTGGGGCACTTAAAACGTAGTGTGGAAGTTGGTATCTGTTTCCAAGTTCATCATAACAGTCCATTAATGTTCCTAAAAAGAGTTTGTAAAAAAAAATATCCTCATGTTTACTAAACTTACACTGGAGTTAAGAACTATTTATTTTGAAAACAACTTTAATATTCGATTGACAAAATTCAGAAGTGGCTAAGACTTACCGTGTGGTAATGATATGCTTGCCCCGTCAACAATGGCTTGTGCTAAAGCATGGTCTCCTGTCTCTAAGGCATAAGATGCAGCTTTCAGAGCATCCCAAATTTCTTTCCTTCCATCAAATGCTGGAGCTGTATCCCAAAATTCATCTCTTTTGCTGCGAAGTTGACCCTCAGTAAGCGGAACATCACTTTTCCATTTGGGTTTTTCTGGTTTTAAAGGCTGGTTTCTGCCAACTGAAACTAAGGGACATGAAACATTTCAATTGTACAATAAATATATGAAAAAATATGGACAATTGATTTCTGTGTAAAAAAATGTTTGGGGGCAGAGCTTCTAAAACCTTCAACCTCTGGGTCAGGTTTTAACTTGGATGAGGTTCTATGTTATTTATAGTGTGATACAGTAAGTACTGTTTCAATCATTAAATTGCTGTCTAGAAAATTGAAGTTATGATAAATAATTAATAATGTTTCTTATGATAATCTATAAAGCTTTAGTTAGGCATAGGAATTTCTCCAGCGACCTCTTGTTATATGTAATAAGTCAGCCGGAATAATATCTCTCGTGCTTGTCGTCCGGCTTTCTCTTAACATACCCGCCAGAACAATATCTCGTGGACTATTTGTCAGGTCGCCGGAGAAGTAGACAGTGCCTATTTCATTTTATTGCCCTGTGACATGTCTTTGGTTTCCATTTCACTCCCCTTTTCAACTAGTCTATGAAATGAAATGTTTCAGGTAGTCCAGCGTTAGACTTTGTAGAAAGACACACAGATTTTTTCTTATATAGTAAATATAGTTCTACCTACAATACAAGTTTTTATATGTAGCTTTTTCAATTTTTTATGACTGGCTTACATCTGTTTAATTATTCTTATTCACCATTGGATTATTATTTTCAACAATTCACTGTGACATAAATATATTTTCAACACGACTATTTGACTATTGCACTTCTCAAAGGAAGAGAATTTATGATAATTGATGAGAATTTGCCCTGCATTGTCACCATTGTGGAATGGGAAATAAGAAAAGTGTTGTTAATTTTACCTCAATGATTGTCTTTTTCAGTAGGCCTACTTTATTACACTATACTAATCTACTATGACTATATTATAATACTATGTCACTATCTTAGTAGGCCTATTTAAATTTAAAACCATTTATTAGATTATTTATTACTGAGTTACTATGTTGTAATTTGAATATAAATTTATAATTATTTATTTATAATTAATTCAATGCTTTTTTTTTAACTTTGAAAATTATGCAGTGCCTAGGCATCCGGACTAATAGGCTGGAAGATATTGTTCCGGCAGGAATATCCTTTGAAAGACAAGCAAGACATTTTTTCGGCAAACCGAAATCTATCATGTAGGCCTACACGCTAAATTTCTCGGTGTATTTAGCAAAAAATTACATTACCCTAACCCTTTTTATTTAACAAAAAAGTTAATAATATCCTTGGCTGGGAATCAAACTCCCTTCTCGACCTGCATGCGCCTAAAATATAATTATTAGATTTTACCAACTGAAAACATTTTAAGAAAGCTTTTTAATTCCTGGAATCCTTTACAATCTTTAAAAAAAAATAATGGAAATTTTTTTTAGAAGTAGAAAACGAAAGGTATCAATCAGTGAGGCATCGAACCTAGTGCACCCGCCTGGCAGTCAGATACGCTAACCACTAAGCCCTCAGCCAAGAACACACGATAGATATAGGAGGTCTGTCAAAAAAATATCTTTCATGATATGCTCGCCATAACAATATCTCCCAACCTATTGGTTTGGTCACCGGACGACTAGACCTCTCAAATTCATAAGCTTTATATTATAGTTTATTATAACTAGGCCTATATTTTATTAAATCTGAATCATGACTGGAGCCGAAATAAAGGTATGAAAGTCTCAAAGTTAAAATAAATCATTTGAGTTAAGTTTTTATTTAATCAAATTTAATGGGGGTTTTTTAGGCATGGCATATGCCTATGACTATGGCCCTATTCATCATGTAGCAATGGTAATGGTAATGGTAATTTATATAGCGCTTCTATCCATGCTATTTTAGCATGCTCAGTGCGCTCTAGAAGACTATTAATCTGTGTGAGGTTTCACTGCTGCCGGTTAAGCGCATGTGATAACAACTCAATATTAACGTCATCTAGTCCCAAAACTCCTGTAGCAATGTAGGCCTAAATGTAGGAATGTAGGCTAGACTAGGACTAGGCTATATTTTAATTACTAATATAGAATTAATATAGGCCTATTATGTATAGCCTATATCCTATATGTATGCCATAGGATAGGCTACTTTATTCTATAGTCTATAGTTATAGTCTATAGACTATTGACTATAGTGACTCTATAGTCTATAGTAAACACTTTGACCATTGAATTGTCATTTAATATGTAGCCTACACATGAACATTATTACCAACTGCAACTACAGACTACTACTACACCACAACTAGTACAACTACACTGAGTCATAACTAGTCATAATATAACAGTCATAAAGTCATAACCATAACACTACTAACTGTGTCACAGTGTGAGTCTACTAAACAGTAAAACTGGTAGGCCCAAAACTTACCATGCTGAACCATTCCAGTGACATCTGAAGATTCACCCGAGGGTGGGCCATTGTCTCTCTGGGACCCAATGCACCCACCCATTTTACACGGACTGACAAAATTTAGATTGTAAGCACAACTTCGTGGGTGACATACCACATCAGTTTTACTTCCCTTCTCACACAAAAATATAGCAACAAACAGGATAATAGCTTTGTTCCAGATAGCCAGATTTTTGCATTTCAAAATTTCCAATCTAACGAGTTAGAGCTCATTTAAAAAGTAGCGGTCAAGAACTTTGGTTAGTTTAACTATTCAAACTTAGACTCTCATTTTTAATGTATACTGTTTATTGCATTTATTGAGACATAGGTTAAAACCTTTATCATTTACACCAATTTTATTACAAATATAATAAAACACAAATCATGAACCATGAGCTATATTAGTGTTGGAGTTAACTGTTTTTATTTATTAGGCTTAGGTCAATCAGTTTCGATAATGGCTAGACCTATTTAATAAATAATTTTGATAAGCATACTTTATCTGTATTTTAGTTAAATACAATATTGTTGTTTCCTCCATGTAATATAAAGTGTATAGGCTATAACTTGCTATAGCCTAACTGACGTATTTCTAATAATAATAATAGGCTGTAGCCGATGACACAGTGCCTGATATGGCTCTGCACAAGCTTTTTTATTTATACCGGGGTATATATATTGTGGGTACCTAACAGTTATGTATTTGGAGATAAGTAATGTGGCCGTGGCCACATAAATCATAAACTTGTGAACAAATTGGTTTGAAAGGGCAAGGGACATTTCCTATTCCTATAGTCAGGCCTTTACCTTTTTAGTTTTTAGTACCAATTATTATATTATGACCTAACTATTAAAGTAAATAAAATTTATAATTATATTTACTTATAATTAAAGATATGTAACGCTTAAAACAAAAAATAAACAGTAATTTAAAAAAAATTAGTTTTTGTCGCTTTAAGGTGGGCTAAAAAGTTTAAATAAAAATCCAAAAGAAAAAAAACGGATTTTCCCATAAATATTTGTGACCTAGATTAACAATAAACATGAAATCATTTCTATTTTCTGTTCTGCGGAGCTCTGGATCTCATGTGGTTTTGTTGATGTTGTGTTTTAAAGATTGAACTCTTTTGGACTAATTTATTAGGTAAACTACCTAAATTACAGACCTGTTAAATTTTTGCTAAATTGTACACTATGTACAGATCAACGATAGATCAACATTTTGTCTTGTCATTTAAAACTAGATACACTAACTTAGTAACTAGATTAGTCTGATTAGTAGGTAGGCTATCAAATTCAAGGCAAAAGGCCATCCAAAGGTTAAAGTTACAGTTACAATGTTACATTTTAGTATGCGCCTTTCAGATGCAATTAAGCAACGAGTACCTAATAATTTTAATAATCGTTGGCATCCGTCCGTCTCGAGAGACGATGTCGATGGTGTAACTTCATGGTTGAGATGACCAGCCTGTAATAGCCTATCTTATCCATTACAGACGCTCCTTCTCTAAAGAAGATTATTGCGTCCTAAGCATAACTATAATATAATCTATATATACTATATATGGCTATATGGCTAAACTTTGGTTTAACTGATTCACGGAATATTTTAGAACCCTACTTTTCGTGAGGCAGCTGAACCAAAGTATTACCGTCTATAACTATAACTGAACTGTAGGCCATAGGCATAGGCGGCATAGGCCCTCATTATAATTTCCTAATTGTTATAGGTTCTAGCATTTAATGATGATCTTATCTTATATAGGTGGCACAGTGGCCGTGCGGCAGCTGACTTACCGAAGATCGCGGGTTCGAATCCTGGTGCAGGCTAGGATTATTTCCCAGGCCGGGAGGGTTACCCTGAGTCTACCCAGCTCTGATGGGTACCTGACCTTAGTTGGGGTAAAGTAAAGGCAGCTGTGCATAATGCTGGCCACACAATCCCCTAGTATGCCATGGTCGCAGAAACTGGTGAACACTCCTTCTTTAGCCCTATGGATCAATTAAAAATAGTTTGATGGGATTACTTTTCTGCTATTTAATTATTACATAGCTATCTATATTCTCTACTATTTAGACAAATACATAAAATTAATGGGGGGGGGGGGGTTCATTTAAATAGATATTCTTACAGAATATTTCATACACAGAATGTATCCAGGCAGAATATTATAAAAAGCCTTTATAATCATAACAGTTTAAAGTGAAACGCACCTGTTGTGATCAAGAAATCTGGCTATTTAGAATACAGAATAAAGCCTAGTTGATAAGATATACCTAATATAACTATGATATACTGTAATAATAATAATAGAGCTACATAAATTAAATAATTACTGTCTATGATTTTAAATTCTAACAATTGCACATTAATGTTAAAGACATGTCATAGCTGTACAAAGTAATTAATCATATGCATGTAGTTTTGATCTCATTTTCAACTTTGTTTTTCAGTGATGAAAGTTATGAAATAAAGCTATGATTCATGAGTAATATGCAAACTAGAAGCCATCCAAACAAATTGCTCATACGCAGAAATTCAACACTTTCAAGACTTGTCATCCCTGAAGGGGATTCATCTACTCCTATTGTCCCTACTGAAAATATCATTGATTCAGGCTTGTTCTATAAGAAGCAACAAGTTCAAGAAGAAGGTCAAGATCTTTTCTTCAATTTTTTATTGGATCAGTTTCAAAGAGATGCAGACTCAACTTTTCAATTTCTTGATTCACTGTGAGTAAAAATTGTTTTTAAAAAATGAAAACACGCTTTAATATTCAGCATGTTTTTTATGCTTTAAATATGGATACAATAATATTTCAATTAAAAATTGTCTTTTAATTCATATTAAAATATTTTGTGATTTTATTTTCAATTATTTTATTGAATTTTTCATCTGTATATTGACCTCTACATTTCTTTGAGAGAAATGACAAAGTATCCGAATCATTTAAATATAACAATATTTGCTCAAGAAAACTATATTTGCATATTAATATTAAGCTCCAAATGAATTGTTTTTTAATTTATTTTCATGATAGTGACGTATTTCCACAAGGTTATAGGCAGAAAAGCTGGGCTACAAATGGATTTAATCTAAGACTGTTAAGCAACCAATTTGCCCTCACTAAAGAAAGACAACAAGTGCAGGATGAAGCTCTTCAGGTTTTCCTTTTTTTTTTCAAATAGTCAAGATATTTATATGTTAATAAAGGTGATATATTTTTTTATTTGTGGCTCACAAAAGAGAATTATAAAAAAATCTGGTCATGAAAACTAAAAGATAGGGAAATGCTGGTCTATTTAGTATAAAATGTAGCTAGATTTACATAATTTTCTATTTTTTGAATAAAAATATTACAAGTCAATACATCATTAAAATAGTTTTTGTTTCAAATCATACTGTTTTAGGTAAACTTGAATATGAAAAAAGATGAATTTATGCTTCTACTACAAACATATTTTGAAGAAGAGACTCTAACAAGAAGGAGGGTTATTGTAATGCTTTTCTTCTGTTCGGACGTTATCATAAGATGCTGCAAAATAAACAAAGACACGTCTATGCAATACCTGCGGTGGTCTAATGAATTTTTCACTGAGTCTGTCAGTGTTTGGATATTTGAACATGGAGGATGGGTATGAATATTATCTCTTTAATATTTTTTTGACATTTTTCTTGGTAACATACAAGGCTTACTAGAAACATTTTTTGATTAAAATGATTTCTTTATGTTTTTCTTACATTTTTTTTTTTTAACTAACCTTTATCTAATCTTCTTAACACTACTTGTGGTTTAAAACATTTTTTTAATGTGTCTTCCATAGAGTAAGGTTTTTCAAGACCATGAGAACTTTTTAGCAAGACTTATAGGATTAGCGTCTTTAGGAATAGCATTTTTTTTTATCTTCAAGTATGTGAAGCAGAATTATTTATGACCTTCCATTCACTGTAAGTAGAACACAAATTGCTTTTAAAAAAAATAAACTGATGATCTCACCAGTCTATTTGATGATTGATGTGAATCACTTTTTTTGTTTTGCTGTTGCAACTTGACTTGTTACGGTTAACCTGCATAATTTGTTATATAGTGGTATTATGAATTATGTTGAAATATAAAGAAATATTGTAAAGTGGCTTTTTCTAAACATAATATAAATGCAGGGTGAATAGTGAATAGCTAACATTGAAACCAGAAGAAATTTACAGGAAACTTACAAAGCTATGTTGGTGTTATTAAATCAGTGGCATCCGGGCATGGAATGGGTTACCTGAACAAATCAGGAACACCAGTAACTTAACATCATTTAAAACACTGATCAAAATGCAAGGCTAGACTAAGACCACAGTTGAGAATAGGACGCAATAATCTTCTTTTTAGAAGGAGCATCTCTAACATATTAGATAAGAAATCAAAGGCTCCACATTCGGCCCTGATGAAAATCCCTAGCTATGCTGGTATCCAATGATTTATGTAAATAAAGTGATGAATGTAAAATGAAGTCTGTAAGTAAAATATACCATTTCAATGTCTTGGGCTATGAAACACGCTATAGCAGATTCTTTCTTCTTAGCAGACAAGAAGATTGTTTGATTTGTAGAAATGCTGGACCACATTTACTGACACTAATTGATGTCAAATACATGTAACAACAACTTGGTAGACACTTTATAGATATGCTAAAAAAAAAATTCAGTATCATTTTTTTACCTTTTACCCATAATTTGAGCCTGATTAGGCAGATACCTTAGGAATTGGAACCCATAGCTCTGAGTGTAAAACACATCACGATAATTAGACAGGAAGAAGAGAGAAATTTGTTCTTTGAATAATGTGAAAACATTTATTGATATTTATTTGCATTTTTTAAAAAGGTGAGTTGATAGATATTGTTTTCTCTCGAGAAGTTACAAGTTTGAACTGAATTGAAGAATAGCACAATTATTTGCAATAACTGCTAGTGAAACTTCTTTCACCATTGTCTCTGACCACATCCTTTAAGTTGATTATGTGGCCAGCGTATTGCCCAACCATTTTTACTTTCCCCAACTAATATCAAGAACCGATCAGATCCTCGCATTTCATAATCGGAGAGACTCTCCAGACCCTTGCATTTCATAATCAGAGAGACTCTCCAGACCCTTGCATTTCATAATCAGAGAGACTCTCCAGACCCTCGCATTTCATAATCAGAGAGACTCTCCAGACCCTGGCATTTCATAATCAGAGAGACTCTCCAGACCCTTGCATTTTATAATCAGAGTGACTCTCCAGACCCTCGCATTTCATAATCAGAGAGACTCTCCAGACCCTTGCATTTCATAATCAGAGAGACTCTCCAGACCCTGGCATTTCATAATCAGAGAGACTCTCCAGACCCTGGCATTTCATAATCAGAGAGACTCTCCAGACCCTGGCATTTCATAATCAGAGAGACTCTCCAGACCCTGGCATTTCATAATCAGAGAGACTCTCCAGACCCTGGCATTTCATAATCCGAGAGACTCTCTAGACCCTGGCATTTCATAATCAGAGAGACTTTCCAGACCCTGGCACTTCAATCTGGATTCAAACTTGATATCTTTGGAATTGGAGATTTGAAGATCTAAAAGGGTTACCACTATAACACAATGTCCCATAGGAGATATTGCCATTAAAATCCCAGACATCACACAAAGCCAAATCCACTTGATGTAGTTTATAGAGATGTCATTTTTGTACTTACCGTAATTTCTCACTTTTGGTGTGAATTAGAGAATTAGCATGAATGTAATTTTAATAACATATGGAATCTCTGTGATACAAAAAAATTTTCATACAGGGTGGGGGAAAAGTCTTTTTTATAGTTTAATTGGTCAATTGTTGATGACTCTGAGTAATGCATATCTTGTAATTGTTTCTAACTCGGATTTGTTTTGGGCAGCTTTTCCAACTTGCTCAAGTTGCTGTTATTTTATATGTACAAGTTTAGTTTATACATGTTCATGTATTTTTGTTCTTCTTTAAATACTTTTAAAAATATTTTTGGAAATAGTAGTATGTTCAGCAAGGCCCTTTGTTCGACAAGGAATTTAAGGAGATAAGTCAAGTATGTTCAGCAAATTGTAAATCATGGTATTTTTTAAAGACTCATTGTTTTAGTTCAGTTTATTTTAGCAAAAAACTATTCTTGACAATATGTAAATGTAATTTTTTCTTTGAAATATTTAACATGGCATTAATCTTATTATTTACTAATTATTACAAACGACTGTAATTCTTTTTATAATTTATTTTCTTTAGAAAACAGCATTTTTATTTTATTGGCATCTCCATTTTTAATCATCAGCTGTACCGTATACCGGTAGTTATAATCCATATTTAGTTAACTTTGTAAAGATATTTTCATGAGCAGCTTTTGATGAACATATACCAGTATTTTGAAAAGTATTCTAAGAATCCATTTACAATACTTATTCTACTACTGAGACAGTGCTTATATAAAAATTTTTCATCTTGGTACAGGTAATGTAACATTTTAAAGTCAAAGCAGCAAAACTGTTGAATTTTCTATTAGGCAATAAAATAATTTAAAAAGAACCATTGGTTTTGTGTTTAATTTATTTTTAGTATTTTTGTTAAAATGTTTTAAAGTTTAAAAATAAATTGTCTTTGTACTAGTAACTAAATGTTAAGGCAACAGTAGTATTTCCTATGATTAATGCATCATTTTAGTCTCAGCTCTAGAATGTTTGTTGTTTTAATATAATATAAAGCAAGGATTTTATCCCTATAGCTTAAAGCTGAGCATGTCAAAACATCAGGTTTGATCTTAGAGGTGTGCAGTGAAACAGGACAATTCTTCAACCTTGTGTACCTGCATTGTATCACAATGGCATAGCAATCTTAGGGAATGCATCTTTGGGAGCAAGTACAGCATCCACTTGGCTATGAAGCTTCTCTTGACTTCAAGAGCAGTTGTCATTTACTTCTTATTTTACCAGGAAGCTCCAGTGTAAACTTAGTGACAGAATCCTCACGAGTAATGCTACCACAGCTTTTGTTATCTCCATTGCACTCTACGTCTCTTCGGCATCCTTCCGTCTCGTGAGACGGTGCAACACCGTGGGTTGAGGTTGCATTTTCTCGTGTGGCTGAGCAGGCCTATCCTTGAATGGCAGTCTTTTACACACGTGTTCTGTGCTTTAGGTGCATCAGTCAGTTGCAACACACTTTTGTCTACTACACAGTTCTTTTGGCTACCAGCAATGTCTGGTCACAACAATTTTGTTTTTCTATAACCCTACTAACAATAATTGATTTCATAGCAAATTTTTGTGAAAATTCAAAATCTTTTTTAGTTCTAATAGCAAGACATTTGAAGAAATGACAAAGCACATTATTTTTCTTCTAAATTTAGTTATGAATTTTATTTGAAGTGAGTTTGTCAATAAATTACAAAGAATGTGATAAAAGTTTATAGATCACACTTATATATGTTTGTGTATTAAACACTTAAGTAATTGTAATATAAATTCAAAAGTAACAAAACAGTGTATTTGGTCCTTTGTAATTAGATTAAAACAGAGAAAAATTCAACAATTGCAGGGCTGTGTGGAATGGCAGCTGAAAAAAAAAAAAAAACTAAAAAAAAATTACAAATGGTTTAAAAACCCAAACTTTTGACATAAATGATGTGATGTTTGATAGACACGTTTCAACAATAATATCCACCATAATCCTGAAATTAAACTCTTAAAATTTCAATAAATACTCATGTTGTTTATTTTTTAATTACCTGCACTATAGACCAGCATAGTAAAAATAAATGGGATAAAAATTTAAGATGTCATAGATCATTTTCTAAAAGGTGCTTGATAGGGCCATCAAACGCCCACGTGGCAAATTGATTTGAAAAAAAAAAAGTAATGATGCGTGGAATGGATTTACAAAAACAAAACATTTTACCAGAATACATAAATATATTACAATACATGCATTGGAAGACAATAGGTTCTGGTGTTTAAAACAAAACCTGTAGAGAATAAAATGATTGCATCATTTCACACAAGTTGTTTTTTTTTAGCACTTACGGTAAGTGATTGAATGTTTAAAGACAAAGGCACATTTTTGAGTGCTACCAACTGCTGGTTAGCAAAGTCGACAGCGAGCTCGACTCCCAAGCGCCGCATCAGGGGTTCGACCCTCGGTGCAGGCAGCCATAAATCCACCGCCATGGACACCGGGTGTCCATTAGCTCCCCCCAACGGCCGCCAACGTTAAGGGACAAGAAGAAGAAGAAGAAGACCAACACAATTCTTCGTAGACATTCATACCCTAACAGCACTCTATAGAGGCCCAATCATCGGCTAAGATTCAAATATTGGCAAAATATTGGGATAATATTTAAACATTGGCAGAATATTGTGATAATAATTAAATATTGGGCAAGTTTTAGTGTGCTGTTAAGGATTTCATTTCTGGTTGAAATTTTTTTAATGTACATGGTAGGGAATTCTTTTTTTTTTTTTTGAACAATGAAGTATTTGCTTACAAGCTAGTTTTATTTTTAGATAGAAGTAAGCACTGTTATTTTTTTTCACCCAGTGCATCAGCAATCAAAACATCTTTAAGTTATCATACTGATATTTAACTGTATCTTTTTAAAAAGTGTTTCAGGCTGCCCCTATTGTATTATAAACTGGAATACCTAGTGTAAACTGGAATACCTAGTGTAAACTGGAATACCAAGCATAAACCAGATTTTCTAGTATGAAGTGGAATTCCTAGTATAAACTGGAATACCTAGAATAAACTGGAATACCTAGTATAAACCAAAATTTCTAGTTATTTACATGGAAGTATTGAGTAAACTTGCACACATAAAAAGCTGCCCTCATTGAAAAGCCATCAACCGTGACTTTTACCAAACGCTATGAAAATATCATGTGAAATGAGGTCACCAAACTTGTCTTTATAGCGGTGACTAAGTGGGTTTGAAAATGTTGTTAACAATCTTCAGAAAGGGATTTTTTTTTAAAAGCTAGATGAACACATTATTTTTATCAAGGAAATAGGCAAGAAAAACTTGGAATGGTAGTATTTTCTAAGCAGTTAAAACAATGAGTTGATTGGACAACTTTTTCTTCTTAGCAATGCTGTTCTAAAATATATTTTACACACAACATAAACAATACCATAACAACGACAAATTAAAATGTGCTAATTAAGAGGGAAATCTGGGTGTAAACTGGGTGTAAACTGGGTGTAAACTGGGTGTAAAGTTTACACTGTAAACCAAGAGTACAAGATGAGACTTATGTCTGAAGTTATCAACATAGGAATTTAACAAAATGAAGACTTGGCCTGAACTCTATGTAAAAAAAAGTATTACTATCATTATTATCAATTCCAGTTGAACAAATTGATTATTTAGAGCTAACTCTCATATCGAAATGAACAACATAAGTTGAAGAAATTGAAGACTTGGCTCACAAACTCTTTAGAATGTATAGCAAAATGTATTTAACAAACTAAAATTGGCACACAGAAATTATGAGAAAAGAGCTTTAAAAAACTTAACAAAATCTGTTCATATTCTGCAGTTTGCAACATAGAAGCAGTGAAAATTACAAAACATGTAAGAATACACAATTAGAAAGAAGCCCACCAATACAGTGCCCATACTATATTATAACAGACTGAATCCCACAGCTGTTGACAATGATAATACAAATAAAATTAACACAATGCTCTTATATCTGCATCATTTTTTTTATCCAAGGTTCAAAGAAAATAAGAAAAAAGTTATTTACACAATTATCCTGCAGTTTGAAACAAAATGTGACCACTTTCAAGTTGTGATTCAAAATTTACTTAAGTGATGAGAAAATTTCATGGAAGCATAACAAAAAAATGAACCTCCGATAACCAATTTCAGGGACAAATGAACTTATTCCAATCATTGTATAATCAAAGTGTTACACAGAAACAAATGTAGATATATAAATAAGAGCCACAGTAGTTAAAATTTTATGTTATGACTACTGTATGGCTGATCTCATACATTTACATACAAAGAGAACAAAATAAAATTTGGATGGATTCTGAGCAGATGACTAGATGCACGGCATTAACACTATGGACTGATTTTTAAGTAGTCAGTAAAATATTTCACTTCTAAAAATATATAAATAATTAAAAATTGAAATCTTTTAACATGAAAACATTTATTAACAGGGAAAGATAAACAGCAACACTGATTGGATTACATACGGTAATGAGGGCAAAATCTCATACAAAATAATTCAAATTTCCATAACCTTGCTTCACAATGCCATTTTTCAGCTACTTTAATGACCCAGTAACCCTCAAAGCATTCAATTTTTACAAACAGGTGTTGGCGGCTTAGACACCTTTATACAGCAGGAGTCAGATTTCTTTTATCCTGGAGAACATTTTGTATTTTGCAACATTTCTCTAAATAATTGATTGGCCTTATTTACAGAATCTTCAATCCAAAGGCCATTAATTCAAAACATGTTGCTGTAGTTTTTTGTTTTTTTAATGCTGAAGAATTTCCCTGAGTGCATCACTTTTCCCATGGGTAATCATGAAAAAAAATTATGGTAATTGTGCTAGTCACAATATCCTCTGGCATAGCATTGCCAAGTGGGACATACAGACCCTATATATGCACTGCTGGGTGAGGAAACACAATTGCATGTGCTGCTGGATACAGCACATAATATAGGATTTAAAACAGATGAGTAAATAGAAAACAAAATCATCACTACTTTATAGTTGCTTGCATAAATTCATAGCTTCAAATGCATCCGAATTGGCACTACAAAATATGGTCAAAATTACATTCTGTACAAATATGTAGAATTGACAAAAAAAAATGATAAGCTCAAACAAAAAAAAATATTTTCAAGATAGTAACTCCAGTGCTTTAGTATAATATGTTTATAAGTATAAAGTATATATTGAGTGTATATAAACAATAGTGCTTGCTACAATGGAAATCATGACATGAAATACACTACACATGATTACCCATCAAATACTGACAAATGTCAACAACAATAAAATTACAATTAAACAGTAATGCTTGACGACTGACATGTACCTGAAACCAATACCTTGCAGAACAATTTTTCTATAAGACTGAACGTCAGCGTCATGATATATTTATATATATATATACCTTTTTAAAAACTCTCAAATACTATCACAATTCTGGGCTCTTCAAATGATCCAGAAGAGATCTGAAAACTCCAGGGCAGTCTCCAGTTTAAGGCCTTAAAAAAAGAAAGAAAGAAAAAAATAATTTTATAAGGATATGTTAAGGTGATTAGAACCAATGGATGGACAAAAAACTTCACTAAATACTAAATGCCTAAAATTGCCTATTTTAGTGACCAACAATCTTTAGTTTAATCCATGTGTATCTAAAACATTATCTGACATGGTGCCAGAATTACACTACAATTACACAAAGACAGAGTAATCAGTAGAGCTTTTCAACTTACGTGGCAACTTACTATTTTGTTAATAGAGTTATAATAGAGTTATTTTAAGCGTTTTAGAACCTGAATAGTCTTTGAATAGTAGGATTTGAGTCTGGTACGATGATTTAAAAATTCCATGACAAACTATCGGAACAGATCGATGTAGGCGCAGCGATTAATTTTATTTCCCTTTTATTTATCACTTTATTTTCATCTCTACTGGTTTTAATAAGACTTTATATTTTTATATTTTTACTATGAAGAATTAGATTCAGTTGCTTTGAGGTTGTTTTTTTTTTACAGTTAATTTTTATATATTTTTTGTCTGATTTTTCTCAATATACGGAGTTATGCAACGACTCAAGGGCTGGAGGGGTAGAAAGCTGGCGACTGAATAAGGGGCAAAGGGTTAAACTGTACAAGTTGAAATATGTATAGATTAAAACATATAATACAAGAACAAACAACAAATGTACCAATAAAATTTGAAAATACAAACCAATGTTGCGACAAAACTGTCAATGCATCATAAATTCCCTTGGTCCATAAGTGCATTCAGATCATCTATAATTGCATCCATCAAGGACTTGTATGCTGAAGTAGTAAACACGGAATCCAGAAACTCTGGTTCACAGAACGTGTGGAACACGAGGTCCACCCTGGACTTTGACTTGTCCGTTAAATGGCGCTCTATGATATCCTGCAGCAGCTGCCTGCACTCATCCAGACTTTTCCGTAGAAACATTTTGTCATAAGTGAAGTCCACCTAGAAATTAGAAACAGTTGTTGGTGCAGTTATAGTTCATTCAACCAAATACATAATATCTAATGCAGGACACCAGAGGTTTTGAGACGTAGTATGGGCATGGCACCTTCATTTTCAAACCAGATATTAAATATAAATGCTATGATTTTTTCTTGGGTTTGAGGAGTGTTTTTGAGTCTCTACCCGGCCCTGGTGAAACTGGTGAACTCTGCTTCACCGACCTTATGGATCAGTTTGGTCCGACGAGATACTTTACTTTACTTACCCAGCCCTGATAAATATGTATCACTAATTGTGGGGGAAAAAGTGTCTGGGCATTGTACTAGCCTTGCAAACTGGCAAACTCTGCGTCACTAGCCGCATGGACCACCATGGTGTGAGAGGTATACTTTATTTTACTTTTTTATTTCATCCAAACCATTTGATGGTTAAAAAATTATATACAACTATAAATAGTACATACAATACTATAGTAATATAACAAAACTTATTACAAAAATCAAAATATTCTTGTTTTTTTCTTTTCTTTTTGATCTTTAAAAAGCTGTCTACAGCTTACCAATAAAATTTTATTAGGAACGCTTTTAAAAAAATCATGATTGAAATATATTTTTAGCATCTGTAAGTTACAATTCACTTTCATTTTATCAGATTCTGTAGTATCAACAAGTAGGCTCAGCACATCCTTGTTTTATTTCTTTTTGTGGTTTAGTCTAGCATTTTGATAAAGTTTGTAAAATTATGTCAAGCTGGTTTTCCAGACTAGCTCAGTGAACTGGGTGACTTTATTTTAATTAAATTGACTTGTTGTGGCAATGCACAAAGAAGACAATGAATGAAATGCCAGTCACTAGACATGTGTATCATAAATAGCTTACCTGATGGAAGGACACAATTGTCATGGCGAGAGAATGAAATTTCTGTTTGAATGACTCCACAAGGGCTAGTTCATCTCTGTTGAATTGGTCGTTTTTATACAGAATACCAACCTGGATAAGGAGAAAAGGTATCATTCAATGTAATATATACACATATACAATTTAGTACAATAAAAATCTTAATAAGCTTTTCTGTTTAAATGTCATAGATACTTATAAAAATTTCACTTTGGAAAAAGTTTAAATTAATAATAGTAAATAATAAAATTTACAGGGTAATTTTTACAAGTATTTAAGGCTATTTTTGATCTGGTAAATATAAATGAACATAAATGTTATATGGTATATTTATATCATGGGGCACGTAGCTGAGCGGCATTACATTCAACTGGTCTACAGAGGGTCCTGGGTTCAAATGCTGGCGAAAGCTAGGGTGTGTTCCCGGGTCTGGAAGGTATATCCAGCTTTGATAAGTACCTGACATTAGTTAAGGACAAATAAAGGCAACTAGGCATTATGCTGGCCATACAATCTCTTACCATGCAGTGGCCACAGAAATGTGGGAACACTGCTTCACCAGCCCCATTGATTAAAATTGGTCCTACAGGATACTTTACTTCATATTTATATCATTACAAAACTACGTTACAATACTTAACAGTGATATAATACTGCTTGAGCATACAGTAGACACACTTGGTTTTTTTAAATACAATTTACAAAAAGACCCATCATTAATCCATTTAACTGAGGTTTCCACTGCATAAAAACTAAAGTCAAATAGTTCTGATAATGCCAGTTTGGCTTTTATTTTACCTTAACTACAGATTTGATAATGTATTTCAGTATTTTATCAGCCTCCTTTTTGTTTCCTTTGAATTGCTTCAGAAGTTTGTGGGCGTTGTCCAACACCCGCCCGGTCGTTTCGTCTATGAACGTCATGGCTATTTTCTTACTGGACATCTTTCCCAGCAGTTTCTTCTGGGCCCGTAGCCCGAGGCCACGGGAGTCAAAGCCAGCGCCAGGCTCTGCCACTAAGAGAAAATTAATGAAATTCAGGTTTTACAAATCAACAAACATGGATGGAATAGTATTTCACTAACAACATCTATACACAACTACAACATCTATACACAACTACAACATCTATACACAACTAACAACATCTATACACAACTACAACATCTATACACAACTTTTCTAAAGGCACATCAGTTAAAAAGAAGGATTAGAACATTTACAGCAAACAAAGTGAATTTGTGGATTGAGATATTATACATATAGTTATAGTTCACTTCTCTGAATTATTATTCCAGTTCAGAAATAGACTGCTATTATCCCTAATATGCACTATCCAGGCCCCCCCCCCCCATTGTACAATATGCGGTCCCCTACTTTGCACAAAATGCCATTTATTTTGCCCTATTTGACCCCTCTACCCCCCCTCCTATTTTGCACTATTTGCCCCCACCCCCCTCCTTTGCATTCTTTGGACCCCTTACCTTGCAATCCCGGCTACACCCGTTTAGTATAATATTTGAATTTCAAAAATAATCCGTTTGCAGCCGTATGCTCACTGTTACAGTTCGTCTTAATCAAAGGAGAAAACAAGACACAGAAATTTAAAAAAAAAAAACACTTACTTCTGCTGTACACAAATTTCCCTATTGACTCAAAAAGAGTTCTGGAAGAAACCTCAAACACACCCTTGGTAAAACATTAATCCTTATTGTCATCAGCATGTGTCTGTGTATTACATGTGTCTACCATAGAGAGATGTCCTCCAAAATAAAAGTCTGCAGTTTTCATACAACTTCTCCACAGTGCATAAATACCTTTACAAAGAAAATTACGAAAGAATGAAATGACGTAAGGAAAAAAATACCAATTTCCTAAGTTTTGTTGTTGTTGTTGTTGTTTTTACAATTTTCTATGTCTCTTGTTTTTATCATTCACAAACAAAATGTTGAGTTAGTAAAAAAAAAAAATATTAAAAAAATATTTTTTTACAGTGAAAGTGGCATGCAATTTTCATAACTATTGTGGTTGTAATTCCGATAAGACGTGGAAAAAATTGATCGAAGCCGATGCTGAAAGCCGAGGCAAGCACAGCCGATTCCGAGCCAAGTAGCCTACAATTCTATGAATGTTTTATCACTTGGCCAAACAGGCAAACGCTAAATGCCACTGATTAATCGCACCAGATTTTTTTTATTAGCCATTCACCCTCCTTCCCTTTTTTTTTTTCGACCTCTAAGATTAAAACAAAAATAAAACAAAGCGGCCTCAAAAGAAATAATAAATATTGGCCGAGGCCACGCAGAAGTAGCGGTAACAAAGAGAGGTCCGCAACATTGGGAAATCACGGCTGCCCCCAGTGCAGACGTCTGCTATTTGAATAAACAAAGGCGGGAACAACTTGCGGCAATGTTTGTATTTCTGTGGCTATTCAGACCCTCCGGGAAATACAGGGGCCGCAACGAGGCAGAGATAACCAAGTGGTTCGTCTTGGTCCAAAACCCAAATATGTGTGTGAGTGTGTGGAGGGAGAATGGAAATAATTGAAATAAATTGAATAAAAAGTAACAAACAGACAAGATGCAAGCCTAAGTCTAAAGATCCCAGATTTACTCGGGACCTTTGCACGACTCTGTAAAAACGTGTGACAATTGAGCAGAGGTGTAACACATTTTGAACATTTTCGCGGGTCCAAAACGCGGGTTTTTAAAAGTCCAAGCTATAGCTACCGATTGACCTCGACTAACCTCAAAGTGAACAGCCAATCATATGCATTTGCTTTTGGCGATTCGGGCGCGCAGCTTGAGACCATAACAGAAAGGAAATTAAATTATATTGAAGCATTGCCATAATAAACAGTAATCGAAGAATTACACATATAAATACAACGGAAACGTAATTATTAGAATGGTGTTTTTTTTGTTTTTTTTTTAATTTTTTTTTTGCTTTCAGACAAACTTGTTCATTTTATACGCTTAGCGACATTAAAATTCGACATTAATCTACCCCGCCTACTATTAAAATTATGCACAGCTTAAATGAATGATGTAAAATGTAAAGTATGCCTGTAGGCTATGCTTTAACAGGGGGCGGCAACCTACGAGACGCGTGGCAGACTTGGCACACATGGTGATTTTCAATGGCATGTGAAAAACTCCCAAAAGGGAATTGAAGTTGAAGTCTCTTCTACAAAAAAAAAAGTTCAGTGCTAAAGCAATAGAGTATGATTTAATTGTAGGCCATTGGCACGCTGAATGAATTAGAAATCCCATTTTGGAAAACTATTATCAAAAGATTGCCGACCCCTTCTTTAAATCATTAGAATTAATAGCTCTCCCAATTGTTGTTTATAAAGTACGAAACCTTTTTTTGTGTTTGTGTCCAAAGAAATCAAATACAGCCAATAAGCTTACATATATTTTTAAGATTTTTATAAGGAATGACGGCGAAGTTTTTTCAGAGCCAAGATTTTCGTTTCGATTCATAATCAACGTTAAACTCGTCAGTAGCACCTAACTGCGATTCGGTCCAACCTTATGCCAAGATTTAATTAACTATTGGCAGGATATTGGGCAAAAATTCACCGTGCTGTTAGGACAAATGAACGTGAACGCAAACATGGCAAAAAGAAAAGTGTAAAAAATAAAGAAAGCAATGCCCGTTAGCTATAGCTTAAAAGCTGACAATATCTAGAGTCAGCGCTCACACTTTCCTGGAACAATTGAGATTTCTCTCCCCCCCCCCTCCCCCCCCCCCCATTTTAGAATCACTAATCCACAGGGATGAAATCGTCACTTTACATAAAATGTCACACCTCTATTCCCGATTGGTTGAAATTAGCTATTCATTTCCATCCGAGTAAAGAGCGTGAAATATTTATGTTTTGGTGTGTGTGTGTGTGTGTTTTTGTACCAGTTGCGCATTAACGTTTGTGCATTGAATCCCTATTCCGGATTTACTGGTAACCATTTGCGGTTTCCGGGAAGCGTTGGGGGTGGGAGTGGAGGGGGTGCAACATAACACAAAGAGAATATGTTGCCAGTGCAATGTCTCAGTTTCCCCATTCCCATTTCGGGCACCCGCCATACCTTGGGCGACTTATTGTGGCACTCACCGAGTGCCGTGTCCCAATTTTCGTGTAATATAGGACAACGACAAACAAAAAAGCCGATCTCCTCTACCAGTTAGCGCAATAATAACCTTTAGATTTGACGAGCTCACGTTATGAATGAAATGCCAGAGCGAGGCCATGATAACAGCTGATACAGTCTGTGTCTATTAGTGTGGGCGACGTATTTCATACATCATTCATTGACAACGTTTTCGCTGCACGTGATCGTGTGTTAAGGTACCGCAGGAGTAAATGGTGCAATAGCCAGTGCTAAAGGCTTATAAAAAAAATATCTTTGAAAACCTTAATGCAGTAGTTATATTCGGCTGTCGAAAGAAGTAAAACAAGAAAACACATTATGGACAATATAATGTAAAAAAAAAACAACAAGAAGAACACAAAGAAAACAAAACTTAACATGCCTTGTCGTTTTTATTTGTATAATGTATTTTTGTTACGCGACTAACCTTCCCAGGATTTTGCCCTTTGTCCACAATGAAAAAAAAACAACTAAAAGCAAAGTTAATAGAAATAACAATGTTTTTTTTTAATATGTCAGTTAGGTAGTTAGGTATGTTGAGGAGATTGATTTTAAAATAAGCACTACGCACCAGTTAAAAACTAATTTGTTGGGGTAGGGGACGAGGTGGCTGAACGTGTGAAAGAATGTGTAGACGTCGTAAATAGTAAGTAAATACCACTATGTGCCTTATTTCAGCTAGATGGGATGACGGGAAGTGAGTCAATCGCATTCGCGAGTTGACGTAAAGGATTAAAAAACAACAACAATAATATTACAGTTCAATGTTGGGTGCCTGCTAATTTGATTGGAGATAATTGTTAAAATATTATTGGCTTCCACGATTAAGGCCAGGCCCCCCCTCCCCCGGAAAAAAAGTCGCCAGATTACATTGGACCTCATAACAACCCTTGTACTCCTTGTACCACAAGACGAAAGGAATAAATCCCAGTGCCCCATGATGAAGGTTTGAGGACCGTACATTAATCAAATCTAAAACGACAAGTAAGCGTATTTCGCACGGTTTAATTATAAGTGCTCTAGAGATTGGTTAGCCTCAAGCATAGCTAAAATTAGAAAAACCATATTTCACATTGATGCCCAGTGCTAAGTGCTAACGACGGGACGCACAATAAAAAGAAGAAAAAAAGAGCAGCGAAGGGCGGAGGGGTATGCTTGCTAAAATATTTAGGCCTACTCTCCGCGCAGACGACAGGTGCTGTCCCCTTGTAGATGTTAACGTTTTAATGTTAGACTTGCAATTATGTTTGTAAAGAAAGGTTGTTGTTTTAATTACAGTAGCATCTTTACTGGCGCCGTTAAAAAAACAACACGCAAACGCCAAAGCAATTACACTTGAAGCAATATATAACTTTCAAACAAAAAAAAAGTTATCCACATCATACCATCGTCATTGCCTAGGATGTAAGATACAAATTATATCTTCATCACCGACTTTTGCACAGGACATGACATAAGCTACGTCATATCATCATCATCACCATTGCCTATTACATAGGACATACGCTGCATTATATCATCATCATTGTATATTACATAGGACATACGCTGCATTATATCATCATCATTGTCTATTGCATAAGGCTAGAGTTTTTGGAAAGTAAAGATGATTCTTCAAAATTCAAAGTCCCGCCTTCAAAATTGAACCAAATATAAACAAACTGCTATTAACACGACAGACACAAGCTTCATATTGTATGGTGTGGTTAAATGTTTTTTGTGTTATTAACTATTTATTAAAAAATATATTATTAGTTCTTTTTAACATAATAAAAATGCATAAAATAAAAATATATTTAAATTTGATGAAAAACATGACCTATTAACTTTGGTGCGAGGGAAAACGATGCTAAAGAAAGGAGAGGGCGGTGAGCGAAAAAAAAACTGTAAAAGGGGCGGTGAGCCAAAACAGGTTGAGAACCTATGTGTTAGAACAACCTTGAAAAAACGTCTACATCGAATCCTCTATTGTCTGAATCATTAATTACTGTCATAGTATGTAGTATTAATATGTAATATAGAAAGTGGCGCATGTTGTTAGATGAGGGATAAGTAAGGTGTGCATGTTATTATTATGTACTAGCTTGCACTAGAGTATGAAAGGAAAGTGTAGAGAGTATAAAAGTCATATAGCAACGTAGAAAACTAAAGGCGACTTCAGTTGACGTTTGAACTGCATACTAGCAGGAGAGTTTAGTCTGAAGCTTGGTACAAGGTTGAAGTTGTACAGACTACCAACTCAAGAAATGACCAGAATGTATGTTGAGTGATGATCTTATTGTCATAGTGGTACGGAACACATGTATTAAACAAGTTGCAATTGACAAGGAGCCTCTGTTATACTACAAGTTGTATGTGATCCAGTGATCGTCATGTGACAATGAGGTCTATGCAGAAGTCTTTTCCGGTCACGTGATCATTGTTAGACATAGAATTGAATTGAATTGAATTGTTGAATTTCCGGCTCATCAACATCGAAGGTTATATAGAGCCTTTTTGATAACGTTGTTGTCATTTTTCTCTTGTATCCATTTTATTGTTCTTATATCTTTAGATTTTGTTGTACAGTTGTATGTCTTTAATATAGTTTATTATATGTTTTGGTTTAATTTTGCTGAAAAGTTCATGAAGAGTTCTACAGTAATAGAATTTACGTCGAATGTCATCAAATGTGTTACATTCCAACAAAATGTGAGACACTGTTAAGTTGGCATTGCAGAAAGCACACATTGGGGCCATTTCTCGTTTTAAGATAAACGAATGTGTTAGTTTCGTATGTCCTGTATGTAGTCTGCAGAGAATAACTGCGTCCTTTCGAACAAGTTGGCCTGTATCATGCCAGGTTTTTGAATTTTCCAAATACTGCAGTTTATTGCATTCGGTTTTCAAGAAGTTATTCCATGTTTGTCTTTCATGTTTAATTATTAAAGGTTTCAAGTCTCGATATGGTATTGGGATAATACTCTCTGATAACAACAGGGCGGCCTTAGCCTCTCTGTCAGCTTTTTCATTTCCATCTATCCCTGCATGACCAGGAACCCAACAGAAAACGACACGTTTGCCTCTTTCATATATTGATTGGTATTTTGTCAAAATGTCCAAGGCAGATATATTCCTGGTATTACAGTTTCCCATAGCAGTAAGACAAGATAACGAATCGGATAAAATAACAAAATTTTGGTTTTCTGATTCCTCTGCAATGTCTAATGCCAGGCATATTGCTAAAGCCTCTGCAGTATTTATTGAGATACTGGAATTATATTTTCTTTTTTTACTTGTATTTGAGGTAAGAGCAACCGAAGATGTCGCTGTATCATTTTTCGATCCGTCTGTGTATATTTGTACATAATTTGGGTATTTTTGTAGCACTTCTTGGAACATATCCATGCAAGGATCCTTTTTATTTCTATGGTTTAATTCTAAGTTTATAGGCGGGATTTCAAAAAGCCATGGTGGAGTTTTTGGTATATAATATCTTTTTATAAATCTAAATTCAATTTTAGTTTCGATCATTTCTTTTTCAATTCTAAGTCCAAAAGTTGGTATATATTTTGAGTTTTCTTGTTAGACATACTTGATAAGCAATGAATTGAATGAGATGGGCACTTACTGCGCTTCTGTTGGGTGCGCAAATTCTACCTCTAAATTATCATGTAAATAATCTAAAATCTTTCCATCGATTTCCTTTGAAAGATCAACAAAAAGGTGTTGTTATTTAATAATAGTATGTCTATAATCATTGTTGCTTCCGTGAGCATCATTTATAATATCACAATATTCAAGGATATGTGAAAAATTAATTTTTTTTATAAGCATAGGTGCCATTCATTAAGATCAATGTAAAATCAGCCATTTTTTTGTAGTTTACATAGTATCACGTGATCGATTTTCTGTCTCTAAGGAATTGTGCATAGACCTCATTACGTTTTTACTACATTTAATACCGGTAATTGTATTCCACATGTCCACATGGTAACCGGTGGTGTCCTTTGAAAACCTATGAAACAGGTTTCTGTCTGTTAAGTTTGTGACTGACTGAAGAAAAAACGTATGCTTGTTTTAACGGAGCAAGGGAGGTTTGGAAGAAAAAAAATGGAATCGTCAGGACAAAAAATTATTTACAGTGCGGACTTTGATGGCTAGTCTGACAGGGGGCGTGTGTGTTAGGCAAGCCCCCCCCACACACACACACACAACCCTGACCTCATGTTACAATGTCATTCCCTCCTCGGTGCGTGCTTGGGAAATTAATATATATTTTTTTTAAAGTAACAAATTCATTGCGTGCGAATACCGTTGGATGTCTGTAAGTAATCTCACTGAGCTATTTATAGACTAGCCGGGGGATTCTTCCGAATAGATAGAATAGATAGAATAGATAGAATAGATAGAATAGATAGAATAGATAGAATAGATAGAATAGATAGAATAGATAGAATAGATAGAATAGATAGAATAGATAGAATAGATAGAATAGATAGAATAGATAGAATAGATAGAATAGATAGAATAGATAGAATAGATAGAATAGATAGAATAGATAGAATAGATAGAATAGATAGAATAGATAGAATAGATAGAATAGATAGAATAGATAGAATAGATAGAATAGATAGAATAGATAGAATAGATAGAATAGATAGAATAGATAGAATAGATAGAATAGATAGAATAGATAGAATAGATAGAATAGATAGAATAGATAGAATAGATAGAATAGATAGAATAGATAGAATAGATAGAATAGATAGAATAGATAGAATAGATAGAATAGATAGAATAGATAGAATAGATAGAATAGTAAGAATAGATAGAATAGATAGAATAGATAGAATAGATAGAATAGATAGAATAGATAGAATAGATAGAATAGACAGCCAACCAGCCAGACAGACAGATAGATGTATGGATAGATAGATAGATCTAAGATAGATGGATAGATAGCAACAACAAAAAACAGACGGGCGCACGGGCAAAGACACAGATACTTTGGTAGCTAGACTGATTTTATTCTATCTGTACTTCAGTTCTAACAAATAGACTAATACTACAAGTTCTGCGGCTTAAGAAAATTTATTAATATCCCCGACAACAACAACGCGTGCTGCTCACGGATGACGGAGCTTAAAACAAAATTATTCGCCGAGGCTGACACTACAACGCCCAACTTTATTGTTTTATATTATCTAAAAAAAATCATAATATAAGGACTCGCGGGGAGTTTGCTGGTCTAGCGATAACTCTGGTATGGGGGAGGAAACTGCAGCGATGGGTCTCAGCTCTTTGAGACAGAAAGATAAATAAGTTGTTCAGACTCACTTTTCCCATCCAGATCTTCTCTCACATAAAACCCATCTGATTGGGAACTCTTTGCTTTCCTTTGTAATTTAAATGTTACTTCTACTAAATGTAAGAAAAAAAAATAATTGTAAGAATTGAACATAATTTATTTAAGCTTCGGAATACATTTGAATGGCTCTTTACTGTACAAGTTAAGGAAATGAGGACGTTATTCCAGAAATGCCTGATAGATGTCGAGGCAGTTGGCATTCACAACCAATCATCAACCAGCTTTTTCCTTTGTTTATTTACTTATTTATTCATTAATCTTTGTGAAAAGTCGTAAGTTTGGATTGTCAAACAAGATTGGACACTAACTTGACATTTAATAAGATGTTATAATTAGGACGTTCGTTGTCAACCCAGCTCCAAAACGATATACAACTGATAAAGCTGATTCACGGAATCACAGACACGACCTTCGGAATACGATTTTATTCAAGTGCTTACATCCTAGAATTATTCACTAGATCAGGGGTCTGCAACCTATTCATAAAAGTGTCCCAAAAAAGGATTCCTAATTCAATTCATTCAGTGCGCAAACTGCCTAAAAGCCATCCTACTCTAGCACTAAATTTATGGTAGAAGAGACTTGAATTGCATTTTTGGGGGGAGGGGGGGTAGCTTGCCATTGAAAATAGCTCTGCGTACCAAATCTGGCACGCGGGCCCTTAGGTTGCCGACCCCTGAACTAAATCATCCACACAAAACCAGATTATTGGTAGGCCTTGATAATTGTAGGCCTTGCTAAAAGGATGGTGGTGACACCCAAAGCCGACCTCCCCCCCCTTGGATCTCTAACTGACTGACAATAAATCATTATTTTCAAGCCCCCGGGATCTAAGCACGTGTTTATCACCAACAAATCAATAGTTGACAACAGACAGCCTTTTTTTTTTCTTTCGGTATCACTCTTCGTATCAAAACTCAAAACTACCAGCGCCCCCCGCCTCGCACCGTTGGACAGATACTATCTGGACAGCTTGACTTATGCCGTGTTTTTTTTTTTTTTAAACATCCCGAATAATCCGAGATTTTCCTTCTGCACCAGATTGTTAGACTAGCTATCATTCGGAGATTTAAATTAATACTCTGTGACGTGTGCAAATGTGAAAGTAAAAAGTAATCCAGTTGGACCAAATTGATCCATAGGGCCGGTGAAGCAGCGTTCACCAGTTTCTGTGGTCACGGCATACTATGGGGATTGTGTGGTCAGTACAATGCCCATCCGCCTTTACTTTACCCCAACTAATGTCAGGTACCCATCAGAGCTGGGTGGTTCAGTGACGCCCTCCAGACTCGGGAACGAATCCTAGCCTTCACCAGGATTTGAACCCATTACCTTCAGTGCGCCAGCAGAACGCGCTGCCGGCATGCAAAAGTTGAGCAGGGCTGTTTTTGTTTGTTTTCTTTTTAAATTAAAGGGAACGCAAAAGTGTGGCGCGGTGCGTGTCTAGGTGCTCCCCTAACTTGAACGAAAGTTCGTTATAAATATTTTTTTATAAAAAGAACCCACAAAGATTAATCTCTATACACAACCATATAGATCTTATACACAACCATATAGTCTTATATAAAGTTGTCTAACAATTGGTCTCTAACAGAAAAACCAATAACCCCAGTAACGGTACCTTTTTGTTTACGCACGAATTATTTGTTCTATTACGATTCCCAGAAATATCTCTATAAATTAAAAAGAAACAAGTGGGAAAAAAAAAAACCACCACAACTGTTAATTATACAACGTCTTGGATAAAACGTCAAAGTGTGAAATTACACGCTGAGACTCACACCATCGTGACTTAATGTGTATAAACAGCAGTATTGGGGATGTGCTGCCCGGGGGCGGTTATGTCAGTTCCTTGCATGATGCTGACGAGAATGGTTTCTCATGCATCGCATTATTAAAGTTTGCAACAGAACTTTATCTCTTGTGTATATTTTACGAGCAGTGCATCATATATTGTTGTTGTGGTTGTTGTTGTTGTTGTTGTTGTTGTTGTGGTTGTTGTGGTTCTCGGAAAGAGCAAGACCAGCTTCAGCCAATGGTGTGGGTGTGAAGACCCTTTCAAACTAAAATAACATAACCAAAACTTCCCGCTGTTTAAGAAAGCGCAAAAAAGTGGCCCGTTCCTCCGATAATAAATAATAAATAGCAAAGCACGTTATGTGAGACTGACCAAGCATGCAGGAGAGTTTGTGTGACTGAAGCAACATTTGTTCCAAAACCGCATTATCCATAACTGCAGCCCGACAAAGGACCAATCAAAAGCAGTAATACGTTTGTAGTAAATTGTGCGTCGTAGTGAGGCCCTCCAAAGACCAATATTATGCCCTGTACTATAATGTCTCCGGCTTGAGAGCCGCCAACCAACGGCCTCGCGGTCACTATCACGAGAACAAACATTCGCGAGAGTTCGCATGAGCTATTTTCGAAGCTACGCTTAACGCATGGACTATAATTTTCTTCCTTAAATATTTTTTTTCGACAAAATTCTATTTTTTTTTTAAACTCACGCCATCTTTTTTTTTTAAACCTCCATGAAAACTGATTGTACTGATTTTGATTCACCCCCCCCCCCCCACCCTCACACACACACACGCAAACGTTAATGGCGGCACAAGAATAGGCCAAGAGTAGGCCTAAGTATAATCTTCAATACTACACAATACTACTACTATGACTAGTCTACTTCATTGATGGCCTGCGGCCTGACATGACACTGTCCAGCACGGTCACGTGGTCTGACCGAGCAAACAACGAAGTGGTCACACACTCGTACATACACACTCACTGGAAAGAAACAGCTGTCAAATGGAGTGAAAGCATCTCCAAAGTGTTGATATGGGATGGAGGGGGGGTCCCCACTAAGTGTGAGTGTTTGTGTGTGTTGGTGGAGAGGGGGGGGAGAGAGTTATTTTGGCATGACTCAGCACAAAGCGACATTAGGACGCGACGGTGTCATTAAAAAAAAACAACATCATTTGTCTGGCATATGACCTTTCAATGAGCACCGATTGTCAAAAAGACAATAAACAAACAAACTATTTTCAAGCAATTAACAGAATACCATTAGATCTACGCGTGTCGCCAGAATATCATTAGATCTACGTGTGTCGCCAGAATATCATTAGATCTACGTGTGTCGCCAGAATATCATTAGATCTACGTGTGTCGCCAGAATATCATTAGATCTACGTTTGTCACCAGAATATCATTAGATCTACGCGTGTCACCAGAATATCATTAGATCTACGCGTGTCGCCAGAATATCATTAGATCTACGTGTGTCGCCAGAATATCATTAGATCTACGCGTGTCGCCAGAATATCATTAGATTTACGTGTGTCGCCAGATTATAATTAGTTCTACGTGTGTCGCCAGAATGTGTGTTTAAAATCACCCCGCTTTCCCCATGTGTTAATAACAAAAGACACACCATTTAAACACAGGCTAAAATGTGGTTCTCGGAAAGAGCAAGACATAACTGGTTTGGGTGTGAAGACCCTTTAAAACTAAAATAGCTTAACCAAAACTTCCCGCTGTTTAACAAAACGCAAAAAAAAGTGGCCCGTTACTCTGATAATAAATAATAAATAGCAAAGCACGTTATGCGAGACTGACCAAGCATGCAGGAGTCTAGAGTTTGTGTGACTGAAGCAACATTTGTTCCAAAGCCGCATTATCTATTGGTGGATAACCAGGAACCAATCAAAAGCTGTAATACTTTTGTAATAAATTGTACGTCGTAGTGAGGCTCTTGGAAGACAATACTATGCCCTGTACTATAATGTCTCCGGCTTGAGAGCGGCCAACCAACGGCCTCGCGGTCACTATCACGAGCCACGTATGCTCTAGACGTGTGGTCTTCATTATAAGAGGCGCCGACACATATTTTATGACTAGCTATGGACTCATCAGAAAATATTCTGGTTTCAGATGCTGCCACTGAGGGGATGAAGAGGAATCAGTGGGGCATATTTGCACATAACTTGTCGGCCTTAGACGGGACGATTTAGGTTGAAACCACCTCTCATTTATATCTAAATGGCTCTTATGAGCTATAGACAGGTTGCCAATGATATCTCTATCAATCTATCTTTTTTTGCAGAGGGCATCAAATCGATCAGAAACAACTTTAACAAGTAATTCATCATTTACTTTTAGACTACGTATGCCGATTATTTTGTTTAAAATAGTACGTCGGCGTAGATGTATACACACCTAAAGCAGACTTATTAACATACAAGTTTTACAGACGTTTCTTCTAGATAGAAGATTATTACATCCACTAGGCCCAAAACTCCTGCAGGGCGGGCAGGGATCGGTCGACGGCCGGGCTAGAACCCGCGACGTGTGGGTTGACAGTCCGGCGAACCAACCGCAGGACCAGCCTGCCTCACGCATTTTCTAACTTCTCAAATTGATAGAATAGAAAGTTTGCAACATTAAAACAGTCAAGTCAAAGGTATGTGTAAACAGTCACCCTCTGATGTAGTATATATAATGATTTACTCTGAATTTCAACATAATATAGAATCGAAATACAACATAATGTAGCGTTCTCCTTTAGGATAACGAAACAGGTCGATACGTCGTTTTCTGCTTCTTCAATGTGGAAAGAGCGGGTTGGGGCGGGGGGGGGGGGGGGGGGTAGAGTCAATCTTTGACAGGAAAATTGATGTTTATACTTAATAAGGCGCAGCATTAAAGTTGACATGAGTAGGTCTGATCTATTGACGAGCATGCTACAACAAAAAAAAAACAGGAGGCAGGGGAGAGAAGGAGAAAGTGGATCGGAGGAGGAGCTAGGTGATAATGGATGAGATAGAGAACACGGCGGTTTCGATTTACTGTGCAACTATTTTGCAACCCGTTTGCAGCTGCAACGTTTCTGAGCTAATGACTGTAATCATTTACATACTTCACACCCACTAAGGTGGTCGCTTTTTTTTTCCCACTCATGCCAGCACATTGCCAATGTAAGACTTGGAGAAAAAAAAGGGAGGGGGGGGCTTCTTTAACATGGTAGCATCCACACTAAAACAGTAGCCTCCAGACCAAAACACCTATGGCCTTTGGGTAGTGCCGCTATAATTATTTGAACACACATACACAAAGATACAGTCCATCCTACAATGGAAACTGGAAACACTCCTATTCACATCTATGAGGCCTCGTCAATTTTAAGCAATAGGGAGATCATGAAACATGTTATAAGGGGTAGCCAAATAGGGTGGGGGCTACAAATAAGTTACAATAGAAAACTATGAATATCAAAACATTGATAATAAATTTATTTAATCTAAACACTGAAAATAATTTAAAATATTGTTTTTTCTCTAATAACTTTTAGTACATTTAAACTACGGTAATCTTGAAATGATTGGGAAAGTGAATAATTTAATAGTGTAATATAGTAAACTAATAATAAAGAATTAAATGTTAAATAAGATATACAAATATATACAGTATAATATACTTAACATACTATGCAAATATGACCCAATGGAATTAAGATCACATTTACTTAGTTTTAGCTGGCAGATCTTAGATAAATTACAATGAGTAAATAAATGAAGCTGAAAAGACTAGGCCTACTCCCTTAAGTAAATTGTTCTTAAATGCCTATATCGGTTATATACTTTCTATATTTTGCCAACAGACTTAGGTTTTTTCTTTGGCAAACTGAAGTTCCTGGGTTTGAATTCTGCGATTTTTTTCTCAGTCTGGAGGGTGTTTCTGAGTGTCAGCCCATCCCTAGTTGAGGAAAAGTAAAGTCTGCCCGTCATTATGCTGGTATACAATCCCCTTGTATGTCCTGGCCACAGAAACTGCTGAATGCAGCTTTACCAGCCCTAAGGATGAATTTGGTTTGACTGGCTTCAGGTTTACGTTACATTAGGATTTAGAAGAAAAAAAGAAAAGAAAAGTGTATAAAATGCTGATGTTTGTGGAAACATTGATATAAAAGCTATGTCAATAAAAAAAAATCAATTGAAATTGAAATGTATCTGTGCACATCATGTTGCGGTAACAGCAGGCAGAAAGTAAACTAAGCGGTTACAGCCACTGTCTCCTAACAGATATAGTTTTAGCCAATGCTCTGAACAGTTGATTTCGACTTTTTTTTTTCTTGAACCAGCTATGTCTTGCAATCCAAAAATGTTTGGTTAAATTCAAACCAACCCTTTTACTTTTAGCAATCTATACTATAGCCAACAATTTGATAGTATCGCGTTTAAATTGGGGACGAAAAATTGCAATCGTAATTATATTTAAAAAATAACTATGAATCTGGATTTGTAAAATTGTTCAAACGTAATAAAAAAAGCTTTATTCAGAGTATGACAACAGCTCAAGTGTATACATTTTAAAAAAGTAAGCAATGAATTATCTCAGTCAATGTGACAGGACAATTGATATATATTTGTATAAATATTTGAAAAGAATATTATATTATATACATATATATAAAAATCAAATGATGGCCAAGATAGAGTTCATTATAATCAGTTTTTTAAAAAAAAGTTAAATTGTCTTTCTTTTTAAATGTCATTCTCACTTTCTGTAAAATAAAAATTGAGGGGGATAGAGACATTCTTTCACAGAATTATTTCAACTAGAAATTTAATTTTGATAATAAACAAATTACTAAGGTACTGCCTGGATTACTGACAAAAACTTGACTGTAGATCTATATTTTTTTAGTTAATAGCCAAGTTTTAATCAACGCTAAGATTGTCTAGTTCTTACATCTTTAAAAATGTTGGTGATCCAGCAATCTACCACTGGACTACTAGGTTTTAATGTAACTTACCGTAAGTTACCATTCATAACAAATGTTATCTGGATATAATGAATTGCTACCTGTAAATCAAGTCATCAGCTCAAATCTTAGCTTACATTATATATGTAAAAGTAGAAGTAAAGTACTTTTCGGACCAAACTGATCATAGGGCTGGTGAAGCAGCATTCACCAGTTTATGTGGCCACAACATAATAAATTTACTACCAAGTTTTTGCTACATAGCATATTATCATTTATTGTGTATGATGAATGTTATGTATGCGCAGGCCTCCTACTAAATAACTACTCCTGTCCTGTATGACTATAACTGTACCTATTCTTACCAATTACCTAGACATAGTAACTTAGTCTGGACTACAAACTACATTGTCTACATGGACACTGAAGTCTCATAGGCATATATGTAGGATAATAAGTAGGCCTAGTCACTCATACAATAAACAGTTTACATACTCATTCACAATGACTGACATTATCAGTATTATCACTCATTGTGTTGATAATCATTCAGAACTTATCTTTATATATTACAGACTTTATACTTATAACTTATATAAATGTATAACAAACAGGCCTATATATAATATATAGTCTAGGTATAGGCCCTACTTTATATATTACAGACGCTCCTTTTATATAGATCTAGTAGGCCTATAGTATTATTAGTATAGTAAATATAGGATTATAGGAATCATAGGCCTTTTATCTACTATACTATACTTTAATGTTTACTGTTTACGGTGTAGTATAGGCCCAATCCAATATTATTCAATATTTAGCATACTAGTGTAAGTGTAGGCCTTTATTCTTTATACTAGACTTAGACTATGAGTGAGCCGATAATTGTTAGATAATATTTATTATTATATATAGTAGCCTATACTATAGAATAGAAGATTATCGCCTACGCCGCCTTACGCTCATCCATTCACGACCATTGACCATTGCCATTGCCATTATTAGGCCTAATAAAAAGACAATAAGTCAATGACTTTAAAACGAATAATGAAGTTTATGATGAAGTAAGTTACAGTAAAATGTAGGCGCTAATCACTACCCGCTTTAATGTCATAAAAAATGTTTGGTTTTCAACTTGAAACTTCTAGACTTGTTACTTTTACAATTTCAAACAGCAGTGTGAAGAAGCCTTGCCAATCAACCAACTCACTGTTATTACTGTTAACATTCAAATACACAATGACATAGGTTTATGAAGTTATTTTTAATATTTATGTTTAAAATCTTACCTTAAGAGTTGTGATTATTTCACGCAGTACCCAATTTTATCCGTTAGTCCCTTTTCTTTACGTTAACAATTATAAGAGTCTGCGAGCTAATTTCCAAATTTAATTCTACTAAGTTTTCAGGAAGTTTTGTTTAGGATACGTGCACTTATTGCCAGGACATGACAGCAATTTCACATCATTTTTAATTTCTTTTTTAAATATAATTTTTATTTGGAATAGATTTTTAAAAACTTCTTCTTAAATATTAATATAATAAATATACATATTCACATACAAAATTGATATAGATGTAAAATCACACGGAAAAGAATAAACAAAATTCGTTTTTTTTAACAGAGCGTAAAATAACACTCTGGCAAATGTTGCTTTTTAAAAAAAATAATATACTTCCACACAAATTTGTCTGGCCCTTAGGAAATGTTCACTAAACAAAACCCAGATTCCAACACTGTGTTCAGTAGGGGAGAGAATGTTATGCAAGTTGTCAGCGATGCTGTCAAACATATGTTTTTCTACATAGATATGTGTTGTTGTTGTTTTCTTTGTTTTTATTATTGTCTTTTTTATTTTAAGTGGGTCTTGAAACTATCCATAAAATGAAATCACTTTTATTGTCATTGTAGTATGGATAAAAGGCTTTTTACAAGGCCTATAACGCAGCGCTCTTATATTTAGGAAAAAAACATGTAGCTAAAAAATTCGTTATCTAGTATTCTAGTCTAGATAAAACTGTGACTATGTAGACCAGTGGTTCCCAGCCTGTGGGTCGCGACCCCTTTTGGGGTCGAACGACCATTTCACGAGGGTCGCTTACGACCATTCGTAAAAGACTAGACTACCTACTTGGTTGACATCTTAGCCATTTTCAATTAGTTAAATTTACTACTGCAAGGACCAAATACAACATGCCATAATTTTTATAATTTGTCTGAAAATATTCCATCATTTCAAATGAAACTTAAATTCAGCTTTGGCATTAGGCCTACACTTTGGATGAAAAAAAAGCATGTAGCCTATAGAGTCTATTTTACAGTTAAAGATGTAGATGTTCCGTAGACGGCACAAGAGGATTTCATTGATCTTATTAATAGCAATGCAGAGAGAATTCAAACTGATGTCTTTAATATACAATTCTTAATTCTGGATCAAGTGTTTTCATGTATATCCTATTCTGTCGACAAATTCACCTACCTTTGCAGCACACGCACTGCCAAAATAGGCCTAGATGACGAGGTATGCAATAGAATAGCAATACGAGCATAGGGTTGCCAGATACATGGGTACCAAAAGGAGGACACTGAGAGACAAAAAGGAGGACAAAGGAGGACACATGAGTGTTTCATTTAAATCATTTTTAATGCTTCAATTGAATGCTGATTTAACATGCAATCATTACAATTTTACTACAATGGTTGCCAATATTTATAAATTAGTAAATCAACCAAGAAAATGTAGCAAGCACAAATGTATAAAACTGTTCTCATGTGAGATTTTTCAAGTTATACTTGAATGATGCCCTTTACAGAGTTAAGTGAAAGTCTCTTTCTTTCTCTTGTCCATTGAGCGTTTATCAATGAGAACACTCTTTCCACATTGCCATTGTGTCCAGGGATACACAAAAAAAAACAGTTCACAAATTTTTAAGTAACTCTGAAAAGCAACTTGCATTTAGGAAACTTTGAAAAAACAAACTCCACTGCACATAAAAGAGTCTTTGAAAAAAACAGTTTATTCTTTTCTTGTACAAATGATTTGAGATTGCAATATTGGTCAAACAATTTCACGGCAAAAAATTACAAAACAATTGAATAAACTTCTCAATGGTTAGCGTAATTATCACCTTCTTAATTAAGTGAACCACCCGACTTTTAAACTAGGACAAAAGTTTCCCTATGTGGCTGAATAGTTCTTGAAATAAGGCCTTCACTCCAAAACGTGCACTAACCATTTGTTTAGACTCTAATATTATTGTGAGTCACGCTAGTGACTAGCATAGTATCTATCTCTTGTTACAATATAGCAGTTTCATATGTAAATTCGAATGTATGTGAGCAAGGGGTGGGGGTGATGTGGGGGAAAAGACGATCGGTGGACAATAATTAACCTAACAACACATTAGATAACACAATCTAATTCATTATATTTCCTGCTAAATACTCAAGTGTTTTGCTTTACCCAACCTAGCTACTTATTGACAGTAAGTAACAACATAAAAAGTGAAATAAAGTATAAATGTAAAACCTTTAGCGTACAAAAGCCGGACATTTTAATGATTTTTAGCTTTGCCTGCCGGACGGAGGACAGAGGGCTAAAAAGGAGGACATGTCCTTCTTTTGCCGGACGTCTGACAACCCTATACGAGCATCACATTTGGGTGACTTCCGAAAAACGTTTGGGACAGATATATTATAAGTACAGACACCATGCTAAAAGCATACAGTGCTATAATACTGCCAACTTTGCTAATGCGAGCGAAACATGGACAGTGTATCTAGATCTAGAAGACATGCAAAAAACTTAATGATCTTTTTCATGTCTGTTGTTGTCTCCACAAATTACTAAAATTACGGTGGCAAGTAGGTCCCAGAGACATAAATGCTTATCAGGGCTGGTTCGTCTAAGATTCATACTTTTAGCTTCTGAAAACTCAAGTGCGATGGGCTGGTCATTTAGTAAGAATGCCAGCAGATTATAGATTGCCGAAGAAGTTTATGTTTAGCGAGCTGGCACGTGGTAAAATAAGCGGAAACGGCGGCCAAAAAAGAGATTTGAAGACGGTCTGAAAAAGATGGGAAACAGTATAACAGCCGACCGAAGCAAGTAGCGTAATGCTATAGGCCTATCGTCCGGGGCTCAATAATTAATTGGCAAAAAGAAAAAGAACTTCCAGGGCTGAACCAAAATGTTCAAAAAGAAAAGCAAACCTGCAAGGCGCTGCCAAATCCCACAGCCACATCATTTGTGTGTAATACCTGCAAAAGATTTTCAGGGCACATATTAAAGGACTAATGTAATAGTATAGGCCACCAGAGAAGCCATGTATCTATTGGGAGTTGTATGGTCATCCTCGGAAATGAGGTAGACAGGCTATTGGACGTAATAATCTTCTATCCAGAAGGAACGTCGGTAAACTTGTCATAAAACAGCTAGGCTAGACTCGAATTTTTGTAATTCTTTTTTTAATCAAGCATTGTGTGCTTTTTTTAAAATTGTGTTTATTTTGTCTATTGTGGTAATTTGCAAAGAGCTAAGAATATATGTTCAGAGTACCTAAGATGATAAAAGATTCATTCACATATTCAGCTTTTGTGTGGACAAGCATTCATTCAGCATCATTCTCTCTCTATACATACATGTTCATATGCTCACAATATGGCAGAATTTTGTTTTTTTTAATGGAAATTTGAATGTTCAATAAATATTAATATAAATATACTATCAACAAAAGACTATGTAGTTTTCAGTAATGATGGAGATATCTTAAATTGTAATGTAGTTTAAATTAAGACCCTGGTCTCATTTCAATGAAAATCATCTACCCTCATCATCTACAGACAGGTCACTTGACACATATTTTATTCAACTTGAACCCAACAATCAATCTATTTAGGCTTTCCATCTTTATTCCATTAAGAACTTGTTCAACTATTGACCAGGAAATAGATCTAGGTCTTTATATACCGGTACATTATATGTTTGTTTTACTATTATTACTAACATGGTTATTATCATACAATAAAAATTAAAATTTGTTTCTATTATTTATTGGGAATGTCATAGCAGAAAGTTGATCTATGAATGTGGCCTGTGAAGAAGTGTTCACAAATCTGTTCTTGCACAATGTCCAGCTGCTTCACTTATCCTCAACTAAGGTCAGAGCTGGATAATGCTATTTATGGAAAAACCATGCAATAAAAAAGATGTGAACACAACATAAATCTTAAACTCCATTGAACTTGTCATCTTTTATTCTCTACTTTTTTTGTTTATGTTTAATATCATAAGCACTTTGCAAATTGCAGGAAAAAAAATGTAACAACACGGCCAATGACAACAAGTAAGCCAATCATTGATATAAGATTGAACAAAAACTCAACATATGTACACCATATTTCTGTACACTAAGTTAATGTTGAACACTCACTGGTGGTGGAATAAAATCGCAAACAGAAACCAGACACTACACATTCACAATTACGGTACATATACACTAAAGAGTCATTTGATCATCAATGGACTGAGGAAAACTGAGTTGGGGTTGAAAACATCGTAAAATAACATTTAACGGTACCTTAAAAAAAAAAGAACAAAAAAAAAGGAGCATCCTTGCTTTTTCATAAAGGCATTATTTTTTCAAGTCTATATTATCTAGACTATTTCCTGTTCATGTGTAGGGATGACACATTGTAACATATGATTGTTGAACCCAATATACTTTGATCTCAAGTTATACTTCTTTAACTGGACAGATGGAAATTACTGTGAAACCTAAATGGCAATCAGCCAAGCGGAAGATAATTTGAAAAGAACTGAGATACAGAGAAATTGATATTTCTTAAAGTATTCATAGTGTATTTAGCATCTAATAACTATGAAATAATTCTCATGTTTTTATGACTTTTATGTCAGAACTAGCACCATATAAAAATCATTATAATGTCAACAAATTAATATTTACATATATTTTTTAAGTATACAAAAATTCTTTTACATAAATGCAAAAGAAATTTAAAATTCAAGCTAGTTTACAAAATAAACTATTAATAATTAGCTAAACAGAGAAAGTATGCACACAAGAAATGAAAGGATAGGATGAAATTCAAGATTTATGTAGTGAATACAATTTTTTGTTTAAAGATTAAAAGAAAAATTGTTCAACTAATAATATTATTATGAGCATGAAGAAGTGAAGTAAATATCAAAGAAAGAGTTCCAGGAGCCCTCAGATGCGACAAGATTCTCTCAGCTAGCTCAACTACACCCACCATCACTACTGTTCCAGCTGATGTCAGATGTAAGAAGCTCTGAAGAATTGACCAGGATTTGGGTCAGCCAATCATGTGGCTATAAAACAAGACCACCCACTATTCCCAAGAATGAGCCAAAGCTTATTAATTTGTAGGTGATCCAGGGAAGAAAGAAGTAACTATTACTAATAAAAAAATTGGTCAATCAAAAAAAATAAAAACAACTTTACTTTAAAAGACTGGAACAAATATAAAAACTGTTAATTTTAAATTTTATAGAAAAATCAAACATAGAAAGTTAAATATTTATTTATGTCATTAGTATTGTAAATAAAGTAGGGAATTTCACGTCTTCTCTAACTTCAACTGGGACCACTAAAAATAACATAGAAGAATAAAATAAGTAAAATTATTTTTTTTCTATTCAATTCCTTTTTTTTCTCTCAGAAATTCTATTGGAGTAGTTAAAAAGGTGTAGGAGATGGGCCACTGCAGAAACACCATATTAATATTTATGTGTTGGGAATCTGTCTGCATTCCACACAAATACATAACACCAAACATTCAGGAAAAAGGGTCCACAGGAATCAGATACATCCAGCTATGTCATTGTCTTCTTGAAAAGTAGACATTTTGCACAACCTGTTACTTTTCTTTTAAAGATACCAGATCACTTTGGCTTTGAATTGGACAACAAGTTGTTCATTCTATGATTATCTTGGTCATCTGAATTGGACCCTGGCAAATGATTATTTTGTCTATTTAAGCTGCTGTGTGTTCTGGCACAAAGACTGTCAGGAAGTCGGATCTCTCTGCGTACATAGAACAAGATGTATGCCTTGCACCTCATGACTGTATCCACATCACAAGCAGTTACTGTGCTGTCATTAAAGTGATACCATTGGCCTATAAAAGGAAAATGTATACCGTATATACTCCCATATAAATCACACTTTTTAGAATCAAAATTTTGACAATAAGTAACCCTAACCCTACCCTTGACAAATATTTTAGGTTTTTCAAACCTCCACACCCTTTGCTTTTGACCCATTGTGCATTGCAGAAACATAGCGTATTTATAAGTTTAAGGCAGCATTTTTTTTTAGGCCTGCTGAACGCAAATTACATTACGCTACTGCCGACCTCGCATCCATACCCCCACTACGGCAAACTTTTTTCAGGCAAGAATAGGCCTCATTCTTTGTACCCAAAAGCATCTATGATGCTGACAAAGGATGGTCCTCATCGCAAGTGATGGACAAGCATCATCACATTATGGAAAGAATCGTAAATGTGTAAAAGAAAAAAACACAGCTTATTGTCAATGGTGAAGCCAGTACTCCCCCCTTTATAAATTTTGATCACGCAGTAAGTTTGGAATCATTCTAGGCGAATGCACTTCAAAACTTTTGTGTCAACCCACTATAGTATGACAATAGGATAGTAACTTGAGTAGGGATGGGGACTAAAATGAAGAAACAGGTACTTTACTTTCTCATATCACTAATGTCTGTAGGCTTATTGATCAGTTGTTTAAAATAAATGAAGCCCTGCCTTTATTTCATTATGTTTGCATGATTGAAACCATTTTTTAAGGAAAGTTTACAAATTAAGCTGAATATTTAGTAACTTTTATGTGTAATAGGTATGCATTTTTTAAAAGTTAAAAGGCAGTGTAACCTCTGGAAGTCTGGGTACGACTTATACGCGAGTATATAGGGTATTAATTTTTTTCATGAAAAAAAATAGATTAAGGATGAAATATCCAATTTAGGTTGTCACCTGGCTTTATGTTTGGTTAAAATTCTTATCTAAAGGAAATTATTTTATTAATTTATTGTTTAATCCGATTCTTACAAATAAAAACAACAGTTCTGTAAAATGATACTTTGATTATTGTGGGGAATAAACAAAGATCCTTGCTATTCAAACCAATAAAAAAATATTCTTTTATGACAATGGATTTTTAAGTTTTTGAACAAGGAAAGGAGAAGCAAAAATGTAAGAATTTGGAGTTTTGTAATCCAACTCTATTTTCATTTAAATTAAAAGTTATAGTTTGTTGGAAGGCATGTGATGACAGACCTCTATGTAATACATACAAAAGCTAAATACTTAATAGTAAAAAGTCTAAGTGTAAAAAAATAAACAAGTTTGTAATTACCTTCATGTGTGGCATATGCTGTATAATGGCCAGAACCAGCCCTATATAAAAAGAGGTCAAAATATAAGCCAATGAAACTAATTATCATTAAAGTTCTTTCAAAGTTATGTTTTTAAAACATCTGACAAAATTTATAGATTAAAAAATAATTAACGCAGAATACAAATGTGGAATAGCTGCATCAAACATTATAAAAAGTATCCACAGTAAAAATACAGGAAAGAACAAAGTTATAACTGGTTTTTAAAAGCAACTATTTTTTTTTGGAAGGCGACAATTTTTTTTGTTCTGAAAGAAACATTCTTAAAGAATCATGGTCTTTGATTGCTTGCAAACTCTAATCAGATTTACAGGTATACAATTTTTATTTTTTTTAAATCTCAAGTTTTGCTTTGTTTGCTTTGTACATTGTACATATTATTATTATGACCAAAGCAATTTTGCCTTTTCCCTGCCTGTGATGTAACAGGTTATGGGAGCGCGTCATTCTATCTGCCATTTTGGTATGAAGGACAAAAACCAACAAAGGTATGAAATAGTATATCTACAAAAGATAATTTAGTTTTGTAAAAAGGAACAATATTAACATCCATACTGAGCATTTAATAATAACATTCAAGGACATTAGATTAATTCCGTGAATTAGACACTTCTGTTATATTCTGAATCGTAAGAACATAATTTAGATTATGTTGAGTTTTTATATATTTTTTTTATAATCTGAAACTTACCCAGATCCATGGTGGACTATAACAGCAGCAAGGTCGTATAAATTACTTCCTGAAAAACTTCCCCTTGTTTCATGCTATACAGAGATAAATCAGCCGTGGAAAAAAAAATTAACATTGATAAATAAACATATATTTAAAATACAAAATGTTTATTCAAACGTTTAAACTGTCAAGAAGTTTATTGTGCAAGTACCATCAATTACATTAAACCATTCACAAGGTTTAAAAGACATTGTGTATAGATAAGGTAACTATTACATTCTTTTACAAAACTTCGACGAGCAATAGTTTTCCTAATAATTTTCCAATCTCAGAGTCCCACATAGATAAGAAGTTGATATTACAATTTAAACTTTTTGCCCCCCCCCCCCACTCCCCAAACATGTCTTTTGATCAATGATCAAAGTTTTATTTTAACTTTAACACTCAAACAACGGCTAACAAAGATATGGTACTCTGGTGCACCATGAAATAAACACATAAAAAATTAACTTTCAAAATTATTATTTTTTGTACCAAACATCTTTTTTATATAATTAAATAGCATTTTAACATGTTTTGATAAAAAATATAACGTTTTAGTGAAATTTTAATTAAAATTGCGTTAAAAATAAATACATGAAATTGAGGGCGACCCATCGACGCCATATTGTCTTCTCGACAACAACGCGTTTCAACACACTCGGTAATTTTACGCTAAAATGGACTCCCATTCCGATTTTCAACCTGATATTCAACTGATTATGAGTTCTGGATTCCAACTAATGATTCTGGTCATTCGGAAGATGAAAATGATACTTTGCAGACTGATTTGAATGCATCGAACACTGACGTGTAAGTATGGCTTGTGACCTAGATTACTTTCTTTGTGTGTGGGTTTACGAAATATATTTGTAAAGGCCTTTTTACAAGTATTTTTTATGTTATTTTAGGTAAACAGTGTTTTTATATTTAGTCCTATTTTCTTTGTAACCAATTAGTTATTAGAAAATGTTTTCACTATCGATAAAAGCGTGTTAGGCCTAAGTAAACAATATAGGCCGGATCAGCTGTTTTTTGTTTACATCAAGCAGATGAGAGAAAATTTCAATTTGGATACAGTTGAATCCTAATTATATTATTTAAATGGCTCTGGAGAATTTAGAATAATTACAACATTAATAATACATAAATTTAAATTGCATATTTTAGTTATTTGTAACTAATTGTGTCTGTTACTTTGACTGTTGCTATTATATAAATACTTATACTATTTTTACTCTATTACAGTTTCTATGGCCTATGGACCTATAAATATGACAATGTGGACACTATGCCTGAGCAGCCTGACCTATTTCTTCCTGTGATTGTTCCTGGAATACAACTGATGTTAGGACAAGGGATGAAGCCTGGAATTTTACAATGGCCATGGCTTTTTTAAAGCTATATTTCACTTTAGATTTGGTAACTAAAGTGTGTGAGTTTACTATTCGGCATGAGTACATGTAGGCCCTACTCCAAAAACCCAAAGGTTGGTTTGACCCAACTGTGGAGAGTTTTATAGGTTTTGTGGTCTAATTATGTATGCAGATATTTTCCCTTCTCCAAATGTGATTAGGTTCTGGTAAAAAAAAAAGTAGACACAAGTGACCAATTAATTAGTAAATATTAATGTTTACGGAAAAGCAATAAGCATTGGAATACCATACTTTTTCATTTATTAGATATAGCTAGGGTAAATTCTTATATTTTGTTTCAAACTTGACGTTGAAGGGATAAAAATCCAGATTGGGTAGAATTAAATAGAATCATTAACTCATTAAATTTGGCCAATTGAGTTTACAGTACTGAAGAGATTTGGGAAATATTGGCATTTTTTATCCAATACCTATCACTGCTAAACCATCAGTTATATTTTAAGCATGCCATAGATCCAGAATTTATGGATAAACCGGGCAACTGTAGATTATGACAGTGAAAAAGTTGTGAGAAGGAAAAGTGTAAAATGTAAGGTGTGTGAAAATTTTTTTTTTCCAAAAAGGTAGGTATTGTTTGTTTGTTTACAATAAATTGTTATATCAATTATATCAATAATCTATGAATCTTTTTTTTTAAATAAATAATTTATAACAGTAAATAAAATGTAATATTAATTTGTGTATTTACAAATATTCATAATTACAAAATATCTTTACATTTTTTTCTGGATATTTAAAACAATTTGGTAACAATGCCCCGCGCCCCGCGTAATTGCTAAAATGAAAAAAATTAACTGATATTAAAAGAAGAGCAATAAAAAAATTATTTCTGTACATATTTACTTCAAATTTGTTTTATCTTGTGTAAAATTGATTTTACTTTAAAAAAATCTACATTTTGTTGATTTATGGGAGCCTAATTTGTTTTAATTATGTTTGTAAATGTTGAAACTTTTTATTTTAACTATCTAAATATAATATTTTTTACATAAATTTTCATTCATAAATTTTTTATTCTAAAACAAATAGTTTTGTTTTGCCTTATAACATTTAAGTTAATTCATTTTGAAACAAAATGAGACCAAATATTTATATTTTATTCTCATTCAACTTAAAAAATCAAGTCTCAATTGCCCCCCTCCCCTACTAATCGCTTAAACGTACAAAATGTATTAATATTACAAAAAAATTCATAAAAAATTTATTTCTGTATATATTTACTTCAAATTTGCTTTGTCTTGTGTGAAAATGATTTTACTTTAATAAAATCTACATTTTATTTACTTGTGTGTTCATACTTTTTTTTTCTTATATTTGTGAATGTTGAAAATTTTAATTTTAGTTAAAAAAAAATAATATTTTTTCCTCAATTTTCATTCAAAATTTTTTTCTACTAAAATATATGAGATATTTTTTCTAATAGCATAAAGGTTCATTCATTTTCAAACAAAATGATACCAAATACTTATATATTTAGCCAAATACAACTTAAAAATTTAGTCACAAAGATATAACATTGGTTGCAAAGAAAAAAAGTGAAAAAAACTGCAGTTGTTTGAGAGTTAAACAGACAAAAAATATTTATAACGGGTCAGTAAAACAACGATAAATTGCAATCCTGTAAGAAAAAGGTAATACTGTAACTTACCAAATTATTAAGTACATATGTGTTCATATCAAGGGCTTGAATTGGAAACTCAACAAACGTTTCTACTTTTAAACGACAAAACATGCTCCAGCGAAAACGTTTTAAATGTAAACAGAGAACCTGAAACAAAATACAAAAAGTCATAATTTGGACAAAGAAACAGGATAAGTGTGTTAAGATGGTTCCAAAAGTAAACAGTAAAGTAATACAGCAAAACATGCTTACATTTGGTAGTCTCCGAATCCAGAATTTTTTTGTGGAACGCTGTCTTTGTTTGCAGTTGTTACACATGTACAGTTCAGAATCTTCTAGCTCTTCCACATCTGTAAAACTAGAAAGACAATCTGAAACAGAAGCATATTACGTCACAGCATTTTAAACAGAATATCTTAACACTAACGTGATTTTGCCAACACACTTGCAGGGGGACAAAACTATAAACAGTTCATTTACCAGATAATGTGCAGATGGGTTCACCATCTTTAGGCTTAGTTAGCCTACTGGAAAACTGAGCAGGAATATCAAGTGAAAGATCTAGAAAGAAAACAAATATTGAAATAAGCTTCAAGTCTTTTAGTTGTTTTTTTTAGCTAAAATGAATTTTTTTTGGTATTGAAAATATTAGTAGTGATAAGTTAAAGTACACAAACCAAGGAAAGGGTCATGCTTTTTGGACTCCATCCCACATATAAGACAATTAACTTCACTCTGCAGCAGACCTCCGAATATAGCAGTAACAATTGTGCTTTTTCCTTTTGGTCCAATGTAAGGAGAGTTGTTATTTGGATAAGGTAACAACTCCAGTAGCTCAATGTGAAGTCTGTCTAGTAAATAGCGCATAAACTCATGAGCATCCTGCTGCTGATAACCCCTAAAAATTAATGTAGAACGTTATTTGAATAGCTATATTTTGAAACAAATTTTTAGTCAGAGAAAAAAAATAAAAGAAGAAAGGCATACATAGTTATGTAAGAATTGAAGCAGTGATAGTTATAATTTGACAAAATAACAATACCTGAATCTAGGAACTACTTTCCAAATGACAGAGAAAAGAGATTCTGGTGATATTGCTCCTTTGGTTCCTTGCCAAAGAGCGACTAGAGTTTTTCTTAGCTCTTCCACAAGCAGACTACACAGGACAAACAAGATCAGTAAACAAGGGAATATTAATGTAGTCCTTGAAATACACAAGTTACATTTGTATTTTAAACAAACAAAATGTTAAATTGTGTAAGATGCAACATGGGTTTCATGGTTAGACCCGGAAGGCTAGTCCGGTTTTTATGCGACATTATAGATCATAAGAGAATGAATGAAAAGAATAGGAAGAAAACTTCCTCCATAAGCATTTAATGTAATATCTTATATAAATTATATAGAAATTATATTTAAACAAAAAATTGCTTATTTAATTCATAACCACAGAATAAGATGAAAATAGTAAACTTACACATCCTCACCAGAATCCCTTGTCTTTCTGGAAATTTGTATTTTTTTGGCCTTTAGTATTTTATCTTCTAATGATGGCAACTGTTTTATGTAGCCACAAAATTCCTGAATATTACTGAAAAAATAAAAGTAGAAACATGTATACAACTAATATATTAAAATAAAATGCAAAACTAAACCATATAAAAAAGCAACCCAAATAAAACAATTATAATACTTAGAATACTATTATTTTTAAACTTACCTTAATGACTGCAGAACTGCATTCATAAAACAAGTATTGCCTAAATTACGCAGCCCTGATGTTCTAGGGCGACGCTGTTTATGGTGATTATCCTGCAAAATTCATAAGCAATCAAGATTTAAAAAAAACTCAAAATGTAAATGATACAAATGTGTAGTAAGTTTATGCAATAAGAACATAAAAGCTTAACTCGCCTTGTGTCTTTTTTTATGATTTCTTTCATTTTCTAAAGAATCTGATGAATCACGCCTATGGATTTTTCTATTTGATGCACCTTGACTACTGCAACTAAAAGAATAGTTTTCAAGAATTCTTTACTCAACAAATACTAAACTTCAAAACATTTTTTAAAAGCACTGTAAATGTAAACATATTCATAAGCGTATTTGTGTATTTATTCAATATTGTAATAATTATTCTGGATTGTAATGTATATAAATAAGTAGCTTTGAACTAAAATATAAATTTTATGAAAAATCCCCCTTTGCCATTATGATAAAAGTCCTAATTGCTCATAATAACCTCCAATCTGCACATGCTTAGTAGAAACCACTTCTTTATTGTTGGATATATGAAGACCAAGTAACTTAAACAAAAAACTCATTGGTCAGGGCAGGTTTAATTTCCATGGCATGGAGTCCACTTAGTTCTGATGAAGACAACTTGAACTCAGTGAAGTTAAATGAGACTATATTCTAGGTATGCAATTTTAAAAGCACAGAAATAAGGAAAGTTCCATCATTACCCTCTAGCAGAAAATTGATTTTAACCATTTATCATGTTAAAAAGGGAACTTTAATCATAAGCTCTATAGGAGAAAAAAAAAAGAACTGCATTTACCTTTCTTGGTTTGTTGTTGATTTAACTTGTGAAAGAGATTCATACAGCTTTCTAAGTTTTTCTAGATGACCGAAGTTAGTATCATTGATAATAAAATCATCACATTTATAACTGAAAGAAATATTTCAAAGATTGTGTAAAGCAAACAGTAAACATAAATACAGACAAAAGAGTATTAGGTAAATCTGACCATCCTAACTAAATTTTACAATCTCAGTATGCTTTTATACTAAGAGATAGATATACAGTTAAAAAATAATTGATTTAATGATATAGCAATCCTCATTTATCATCTACATACTTTCACATCTAATAGTTGCAATAGTATATTTCATTTGTTTTCAGTTTATTAGTTTTCACTACAGTATTATTTATACATTATTCATAAAAAAGTATGGGGCACAGAGGCCGAGCAGCAGTGCATTCAGTTGGCACACAGAAGGTCCTGGGTTCAAATCCTGGTGTGGGCTAGGATTTGTTCTCGGGTCTGGCTGGAGGGTATCACTGAGTCTTCCCAACTCTGATGGGTACCTGACCTTAGTTGGGGTAAAATAAAGGCGGCCACACAATCCCCTAGTATATCGTGGCCATGGAAACTGATGAACGCTGCTTTACTGGCCCCATTAATAAATTTGGTCCGACGGGATACTTTACTTTACCTACAAAAGTAAATGTATTTGTTGATATTACGAGAAAGAAAATGGTGTGAAAATTATTTACCAATAAGCCATCAAATTGTGACAGTCCATGCAGACAGCATGGAGTTCTGTGAAACTTTCATGATGTTCTTTAGCGTGACCTTTAATGTACCTTTAAAACAGACATGTTGATATTAATACAAGATTAAAGAGACACCTTAAAGGCAAAAATATTTCCATGTAGTTTGTCATAAAACTAAAAAGTTGTACAATTGACTTTGTTTACCTCCCGCAATTAATTTCTCCACAAGTCAAACAAATCCAAGGACTTTCTTCTGTGTGGCATGCTATAACAGAATACACAATTTATATACAGATTCAATTATACATTAAATCTATTTTCAGATTTTCTTTTATATAAATTGTTGTGATTTAAAAGAAAAGGAATTTTTTAAAATTATTAATACATAAACAGACAGCACAGACGAAGTAATCAATTTCCCAACTCAAAAAAGAAGTATCGACATGTGACAATAAATTAAGATATTTTGGTTAGAGATGACTAACAAGATTATAAATACTTTACACAGCCTCAGATCATAGAAGGCAGGTTTCACAAAATGGCCACCAAAGGGTTACCTTTTTTTCAATATTTGAAAAAAAATAATTTTATGTATAAAATGCTCTCTTTTTTATATGTTTGTGTTTATATGTAATAAAAGTATCAGCAAAATCAATGTTGTGAGTTTTTATTTTATTTTAGTGTTGTTTATTATATTTTTTATGGTGTTCCACGTAATCAATCTTACAGATCCCAATTCCCCTTTTTTTGTACCTACTTTAAAAGTTTTAATTAAAAGTATATAAAATCAAAATTTACACGATTTCTGAATGTTTTTCATTTACACATATGTTATAATATGCTACACTTGCATTGAAAGTCGTTACAGATGTTTATTTTTTTTTAAATATATATTTTAAATCTCCTATTTTTTTACATCGCGTCTGTAAGATTTTCTCCATTCACGGCGCTAGGCCTAAAATTCGATCTAAAAATATATAAGTCACTGTAGATTTCTAAAACTTTCCAAATTTAACCCAAATATATATTTATTCATAAATACGGCATTATTTTTAAATATTCTGCCACAAATTTCAGTTTATACCCCACTAAATCATAGATGTTCATTACGAAAACGTGATCGGGAGGCAGAATTTTACGTGAAACACACAAAGTTGAATCGATTTTTCGTTAATTTTCAAATGCGCTCGAGTTAATTTTAACATATAAATCCAATCAGATGGCCGTTTTGTTCTATTTGATACATTTGCCGACTCAAAAAATAAGTTTTTCAATTTAATATTAATATTTTACCCGTGTCTGCGAGATATGTGGCATCCAGGTTGCGTTGAATACAGCCGAGGACCACGCCGCTCGGCCGTTACCGATAATTTACTCTAAAACGCTATTACGCATTTTATTTTGGATTTCCAAGTTCTAAATTACGATTTAAATAAACACAGCAATATTATTAAATGTTTTAAAACTAAATTTACGCGAACGGTAATTGTTTAAACGTAAAAAACATATCTCTCCACGCTTTTCACTAACACAACGTTTTAAGAACAAAATGGCCGCCATTTTGTTTATTTCCGAGTTTCAACGCAACCTCTGGCCTATGACCCCAGGATGCAAAATTATTAGTTAATTTGTGAAATTAATAACAAAATACAACACAAATGATGATATTTTACGTTTTATAAGTTTATTTTTCATAAAAAAAAGCAAAAAAACACAATATTGTAGGTTTTAATAATATTTTGCAGCTGTTTAGTCTTGTGTATTTTTTAGCGCCGGCAACAATTCTGCCGACGAAATTTCCCGATCTTAAAATTATTAACTATAAAACATTGGAAAGTCAGCTGATTTTCTAACCTTCATATTCGGATTCCTCAGTTTCTAGGCTTTAAAATGATATATAATACAGTAATAAAGCTTTAAATATTTTTTTGTAAAAAAAAGGGAACTTTTGAAAACCTTATTGTGAAACCTGCCAGAACAATTAGGACGTTTTTAGCTTAGGCTTTAAGCAACCTTAGACTGTTAGCCTGCAAGGTTCAGAGTATTATCAGAAAGAGCTCAAAGGCCCATTTCAAACGGTCAAAAAGGATCTTTAATACAATGTACCAAAACATTCTTTGCATTTTTAAAAAATGTTACCTGTGCATTTAAATATTATGGAATCTCCTATATGATCCTTGTCAAAAGATGGTGAATCTAACAATATTTTAGCACTGTCCTCTAAATGTGGACACTCCATTAGAGGCTAGATGTACTATTTGTGTAGACTTCAGCAATTGCTGTTATAAATGTTCTGGCGAGAAAGCAATGTCATAAATATAGAGAAACAGTTTCTTTTCATAAATTTTTAATTATTTGATAATGGGCTCCTACAATGTAATTAATTACTTTAGTCTACAACTCACCTGCCAAAGAGCTGAAGTTGACTTTATCTAATATAGATGGTAAAATGCATTTTCAAGCCATCGTTACCTACAAAAATGATTGAAAGAAATATTTTATCATACTTTCAAGGTCAAATTCTATGTAAAAATAATTGTTACATTTTTTTTTAATTATAAAACACTTGGGGCAATCTGAATGTGGGCATCAAAACTATGCCACTAAAAAAATGTTCATATTTATAAAATACATATATTAAAATATTATTGTGCCTTATAATTACAACATACAGAGTGATATCCTAAAGTTATAGACGAGACCCAAAGAAAAATATAGAGACAAACAATTAGAATTAGATAATCAAAAAAAAAAATACAGCTCTTTGTATATTTAGACCTAATATTAATATTTTTAAAAAAGGAAATGTATAGTAATCCCCTCAGACCAAATTGATCCATAGGGCAGTTGAAGCAGCGTTTATTAGTTTCTGTGGCCATGGCATACTGGGGGATTGTATGTCTAGCACAATGCACAGCCACCTTTCCTTTGTCCCAACTAATGTCTGGTACCCATCAGAGTAGAGCTGGGTAGACTCCGGGACACCCTCCAGAATCAGAAACAAATCCTAGCCTTCACCAGTATTAAAATCTAGGACCTTTAAAGCGCCAGTGAAACGAGCAGCCACTCAATCATCATGCCCCTTTTAAGTAAAAAATGTGTTACGTAACAAATTTATCTCATGACAAGGCATTATTTTTTCATCAAGAACTTTTCTGTCTGCTCTCAAAATTCTTGTATGATTGTAAGTTTGCATGACAAAGATATTGAATTCCTTTCACTTACAAACCTTAACAATCATCAATTGTGCACATAGAGTCTGCAAGTTAATGTTTATGAGCAATTTTAAGTCAATCACAGACTTAAAAAATGAAATATTCATGCATCTTATATCTTTTAAAGTAAAATTTAATCTAATGTACTTAAAAAAACGTTGAAATTATACCTTACTTAAAACACATACTTTTTTTAAAGGTAAAAATTTTTTTAATGACACTGTCTCTGGCGTAGTTATTATAAATCTACTGTGTTAGTGAGCGGCAATCTTTCCAATTGAAAATTTATTTAAAGAACAGAATAACTATATGAGTTAACATTGTAAGTTAAGTCGGGTATTACTGTACCCTACTAACTAGATTTAAAACTGATAAGTCATAGAATTTTTATCATATTATATGCATAGTAATAAAAACAACCTGTAACCGGTATAACATATTCATTTTTTAAATAGGCTATATCACATTAAGACATAGGCTTATAAACTTATAATATTCTATTTACTGTGTCGCAGTGTCTTCGACTTAGAAGTAAGGATAATAGAGTAGGGCCTACGTATAGTATAGCGCATTTAGTATAGAATATTATATAGCCTATAGATAGATGTAGAATGTAGGCTATAAAGTAAAAATAGTATAAGGCATAATAAGGACCCTACTCGGCATAGCCATGGTTATCATCATTGTATAAATAGTTATGGCTACGCTAGCTATGCGGCCATATCATACTATGAGTAACTATGCCTATGGGCCATGGGCTATGCCATCATGGTATTTAAATATATATTCATAGTAAAAAAGTGACACTTTAATTTTAATTTATAGGCCTATACAAGTAATTTAAGTGTAGTATATTATTAATATGTCTTTTGTGTGGCCTATGCAGGCTCTATTAGATGTATGGCTTTCATTTATTATTACTCATTACGGTTCATTACCGTGAATACCGGTTCATTACCGTGAATACCGGCCTCGGGTAGGCCTACCATTCATTTCAAGTCAAGACTGTCTTTTTTTTTTCACTAGTCTATTATCACAGTCCAAAATTAAGACAAGAATATGAATATGCTTTTTAGGGCTGGTGCCATTATATGTTTCGCAAAAATATCGTGTATAACCGAAAGCGTAAAAAAAAAAACATTTGAAAAATGGTCCAATTCAGACAAAAAGAATTGTCGATTGACATAGTAAAACCAAGACAGTCGTGACAAGCCAAAGCCTAAGCTAGTTAGCTCTGCAATGGCAATATTACTTTTTTTAAAGATTAATACTTAACATAATGACATGGTCTGTAGAGCAGACACTGACTTGAGAAAATAAAATGCTATATTTATTTTAAAAGTAAATTACTCTTTATTGCAACACTTTCAGTCACTTATTGTTGTCTAGTGACGACTTTGCCTCTGTTTTACCAGTGGACAGACATGAATGACCCACTCAACTTTGCCAGATTTCTCTCTTACGACTCCTAAAACATTATTATGCTTGCATAAATTAACAATGTATATAATTTACTACAAAACCTTTATGTGATTAAAAATTGATTTCTTTAACCAAAATATAAACATTAAAAAATGAATATGAACTTAAAAATAAAAAAATCACATTTTATCATGATAGAGTAAAAAATATTATCATAAGTTTATATGGCAATAAGGACTTAAAAATTTACAGAGGTTACATATTTTGGAAATCATTACACTAAAAAGTATATTTTTTATTTAAAATTGTCTTAAGTTGAAAAGGTATTAATACAAATGCCTTGTTTTTCTTATTTTAAATAAAATAAAGATGTTTTTATTTTGAATTATTTAGTAATAAAAGAAATATCTTAGAACTATTTAGTTGACACCGTTTTAAGGTCAATGTGTCAAGGCCGAAATGAAAAAGAATAACTCTTACTTTAAGACTTAGATCTATAATTTTATTATAATTTTTTTCTGCAAAGCAAATTTAAAGTTAATTAAATTGTTTAAAGAAAAGTACACATTTATTGAAACAAAAGATGTATTTTTTCCTACAAATATTCACTAATAACAACTAATTTTAGGAGAACGTCTTCATACAATACTGCTAAAGGCCCAACCGCCCAATGATCTATAAAAAGATCAGTGCAACCGCCCCACCCGCACCTATTATTAAAAAGTGCAGTGATAATGCACACAATTTAGTAGGTTTTTATGTTAAAATTTTAAAAAAGACCGAATAAAATAACCAATTACTAAATCTTAGACTTAATATGATCACTTTTCATTTGCAAGGAAAAACTCACTATTTTCCTCGTTCATTAAAAATTAATAAATAGGCCTATAAATATAGGTCCTATAGGCCTAATATAGCCCAGTGCATGAAATAAATATCCTGATCTGGTCTTCCCAGTGTGGTTCTGAGTTGTGGACACACTCAAAATCCTTAATGAGTAATTAATGTGCGCTCCTTCGAATCTGTGGCGCATACAGCTTGCCTCAATACAGTTTCGAGGGATGCTGAGATAATAATAGTTTAATAATAGTTTTTAAAAGACCTTTCTCTTATAGTGCATATTTTGCGCATTCCCCACTCTAACATTCGAAACCAAATTGTAGCCTATAACCAGAGCTTGAGCGTAGCCCCACGGCATAGACTAGGGCCAAAACAATGTCCAGCCGCCTTTACTTTAATTAGGCCTACCTAAAAAAAAAAAGTTATGGTGATCTACCAATCAGAACTGGTAGACTACTGGAGGAGGACACCATTCAGACCCGGGAACAAATCATAGTGAAGGCTATTGGTATATAGGCCTACTTCGAACCCAGGACCTATAATAAATTAATTTTTAATATTCGGTACCCCAGACAAACGACGGCAAAGCGCGCCCACCGTGCCTTTTCCTGTAATCATAGGACGCGCCAGTTATTTCTCTATGTAGAATCTGGTTAATATATTATAATTTATATGGTCATTTTGCGTAAGAATTATTTTTTTTAATTATAGGGCCTATTATAATAATTTTAGTAAACAATACATTGATTGACCCAATATTAATTTACGCTTATTATTCGAATCATGAAGGTAGGCCTATAGGCCTACGCCTAAAGGCTATATAGCCTAAGTAGGTCCCTATAAGGATCGAGTAGCTTAGTATTAGGTAGGCCTACTATATTATAATGGCAGCTAGATCTATACTTACTTGTAGGCCTAATAAGAAAGAGTACCGGTACACTATTGTAGCAAAAATAAGTTAGCCTCAAAACTTGCTTGAAATCGTATCTTATCTTATAAGCTTACATTACAGACGCTCCTTCTATAAAGAAAGAGTAGGCCTACTTATATGCATTTGTTCTCGCATAATCGTTAAACAAGTGGGTACTGACTGGGCAATGTTCCCTCTAAGCTGCGCGCATGCGCGCGCGCGCAGTAGTCTCGGTGCGGCGCGCAGATTAAACTATAATATAATGCGCGCAGCGGCGCAGTAGATCAATGTATTTACTAAAATATAATTTTCTTAATACAATTTTAATTATTAAAATATAAAAAGCAACATAGCCAAAATTCCAGAATGCGCTTGGTTAGTTACAAAAGTCCTAATAAACATAATTTACGATTTCAAGTATTGCAATAGCTAATAAACCTAATAACAAATTATCAATGTAAATTGTAAATGTCAAATGCAATACAACAATGCACTTTGATGCGAAAATAATCAAATTTGAAAATGTTATGAAAATTACGCAACAAGTGCGCGCAATTTTGTTTCAATTTTTGAAATAGCGCTCACAAAAAATTCCTGGCGCTCAGTACACCCAAAAATTAGAGGGAACATTGGTACTGGGTTTCATCTAGAAAATAAATGCATGTTTGGTTATAGATCCGTCGGATGTATCCACTATAACCTAAAAATTAAACATCAAATCATTTTATTTGACAACAAAAATATCTAATCCTAAAGCTTTTTACTTTTTTAAAAATCATTTGTGTTACTATTTTAAATGGTGCTTAAACTTAAAGGGAAACAACTGAAAATATTCTTGTTGCACCCGATATGTATGTCTGTTGTCTCCCCTTCGAAAAACTTTGTAAGCTTATAGGTTAAACGGACTAGAAACTTTCTAAGAAACAGACAAGAGCCTCACTTCTCAATGAGAGACTGCAAGCCGAGATTACTCTCTTATGTCTCGAAGTGGTCTGACCACTGCCAAAGCCTTTGTAAGAAAATGCACCAAAGACTTTTCTGTCTTAATAAACTATAAATAATTCACATAGAGAAAACCATTATGAATCTATTTTACTCGGCGACTGTTGGTAGCATCATAACCTTTGCAATCACCTGCTGGTATGGTAATACCACCACATTGAACAAACACCGGATAGACCGCCTAATAAACAAAGCCTCTCGTACTACACAGACAGAATTACCATCTCTTGCGGATATTTTCAGTTCAAGGTGCCTGTCTATGATTGATAAAATCCTCCAAGATCATGCACACCCGCTTCATGATAGTTACATAATATCTAGTCGAAGTGGTCGGCTTCTTTCAATAAGGGCACTGTCAGTGAGACTCTTTCAAAAGAATCATCTTTCAGCCAGGAAATACAATGGCTCAATAGCTGACTCCTAAATAATAGTCCTACTTTTTTTCTTGTATGATAAATGGTATGATAGTAGGCTATGCGTGAATGTCTATTGCAGTGGTTCTTAACCTTTTAAAGTCGGGGAGCACTTTTGATCATGACAAAAATTTGGGGAGCACCAAAATCAAGAGTAAAAAAAACAAATACACATACGTAGGCCTACGACTCTTATTTAAAATAAAAGAGTATAACATAAAAGTTTAAAATTATAACATGACAAACACATTTTTAATAAAGATAAATTTAATAAGTAAAAAAAATAACATTGAGCAAAATTTAATTCAGAAAAAAAAAAAGATTTAATGTGGAACCTGAGCTTGACGGTTTTAACAAATTTCAGTGATATTAGGCATAATTTCAGAAATAGCTACCCTCAATTCTTCATCCAAATTAGTAAGTGTTGCTCGTTTTTTAGTTTTTATGTTGGGGACTATCGAGAAACCGAGCTCACACAAATATGATGTTGAAAATTGCAACAAGATTTTAAGTGCCTTCATGGAGAGAGCTGAATATTCTTCTTGCACAAAGATCCAAAATTCCTCCAGAATCATTTCGGAAATTTTTTTTTAAGTGTACGATCCGATGATAGGTTGATTAATTCTTCTTCTTCTTGGTATGACAACTTACTATTTGATGTATCAACCGTGGCAAAGGGATTACGTATCCAGTCATATGTTTCTACGTTTATTGATGGAAAATAAAATTCAATTTTTTCTTCTAATAAAGTTAAATGCTCTGTTACTGCTGAAATAATTTCGTCGGTATTGTTATCATTAAGAGAAGGAAAGATATCTACTTTCTTTTTCTTCAACAAACGATTTAAAAAAAAAAATAACTTTTTTCCGAAAGGCTGTCAATTTGTCGGTCGATGTTAAAAATTTTTCTTTTCTTCCTTGAAGGCTGGTATTAACACAATTTAAATAATCAAATATATTAGCTAACTATGTCAATTCTCACTTCAGAATGCAAAAGCAAAGATTCGTACTTGGCTTCCATAGAGATGCAAAGATTTTTTAAGACGCGTATTTTCAAAGGTCTCGATTTTTTGAAGTTTACCATATTTACAACTTTGTCTAGCACAGGTTTTAATGCTACTGGTAATGTTTTGGACACCAGAGATTCTCTGTGCAAAAAACAGTGAGTGGATATAATATTGGCGTTTCTTTTCTTGGCGAGAGTCACAAACCCATTTAATGAGCCTACCATTGTCATTGATGGAGCACCGTCCGTACAAATTCCCACACACAACTCCCATGATATTTTGAATTGTTCGAAATAGGAAGACATAGAATCAAAGACATCTTGTCCTGTCGAACGTTCGGTAAGCTCAAGACAGCATAGAAATTGATTCACTATTTCGTTTTCATGAATGAAACGAACGAACCCTTGTAAATGAGCTTTTCCACTTATGTCAGTGGACTCGTCAATTTGCAGAGCAAAATGCCGTTTGGATAGCTTATCGGCAACTGTTTTCTCGATATCATCCGACATATTTTTAATTATATTTTTTATTGTATCATTTGAACGAGGAATTTTCATTATTTCCTTTGTTGCTTCATCGCCACTTTTTAAAATACAATTCAATTAATGAGTTTAATTAAATATTTTGTTAGATAAAGGCTTCAACTTTAATCACATATAAATTTTATTTATGCAGCATTAGTACTAGTGAGTCAAACTTCGTTACAAAAACAGTAAAAATAGGCAAAAAGGCCGATTTTTCCCCGTTTGGACTACCTATTATAAGCATTTGTTCAGCTCGATCAGATAGAGGAGTGAGTGAACATTAAATTTTGAGTTTCATAATTTCGAGGAGCACTTGCAACTACCTCGCGGAGCACCAGTGCTCCGCGGAGCACCGATTAAGAACCACTGGTCTATTGTGTTTGAGTACAAATGGTTCTTTAATATTGTTTTAGGTATGCTGAAAGACGGAATTTATGTAATCAAGTCAATTTTCCATTCATTTGGATCAATAAAGCAATCTTATCTTTAAAGCAATCTTATCTTAATTAAACTTTATGACACAGATGTAATATGTTACTATAATATAGGCTTGGCACAAACGGTTGGCTATTCAAAGATCCTGCAAGGCTGGACAATCTAGCAGCACGTATATGCCCGTCTCCTCTGCTTGACTGCTTCCCTAAAATTAATTTACATCATTGTTGCCCCACCTGGGACATAATCTGTGTCATAAACTATAACTTTTCAGTGAAGCTGGTCTTTTTCAGATGTCCACAGTTATCTTTCTAATTACATGCCTCTACAAAGGTGTTTATATTACTACTATTAGTGGAGATGATTTTACTTATAGGAATTTGTTTTTCCCCAACCTTTATTGTTTCTTGACAAGACTTAGGGCTGGCTATATGGTCATGCTATAACTAGGCATAAATGCAGATTCAGTGAGATTTACATAGAATTTTCTCAATATTCATTTACATTAGAAAGAAATCTGCATACCGTAATAGTTTCTTTTGTAAAATAGGAAATGCCTTGGCTGGTGAAAACAAGAGGACAGTATTTCCTACACGTTTTCAGGCTTTGAGGATGTGTCTGGCTGAACACCTCAGTGCAAGTAACCTAAACATTGCGGTTCATAAAGAGCTTTTTTTTTGTAACAATAGATTTCATAAAACTCTTTTACATACCGTTACCGGTAGTCACTTATAGTATTACATTTTTTCTGTTGCAATTAAAACAAAGGCTGTTGGCCCCGATTGCAAATCCAGATGTTGTTTATTTTAAATCTAAAATTTAAGGGCACTTTCACCAGGCTCTAAATAAATTCACAATACTATCAAGTAAAGGGTATTTATTGTGCCATCAGGCTAACCACACATTTTTTAAAAATTGAAATGTACTTTACTTTCAATAGTTTAAGTTTAATATATTTAATATTTTCCTACTACGGTATATGGAAACTAAATTGCAATAATCTTAAAATCGTTACAGCTTCAAATTTATAAGAAAAGAGACACTATTCAAATGTCATATTTAATATTAACCAATAGCCACTAGTTTAAATAAATTGAAATGATATATTTCATTCTAATATTTTTTTTTCTAAATTTTATTGATTAAAAATTAACATTAATCTAATTGGTCCACAATTTACACATAGCCCTAAATATCCAAGTAACATTTGTAAATAAATATACCAACCATGGTCCACATTTTTATAATAAATTTATTCGTATATTGTAAGGTATTACAAATGTACATAAATGCATATTAAAAAGGTAGTTTAGAATCTGTAATATAAACAAATGTGAAATTTAAACTTTCATCTCCAATTTGACAAAAAAATTAATTTGACAAGAAATATTCAGCAAAATAATGTTAAATATGGGAAGCATATTGATTTTTTTAAACTTGTCTTTTAAGAAATACATCAGCCTCTTTTAATAAATCAATCATATCATGATATTTTACTAACTGACACGCTTCATCAAGTTGGGCCCATATATAATCTTGATGTTCTTCAGACAACCTGACAGGAGCATTGGCGTCTTTTAACTCAGACAACCAGTACACAACTCGTTTGGGCTTTCCTTTAACAACATAGTTGAGAGATCGTTCAAACCCTTTCAAAATATTTAACTGGTCTGCTTTGTAGCCTGATTCTTCCTCTGTTTCTCTCAGAGCTGTATCGAATTCTGTTTCACCTGGATCTACATGACCTAAAAAGAAAACTGCAGAAATTTTATGATGGCTCCTAAAATCCACTTCATTGAATATATTTGCATAATGTCTTTTTTGTCTTTCAAAAATAGAAACTGGCCCATCAGGACAATGCCTACTTAAAGTAATAGGGTTTTGTATTCTAATGACACATATTTCTGAATGATTGAATTAAAAATACATAAAATGATTCATATATTATGACAATCCAAACTATCATTTTAAGAAGATGTTATAAAAAACATATTTCACTGATGAGTGTGGGCGACCACTACACGGACAATGGGAAAGGTCCTTTTGCTAATAACATTTGTTCTGTTTTTATTTTTGTATGAGCAAATTTTTTTTTTGCAAAGAAAGATAAATGAAATTTGAAATGACTGTTTATAATTGGATACTGGTACCGTACTGAATTGGTCTGCAAAAATTATTTTTAATTTTGGACTAATACTAATACTCTATTAATTAGATATTAAAATGTAAGTTGAATATTTGGATTTTTTAAAATGATATCTCCAAATCAACATCTTAATTTTCACTTTTATTTGATCAATCACATAATATAATTACTGTGAGTCTGTTTGTTTGTTTATTTATATGTTTGTTCGCTATAGGCTCCAAAGCCGTTTGACCAATTGGGTCAAAAGTTAAATGTATAAATTGGAAATGTCTTCCAAAAGATAATTTTATTATATAAACAATATTGCTTAATTCGTTAATTAAAAAAACATAGACCTATTGATAACGACTGTATGTTAAAGTTCTAAACTGAGAATGATCTCCCTATGAATGTTCAGATACTATGTCGAACGTGAGGCCTTCCAAATAATTCCCCTTGCATACAGTTGTTTATTTATCCTTAAGTTATCACCAATCACGGGATTCATGGGTTTGATCTTCAGAGGGAAAAGTGTGTGCGTGTGTGGGGGGGTTAAACATCAGCGTTGCAAGAGATAGCTAGCTTATGACGTAATGTCTATAAATTCATATTTTTTTCATTTATGGTAGATGTTTGCTTTACTTATTAATTTTAAGTAATAGTAACCAAATGTTTTAATTATTTCATGGATTTATGTCACTATTGAGAACATCCTTTAATGAGCGACTTTATACTATCAATTAAACAATAAAAAAGAAAAAAAAATACTGAAAGAAACTTTCTCACTGCAGTTTTTATTGTAATTTGTTTTCTTCTCTCTTAACAAAACACATTTTAGTTATTCGTTTCTCCATCATTTTGACAGGAATAACCACTAGTTATTTTATAATTATAAATATGCTTTTAGCATATTGTAGAATTACTTTAATTTCTGCTTACCGTATTTTGATATATTATTATTATATAATACTATTAATACCTTGGCCTATATATTATAGGCCCTATAATACACAAAGCTGTACAAAACTAAAAACAATGAATGCATCAGGCCTTGTGTAAAAATTAGGTAGGGAAAAGGGGTTGGTCAAAAGGAGGCAAATGCCTAGGTAGAGAATGAGTTAATTATATATAGACCTACACATAAACTACAACCCTCGTATCTCTTATCCATTCTCTATTTCCATTATTGTGTTATTTTACTACTTTCTTTATAATATATATGGACAAAAAAATAGAACAGTTTCAATTTTGTTCTTTTTCTTTTTATAGCCTACTTATATTATTTTTTTCTGTAGTGTCTCTCTTATAATCTTACATTACATAAAATATGATAAAACATTACATGGACTTGGACAAAATGACAAAACAAAATTAGACGTCGCCATTCATTTTTCTTTTTCTCATACTCAATGATACTCATAGTCATAGTCAATAGTCATATAGTCATATGAGACTCATATGAATATCATATGATGATATGATATTAGATATTATCATGTTTCTCTCTCTCTCACTTCTATGTTAAAAAAATAAATGTAAGGACAAAACTATATCTCTCCCATTCATTCTTTTCACCGTCCTTTTGACGGACTCAATAGTTAATACAAATACAGTAGTAGGCTACCTTGGGTTACAAACATAATTCGTTCCTGACCGGAAAAGCCACATAGACATAGGACATAGGCTATTGAACATTTCACCAGCTCAGACGATTCAGTCTCAGTCTCAGTTTCAATTACAGACTATATAATACCGTATACGCCTACTATATAATACTAGGCTAGGTAACCCTAGGCTATATACCTTTTGGTGGCGTCCAGTGATGTTCACCATATGATGTCTGCAGCAATAGATATTCAAATTTATTTTGTAATCGCCTAAAAATTAAAAACCCTGCAGCCACTAAACAATTAGTGAAGGAAGATGCAGACATATTTGTTATTAAAGCCAAATAAAATTATTTTCAATATTAAAGAGTTTCAGTTAGGGGTCATTCATAAATGATGCGTATGGAAAAAAAAAATTCGTAAAGCAATACGTCAAAAAAAAAAAAAAAAAGAAAGAAAAAAAAAGCTAGTTTGAAAATTAAAATAATTGCTTCTATTAAAATGTTTTGATTTCAATTGCTTTCAATTGCTTTCTATGTGATTTTAACAATAATAATAGGCTAATAGGCCTAATTAATAAATTAATTATCTTTTTTATCCCGGGCCCCGGGCGAAGGAAATTATTGATTTGAAATGCTTAGGCCTATCTTATACAGTGGCGTATTTAGGCATGTTCCATTGGAACAGGGCCCCCACACATCCCAAAAAGTTTTTAAGACTTTTCTTTTAGCTATTAGAATAGTGCTGTTAGGGGGCCTACAAGCGCAGTGAACGACGTAATTATCACTAATGTTGCATAAGGGTCTGATAATCCCAGTAAACGTTTCTTAGACTATTGGTTTGTCAATGGGCCTGATTGTAGGCCGATTCAACATCGTGACATTGTGATAAGAAGGAGATGGAAAGTAAATGTAAGAAACAGGCTAGTAGTTCCCATTCGTAAATGCACTATATAATAAGCATCTGTTTTAACTGTTTATCAGGTGAACATAAAATGGCGGATGGTGCACATCGTTCATATAGCTATGTTTTTCTCCAGCAGAAGGCAGGTTGTTTTGCTTTGTGTGGAAGCTTTTCTCAAAGCTTAACTCGCAGCTATCGCATGGTGGTTTCGATGACTGGTATCATGCTAGTGCAAGGTTTTTTGAGCATGAACGATCAACGTGTCATGTGGAAGCTGTGTTAGCATCTGTCAGCAGAGTTGCAGAATTAGGTATCATAATTGAGTCTGACCACAACGATCAGTTGTCCATTAAAGTAACATAGGCCTACTGGAGAAATGTACTCAAGCGACTTGTCAATCTAAAGTTCATACGTGAAAGGGGTTTGGCATTCAGATAAAACATTCACATTTATAATTTGGCCGAAAATTGTAATTTTCTTGGTATTCTGGAGTTGATCGCAAAATAAGATTAGCCTATTTTCTAGCTCAACACATTGCAAAACATAGTAATCGAGGAAGTGGCCACACAAACTAGGTATATGTTTTCTACTGTTTGTGATGAATTGATATCATGTGCAGTTATAAGTAAGCAAGTATTGAATGAGATCACGGCACGAATAAAGACATCGAAATACTACTCCATATCGCTTGACTCAACACCAATCAACATTAATTTTTCGTTACATAAAAAGTCGTCACCAGTTGAAGTTGAACGGTTTGTGACATTTAAGGCCGACAGAGGTCACAAGGCTGCATAATGTTCCTTGCACTTCAAGAGTTCCTGCAAGAGCACGTGATTGATATAAATGATTGTCGTGGACAGGTCACATGATTACCGGTATATGATATAACTCATCTTCAATGAGTGGTAAATACAATGGACTTTGTGCCTTGGTTCTGAACAGCAACTCGTTATATAGCAGTTTGGGTGCCACGAACCGCCACTCACTGAACTTAGTTGGTAAAAAAAAAGTACCCTTCGGACCAAACTGATCATAGGGTAAAACAGCAGCTGAAAGTTGTTGATCATGAGCTGTGTCATTTTTTTTTCTTTACTTACTGCAAAAGATGTATACTTTGTTTTACAGCCTCTACCCAACGTTATGAAATTTTAACACATAAATTGGTGTACCAAAGAAACTGTCAGAAAGACATTGGCTTGACAGTATGATGAGACGAAAGCAATTGCAGAGGGCTATCAACTGATACAAGAAGCTTTGGAGTTGATTGCCGATGATAATGACGAGAAAGCCACCATCCTTTCACAGGTTGATGATCTTTTGAACCGAATGTCATCTTTGGAGGTAGGCATAAGCCTATGCTGTCTTTTAGAATGACGTTTTAGAACGTTTCAGTGCAACAAGTAAAGACCTTCAAGACCCACAAATAGACATCAACATGGCCGTTGCTGGCATCAAATCTCTCTCAAACATTCAAGCGAAACAGCTTTGATGAGTATGAAGCTCAAGGAAAAGCGAAGTCTGGGAATGAATATCAGAGACGTCGTCGCAGTGTTCGTTTGACACCTATTTGGACTATAGACAGGCACAAGAAGCAGAGTTATCACCAAGAGAGAAGTTCCGTGTGTACATTTTTCTTCCAGTTATAGACCGGTTGAGGCAATATCTTGATCAGCGTATCAAAGCATACATTAATGTTTGTGAACGATTTGATTCTTTGGTCAACTTAATACCGGTATGTCAGCTGATGAAATTCAACATGCAGCTGCGAAACGTGTAAAAATGTATGACAAAGATCTTGAAGTTGATGAGAGAACAGGTTGCGAACAACCATGACTCAGTAGAAAAACTCTGCTCAGCATTGAATCAGACATCTTGCGTGAATTAGACTTTAATGACATCATTGAAGAATTAGCTGTTCGTAAAGCACTTAGTGTCAATGTTTAACCAAGACAAGTGCAATGGTTATCATTCAGCAACATTGTACTGAATTGTACACAGGCTAAAATAGCAATGTCGGAAGGCAGGGGCGAGGTCACGGGGCCCCCCACATACATTTTCGAACAAGCCTAGGCCCAGTGGCGTAGCTAGGGGATGGGGAGGGGGGTCCGAATTCGAAAGTCCCCCCGGGTCCCAACTTGAGGGGGGCCCCCAAAGTAGTGTCAGTAGAATTGTTTTTTGATTTTCAACATACAATTAATGATTTTATAGAATTTAACATGAATTAACGGCACTTTTCTGAGGTAGGCTATGTGGAAGGCAGGAGCGAGGTCACGAGAGGCCCCCACACAAATTCGGGAAAAAGGGCCCCCACAACCCTAAGTACGGCCCTGATCATAGGCATGATTGCCCGTCTGCCAGAAATACAATATAACTAACTCAGCTAACAAGTTACATTTTGTCGAATATTCTTGTAGGCCCTATAAATATTATGATAGTGTGCGTCTACTGGTAATTTTTTTTTAAATCTTAAAACTGAATTACTCGTGTAGACCTTCCACCGCAAAGAAGATACAAGTCACATAGTCAAGTTCTTTCGTTTCCATGCAATCAAATTATTAAAAAGAAATTAGATCTAGGCTTTTCCTTTTCTTTGGTCTAGTAATTAAGTGCGCTTTGAAAAAAATATTATTGTGATTGATTAATGTCTGTGTGTATTGACTGTTCTTTAAAAATAAGTAGCATATTTGAAATGTTGTATTTTAATATTTGGGGACGTCCATTAATTACGTCAACAAAATAGGGGGGAGGGGGGGTCTGAAAAAGTTTGACAATTGTTGACATGGGGGAGGGGGGGGGACAAGAAAAGTTGACGTCAACAATGTTACTTTTTATGAAGTTAATAATGATAAAAATTTAGTACTAAATTATACATTTGTCCTTTTCAACTTACATAGATAACATTAACAACATAGTTTTTAATTAATACAAATATAACAATTATGAAAACTACATTTGATATGTCCTTTTTGTGTCCATCGTGCTAGTTTGTAGATCTATGTATGGGTGGAAACTAATGCAATTGTTAGCAAGGCAAAGTGACCGACTAATTGTAGAAAACCTTACCTTCGCTGTCTAGCGTAAGGTTGCCAGACACATGGGCGTCAAAAGAAGGACACCAAGAGACAAAAAGGAGGACGCATTGTATTTCAATTGCATAGTTTCGCATTTAGCCCGCAATCAGTATAATTTTATTACAAGAGCTGCCACTAAGTTGAAATGTGTATTGGTAAACTGAGCAAGAAACAGTTTTGTTAAAATTAACATATAAATCAATGTAGGCTGAACGGCAGCTAGCATTTGTTTGGGAAACTTTAAAGCTCGTGCGCGAGTCTTCTAAAAAAAAAACGGATAGTTCTTTTCTTGTACAGGTACAAATGATCACCTGTTTATTTATTATATTCTTAACATGTTAATACTAATTATAAAATGTATTTGTCCTTATGCCTACAAAACATAAAATATTACAAAAGCTGGACATTTTAAAGGTATTGTGCTTTGCCTGCCGGACGGAGGACAAGAGTCTAAATAGGAGGACAAGTCCTCCTTTTGCCGGACGTCTGGCAACCCTAGTCTAGCGAGCCATGGTGGCTGGAATAACAAATGAACACAAACACACCAACAAACTGTCTGCAGAGAACGTTCAGAAACCCAGTTTTTTGCCGCTCAGTGCATCTAAATTAGGCTAGGTGCCAGAGTCTGGCGTTCGTTATATATATATAAGCCATGTAAGCAATGACTGGGATTGACAATAGAACTAAAAACAAAAATAGGCCTTCGCCGAGACTATAACCAATGGTTGCAAAGCATTGAATGAAGTAAATTTTGTGAATCCAACATGGTTATTTTAAAAATATTTCCTTCAGAACAAAATAATTCTTGGCCCACCCAATGTAGTACGAAATACTTAGCCTACCTTATTTCCTTTTAACATCCCTAATTCTGATATATAAACTAATATATTTGTGCTCACTACGTTATAATAGGTGAAACATTAAAATTAGGTCGATTAGGCTACACATTTAGTAATTTTTACGTTTTCATTTCTAATTTTCTGGAAAAATTTAATGGGATTAAAATGTATTAGTATTAGTGGCGTCACCAGTATTGGAAGGAGGGGGGGGGGGGCAAATAGTGCAAGGAAGGGGGACAGGGAAGGCAACTACCGTGTGTATATATTCTGTGGCAAATGTGCCTAGTTTTGTAGGTATATTTGAAAAATAGTTTACATTTAATTAGTGTTTGCAGGGCATTTAAGAGGTTGATTTCTTTGAATACAATATGATTTTGTACACTTTACCATAAAACTCTTTAGAACTAACAAACAAATCTGGGCTAATTGATTAAAACTGATAATAGCTTTCAATGGTGATAATCAAATTTGCGATTATCGTTGACCATGATATTAAAAAGCATATGAAGAGGATGACGATGTTAATCCAGGATGCTTAGCACGCAGATGCCTACGCAATCCAGTGGCACTGCCACCGCTCTTTCTTATCTGTTGGGAACATACGGTAGTTTACAACGAGCCATCGTTAAAGACGTTTTTTCAAAATTTTCCGACACAAAGGATTGTAACTGTAACTTAACATTTGATTTGATGTTGTTTTTATCGCATGCCATAGTTGGTATTCGGAAAAATGAAACACAATATCTAAGACTAAATAGTGTTAGCAAGGCATTTCAAGAATTTTTTTGTGTGAATCCGACATTAGGCCTATTTATTGAAAATATTTCCATCAAAACAAAAAAAAAGGCTGTGCTACTTGAAATAATGATTAGGCCTACCTCCCAACCAAGAAACCGAAATCTGGTTTTGGAAATCAAAACCGGTTTTCGGTTTCAAAACCGGAATCCGGTATTCCGGTTTTCGGTTAACATCCCTAGTTAAAATAGAAAGCTAATTTACAAGTGGTGCACAATTTCCCCCTAAACTATTTGACAATTAACATTATAACAAAAGTGAAACGTAGAATTAGACATTTTTAAATATGTAAATAAAAAAAGACAATAGTAAACATATGAGAATTATAGTCAATTAGAAATCTTTTTAACAAGTTTTAAAATGTATTACAATAAAATTAATTATAGTATAGACCTTTCCGTTTTAAATCTATTTTAAACATAAAAGCAAGCGTCTAAAATTGTGTTACTTGTTTTGAGGGGGGGGGGGGTAACCAATTGTTGACGTAATTATGTAGGGGGGGTCTCTGAAAGTTTGACAGTTGTTGACAAGGGGGAGGGGGGGAGGTAAAAATCGCATAAAAATTGTTGACGTAATTAATGGACGTCCCCTTTGTCTATTTCATGTCTTAAATTCTATATCTCTATAGATCACTAGACAGGCTACTCGGATAGAGATATAGATCACTAGGCCTATAAAAAAAACTAGAAACATTAAAAATAGAAGTTATTTAAAAAAAAACTTGAGAATTTTGCAAATATCTTAAAATAAACGTAAAACTCACATTAAAACAAACTAAACTTTAAAAAATAGTAATAAAAAAATAAAATAAAAACTGCTACCAAAATTTAGAAAATACAACGATTTTATATAGGCTAGAGAATTTATTGGGCTCCATAGCAGCGGGAAGTTCAAAATGGCGGCCACTGTAAACAAAAGCAGTATGTTCACAAAAAAGAAATATTTAAAAATGAAATTAAATTATATAATTTAATGTTACAAACATTAACACACTAATTGCACGTTGTTAATTGTATTTTGATTTAGAAACTCGACTAATATATCAAATTTTCTTTCATATATGTAGATTCGAGTTGACCAATCACGGAACTGAACAATCAGCATGTTTTAACTTGCTTAATTTGGTTCTATTTGGTCTATTTGGAGAAGAAAATAGTGCTCGATCCTTCAAGTGGATTATGATTTTGTATCAATGCCAACATTCTTTATGAGTACAATATTTTCTTTGTAGGTTAGTAATTCATTCATTTTGTATCTGTCTGGCATCTTAAATATTGTCTTATAGTATAGTATAGTATAGACTAGGCGATATAGCCAAATATAGGCCTACTTGAGCAGAATTTTCTTTTCATTTATTCTTACTTATTTATATTAAGAGAGTTTATCATGACTGCAACTGAATAAAAATAAAATAAAATAATGGATATCATTTTGCTGGCATAGTCATAGTATAGCCAATATTTTTGCACTATACTATAAATACCTATGCCCTCTCTTTTCCATAAATAGCAACTACATAATGTGTTATATTTATTATCTGACATATGATAGACCTAATGTTAAAAAAGAAGTAGGCCTATTTCTTCCATAATCCTATTTCTCAATAGTTAATAATTAATGTTTCTCCACCTGAGACTTACTTTACTAATGTTTATGTAGGCCACTGTAGGTATAGGCCTAGGCTTGGTCGCTTGGTCGAATCTAGGCTACTTATAGCCTACTACTACTATCATTTATTAATATATTTTTTTAAAGCCTTTCTTTTTGCTGGATTGCTGGCTATTTTTTTTTCTATCAATAGCAACTTATCAAGATAATTAGCGTAAAGTAAGATACTTCTTATTAATCTATTTTAAGTTTGTTTGAAATTAATATATTATATTTCTTTTATCCCAATTTATATTTTAGGTCAATAAACTAAACCCTCTTTAAAGTCTAAATTTTATTTCTTTGTCTTTAAAAAGTAAAATAATATTAAATATTTTTAGTTTAATTATGATATATAAGCTTTTCTTTCGGTCAGCAATTTCTTCACCTTATATATAATTGCTTTTTTATGATATTATACTCTCTATATGTCTATTAGGGGTCGTCCATTTGTCCATAAATGTCATCAAAATAGAGGGAGAGGGGGTTTGAAAAAGTTAGACAATTGTTGACATGGAGGAAAGGAAAAAGGTTCAAGATAATTTGACGTCAACAATTTTACTTTCTTTTTATAATAAATTTAACAAAAATAGAAATAAGACATGTTTTTGTATGGATGGCACACAATCGCTAGTCCGTCAACAGCCTACAAGTCAGTAATCATAGATTATACTGGATCGCTAACTTGGACAACAGTATCCTCTCTACTCCAATTTTAAGAAAATAAAAACAAAGGTTTTATTTTGATAACCTCAAGCCTGCATATCAATTTTAATTTTTAAAATAATTGGCAGAAACGAGCAAGAAAGAAAAACATTAGTCTAAGCCTGTTAAATATTTTTTAAACACTATCTTATGTTATTATTGACTTGTGTCACCATTTCAAAGTTTTTGTGCTGCTATACACATTTATAAAAATTATTGCTCAAACTGAAAGTTTGATGACATAATATGGGGATGGGGGTCAAAATGCCAAAAAAAATGTTGACGTAATAAATGGACATCCCCTTATGTGAAATATAATGCACAAATTCATATTTTGTGAAATTCATTTGCATTCCAAATGACAAATTACTTTATAAAAATTAACAGATTTATTGTAATTTCATCTTAGTTCATATCAATAATTAAACTGTAACTTACTTATTAGGCCAGCCAATTAAAGTCTCACCAGTAGGCCAATATAAAGAATAAAAAATGCTTTGCTACACTTGTTGTCATTATAAAAAACAACTATGTAATAAAAATGGTAATTACACATTTCCTTTACTATTTTATTTTAAGTCATTATCTTAATAGTAAATTAAAATTGAAAATATAATTGTTTGATACAACAGACTAAGGACTAAGTAAAGCTCTCAGGATGGCAACACTTTATGACTGCCTCAAGGAAGCAAGATTAGATCATTTTTACCCTGCCTTCAGAGCCAATGGGATTACCAGATCAGAAACACTTATTTCTTTGGGGATGGCAGAGTTTTGTGCATTGGGCATTACAAGTGGCGAAGACAAGCGAAGACTTGTGGAGCTTATAAATATAGTTAAATCTGTGCACAGATCAGGCCATTCGAGCAGCCCTAATGCACAGAGGCAACCCAATAGGTCCAGACAGGCATCAAATTCAAGTTCCACTTCTGCTACATTTGACAGCAGTCACATGCCAAGTAATGTGACTAATCAGACAAAAGCTAGAAATATATCTAACAACAGAAGTACAAACAATCAAGGTAACTCAAATACACCAATGCGTTTGGAACCATCCAGAAATGTTGTTGTACAAGACAGAGTTCCGAATTTTTCTGTTTCTTCATATACGGATATGCTGCAGTACATGAGTAGCGAATCTCAAAGTTCAGATGAGGAGTCAGATTTAGACCATCCCTGTGTTCCAGTGGCAAACAGAACAACTTCTTCACCTTCTATGGGACGAAGTTCATTGTCAAAATGGCCCAATGTGGAGCGAATAAAACATTCACAGGTTAAAGGCTATAATTATGGTGTACATAAAATCAATAGTCCAATGAAAAGTAAAACGAAAATTGGAGTCCAAAGACATTCGGCTGATGAAAAGATAAAAGTATGTGTTCGAAAGCGACCATTAACTAAACGAGAATTAAAAGCTAAAGAAGAAGACATTGTTATAGTGGAAAGTACCAATACTCTGGCGTTGAATGAACCAAAATTAGCTGTGGATTTAAAGGCATACACTTTGCAGGTCAGAAAATTTTTACTAACTGATTTAAAAACATACAACTATCATTATAATCATATTATGATACAAATTTAATCTATATAGAAAATTTTGCTCTTAACAGTTAACAACTTAACATGTGCATCTTTTATTTATAAGTTTTAAACTCTGTAAAATCCTAATTCTACTTCTTTATATTTCACAAGATTATGCATTGATATTTTTTAAATTTTGTTTTCATTAAAAAATTTTAAATATTTCTTTAGTCATCTTTAATCAATCAATTTTAAATTTTGTTTTCATTCAAATTTTTTAAATATTTCTTTAGTCATCTTTAATCAATCAATAGTTTTATTTATCCATCCATTTTAGTTGAATGATTATTGAAAAATGTTTAAAAAAAAAACTTTTTTGACAGCATGAGTTTATGTTTGATGAAGTGTTTGATGAGAAATGTACCAATGAAGATGTTTACATAAGGGCTGCAAGACCACTCATTAACTGTGTTTTTAATGGGTAAGTCCTTGTTTAAAACCATTACATTTTAAAACTTCACCTTTGTTTCTTTCTTTGTATGTTTCTAGCGGACAATAAGATCTAAGGCTAATTGTCCCACTCCACATCATTCTTTCAAATTCAGTTTTATGGTGCACATGTAAAAATCCTTTTGAACGCACCTAACTGGCATATTTCACCTTATTTTTAAATTACGGTATTTATAAATCTATTATTATTACCTTTACTTTTTGTTTCTTTATTTCTTTATACCTCTTTTGCATTACTGTAAATATTCACCTGCTTGACAAACTACATGAAGTGTTAAAGTAAAATTATTTCCTTAAATTTTCTTAGGTATATATGTTATATATTCTACTATTCTACCATATTATTATTACTTTTATATTTTGAATAGTTTTGAGTTATTTTATGCATAAAATATGTAGGCAGCTACTAACTTCTGTAAATAATATTCTTCTAGTGGTACAGCCACATGTTTTGCATATGGGCAGACTGGTGCAGGAAAAACCCATACCATGCTTGGGAATGGAAATATTCCTGGACTTTATTTGCTGGCAGGCCAAGATATTTTTAACATCATTCAGTCAGAAAAGTATGGTAAAGATCTTCATGTTTGGGTCAGCTTTTTTGAGATTTATTGTGGTCAGCTATTTGATTTGTTGAACAGAAGGAACAGGTAAATCCTAATAGCTATATTAGTTTTTACAAAAGACTAGGGGTGGGGGAACTGAAAACCGGTTTAAAATTGAATTTCTAGAACCGAAAATCAGTTTAAAAAAAAAACTATATTAACATCCCTAGTTTTTTGTAAGGTTTTAGGGTATTCAAAATGTGCTATATCTTGTGATGTAATATACTAACATTTTTGTAGACTTGTGTAGCCTAGTTTTAAATGTGCTCTGAGCTTACAATATGTTTATTATATTATTACTATCATTATTATCTTATGTCCATCACTTTTTATATTTTTATAACTAGGCTGCATGCTAGAGAAGATGGCAGTCACCAAGTTTGTATAGCTGGATTAACAGAAACGGAAGCAACATCCGTTGCTTCTCTTGTACAGGTACATAATCTGACCATTTAGTGTTTTTGTTAGCATGATTTGAAATAACATTTCATGCTTTAATTTTCACTTGCAGTCAAATAATTTAAATTTTATTTATTTAAAAAATTTTTTTTTTTTAATATTCATTAGTGATACTTTTACTTAATGTTAAGATTTTAGAGTATGGAAACTCTGTTCGAAGCAAAGGAGCAACAGGTGTCAATCCAGATTCTTCTAGGTCTCATGCCATTTTACAACTTGATATAAGAAATGGAGAGGATATTAAAATTGGAAAGTAAGCTTACATGGGAGTTTATTTTTTTTGTTTCTTTAAAAAAAAATATTTGATTAATTTAATAGTTAAAAAAAACAAAGTTTGTGAGAGTCAATATATCTCATATATGTTTTGTTATTATTATTCAGGATTTCCTTTATAGATCTAGCTGGCAGTGAAAGGGCTTCAGATGTGACAGACACCGACAAACAGACTAGAATGGAAGGAGCAGAGATTAACCAAAGTTTGCTCGCAGTAAATTGAAATAAAAATCTTTCTTATAATATTAGTTTTATGTATCAGACCCATGCCCAAGAACCTTAATGTGGTGGTTAATGTCAACCGTAGGATACATTTTCAGGGCTAATACAATTGGAGCAATAACCTCATTATGATTCATGTGCTCATTTTATAGAATGATGCGTGGGGTAGTAGGCTATAAATATAAGCTGTGTTTCTAGAGTACAAGCTGAAAGAACATTGCAACCATAGGTCAGGGCAAGCCTTCATATAATTTTTTGCGTCAGGATTAAAAAGCTTAGAAAGAATCTCGGGTTCTGAAAAACAATTTAGAAGGAAAGAGAACTTCTATTCAGAAGATTCTTTTTCTAAGCTTTACCAGTACATTAGGTCTGCTGCTAAATTATTATAAATTATAGTATTTATAGTATACCTATCATTAGTTAAAAACTTTACCATATGTCTTAGTGTTTTAGGATCAAAATTAAGTAATATTTAGGGCTGATATTATAAACTAAATGACATATACAACAAGAAGACTTAAATCTTTTTAATCATCTTTGAAATTCACATTTATTTGCTATTTGGAAAAGAAAACCCTTGTGAATTTCAGTGGTCTACAGCAAATAACATTAGATTAGAAGAAAAATGTATGGTTTGTGGACATTGTTCTCATATGCCAGAAAATGCTGGTGAATTTATCAAATTAGTTAGTACATCAAAACTTATTGCAATTTTTTACATTACAGCTGAAAGAATGTATACGATCCATTGACCAGGAAAGTAGACACACTCCTTTTCGACAAAGTAAACTGACTCATATTTTAAAAGATTCCTTTGTGGGAAACTCTAGAACTTGTATGATAGCCAATATTTCACCTACACAGTCATCTTGTGAAAATACTATTAATACACTTCGTTATGCAGACAGGTAAATCAAATATAGTTTGAATAAAGCCATAATCTATTCAGATTCTACAGCAATTGTTTAAAACTTTCAAAAATGTGTCTTTAAACATGCTCTATCAATAAAAAAAAATATTTTGATATAGTTAAAAAGTAAAATTAGTTTCCTAAAAAAAATATTAATAATATAGATTAGATCTATTTTTTATATTTTTCTATTGTATTTTTTTTTTCAGAGTGAAAGAATTAAAAAGAGACAGTGTTCGATCAAGCTCGGTTGGGCAAGCTATGAACTTACTAATGAACATTCCTCCTACAGCCCCATCTATATTTCATCCATCAAATATTCTTTCAAGCTCAACACCTCAAAGACAAACAACACATTCCCGGAGAGAGAGAGCATCTGAGCTGACTTTTGATCCATCAGAAACACCTATACGTGGCCACAATATGCACAGATGGACACCAGTTCGAGACGGCTCCAAACATAGAACCGTTCAGTCGCCGGGCCCAAGCACGAAGAATCGCAGCGAGCGAAGTGCATCTTCAGTTTCAAATGTTCCAGCTGGATCGTCAGCCAGGTTCTCTCCACATGCTATGGCTGCCTCACATGGACCATCGCCACCTCCTCCAGATGCATCTCCTAGTGAGTCGGATCTTACAGACACAGATTCTTGCAATGTGACCCATCCAGCCAATAAAAAATTCTCCAGCTCTAGCAGGCAGTTGCCCGTTGCCAAGTCATCGGACACTGACTTTGAATTTCCCACTTCAGACTTCAATACAGATTTTAACGATCTAAATCGTTCTGGTGATAATCAGACAAAAGCATCACAGCCTGTTCCCTCCTCAGAGGACCAAGCCATTTCAGCTGCTTCTGCTTCTACATCTATTGAGACAGTAGTACAAGGCATAGTAAGGGCTCCAGTAGTAAAACCAGTAGTTTATAGATCAATGGACCCAGGCGCAGAAATCGACATAGAAAATTCCACACCTGCTTTGCCTTCAAATGCCGTTAGAAATGTTCAATCTTCTGTAATTAAGTCAACTAAATTGACAGAGCACGTAGAGACTGAACAAGAATTTACTAAATCTTTAATTCATGAATTGAAAAGTAGCATTGATGATGATGACATTGATGATGATGTTTTACTTGCTGAAGGTCTGTCCTCTCAGGACATCTCTAGTGAAAATGTGACCACAGTTCGCATTTTAAATAAAAATGTAATGATTCCTTTGCCAGCTGAGAGCAGCGATCTTACAAAATTTACTCAGAGAACACCATTTAAAGCATTTGAGCCTAAACCTACTGGCATAATTGATTTAACAGGCAAGTCAAGTGCTCTTCTGTACCAGCAGCCTGATGAGACACGCCAGAGACGGAATTCCTCTTCGCCTAGCACACCCACTTCTAGTCAAGTCCGGCATGATGCCACACCAAGCATCCAAGTGCATGATGGACCAAAACCTGTCACTCCGCAGCCACAAGCAACAGCTCGACAGCTTCCAAGACCTAAATCAAAAACACCAAATCCTGAAACAAATACACTCCCTCCGTATCCCTCCCGACAGCTCTCTAAGTCCCCTCAGATGAACACAGATGACTATGACATTGACCAGAGTCCAAGACTTCAGCACCATAGTGATCCATCAGAATTTAGGTACAGGTCAAAAGTGATGCAATCTCCCACTGGAGAGCACAGTGATGACTCCACAGACAGCATACGACAATCACTGTCTGATCAAGGTCAAGGTGGCTACAGGCATTTCAAAGACAGAGAAGTAGTTAACATGCGCAAAGAGAAAAGTGATCCTATGCTGGCTTTAGATATGCAGCGGAAGAAGCAAACCTTGCCAGATCCCCAGGAGTTTTCAAAGTAAGCTTTTATCCTCAATTTAAAATTGCATAAATTTGTTGTGCAGGCCAAAGGGCCATTATTATTATTTTTATTTTTTATATTTTTTTTATATACACTGTATTTTTAGTTTTTTGTTTATGAGCCTTTAGTAATGGTACTTAAAAGTTTCCATGTATATAGCCTATATATAGCCTATAGGGTAATTATAATTTTAAAAATAATGCGAAAGGTAACACTTGTAAAACTGGTAATTTTTTGTTACAAATATACTACCACATTTGCAGTTTTGTTAGTAATCATCATTTTGTTCTGAGCCAAGTAAAAAAAAAAAGGTAGAAATTGGTTAAGCAATCACAGAGCTCTCATTTTATTATTTTGAATGCATTGTCAGCCTCACAAATGAGTCTTCAAAATATTGTACTTATTTATAATTGATACAACAAATGGAGTTTGAGAAGATGTCAAGTTAAAGATAATTATCATAATTCAGTTGTTGTTTTTTTAGATTGTCATGAATATATGACTAAATTGTAAACTAAAAGGACTGCCTATTAAATCAATTTTGTAGATATTCTAATAGTTCTATTGTTCTATAATTTTTTTTTAAAGTTTATTCTTTTCCATCATCTAGAATTTTAACACGGAGCAATACGCCAAAAGCTGGAAGGGCCCACAAGGAGGCTAGCTGGAAAGTTACTCATAATGAAATGCCTCATGTGAAACCTGCCCTCAGCGAGCCATATAATGTGGTAGGAGATGGCAATGAGAATAATCTTGGAGGCCATTCTAAACAGGAGCAAAGAAATGATTTGGTGACAGATCATCTTAAAAAAGATGTAGAAGTTATTAAAACAAAAGGCAAACAGCTGCCTCAAGTGCCATTTCTTAAACAGGACATTGTGTCACTTGTTGTAACCTCTAAGCCAAAGTAAGAAAACTTTACTAATGTGTGATGTTTTAGAAAAAGATATATAATTTACTTGAATATAATATAAAATAAATTAGCAAAAGATAATTGTTCAGTCAAATTTGTTTAGTTTTGAGCAATTTACACCCCACAGCCCCCCAGTAAAGCATAGTGGCTGAGTGGCAGAGCATAGAGCTTGCTTACCAAAGGTCCTGGGTTCAAATCCTGGTGTAGGCTAAGATTTGTTCCCTGGTCTGGAGGGTGTCCCCAAATCTACCCAGCTTTGATGGGTACCTGACTTTAGCTGGGGTAAAGTAAAGGCACGTTGGCATTGTGCTGGCCATACATCCCCTAGTATGCTGTGGCCACAGAAACTAATGCTGCTTAACCTGTCCTATGGATTAATCTGGTCCTAAGGGATATTTTTATTTATTCACTCCAAGTAAAATTATAAAAAGCGGAAATTCCATTTAAAGTTGCCTAAAACATTTTAATGTGGCATCACATAGTTATTCCCCCTCATCATATATAAATGTTTGCTCCCCCTCCTACTACTAAGTGCGTTTGTGATTTCTGAATGGCACTATCTACTGTATATAATATTTTGAAAGTGTTAAACTGTATTATATAGTTTCCAGAAATGCCTGTGTGCAATAATACATTAAAAATATCTTTGTTATGTTGATAAATAATAATAAATAGTAAGATCCCTTTCGCATGGCTAATTTTAATAATTCAATATGATTAACATAAAAATTAATTAAAAAAATAAATAACATGGATAAATTTCCAAGACAATGAAAATGTTCAGAACTTTTTAAATATAGATAAGTTGCTGACCGAATGGTATGGCTTAATATAAAAAAAATGGCCTTAATATGTAAAAGCTATTAAAATGCAGTGTATAATTCAGTGACCTACTTTTTGAAGTTCAACTTGATTTGATCTGATCTAAATTCAGCTCGGCAGTAGTGACACAAAAACTCACGTCTGGTGCAGTTTTCTCCCCTATACATCCCCAACCAGTTACTAATGTGGAGAAGAAACCTCTTGTGGAGTCTTCTATGCCCTTGTCAGATCTGACTCAACCCATTCCTGGCAGCACTGCTAGTGGAAGTGAGAATAGTCAGGATGAAAGGTCAGTTAATAGTAATGTTTTAACATGTTAAGTTTTCTTTCATTGAGCTAATTTCACATTACCCTGGATTTATTTCAGGTTTAATTTTATTCAAGAAATAAATTTAGAAATTTTTTAATGGAATTTTTCTTTTCCATTTCTCAATCATAATTACTATGTTTTTTCCTTTTGGAAATATAAATTTTTTTATATTAAAAGCATGCTATAAAAAAAACTATTCTTTTATAACAAAATTATATATTTTAAGCTATCTTAAAACAAAAAAAATAACGGGCATTAAAACAAGTTTTTCAAAAATTTGCCACATTTTGAGAAAAATATGTGTCAGATATATTAAACAGATTATGGTAATGTTTGTACTATCCTACAAGATTAATGAAAACTTTTTAAAGATTGTAACCATGACTTAGTAAATGACTATTGATGTAGTAGCTATTTTGTTAAAGAGTATGTTCATTGTATTCACTATTCTTTTAATGAGTTAATTTACAATGTTCAAAATTTATTTATAGAATACATCTCATAACATCACATGAAGATCAGCTTGCCACAGTGACACAGTTATGCAAAAATGAAATGCGCCTGCTTTTAAACGCTAAGAAAATATCTGGAAGCAAAGTATGTAGCATGCTATTTTTACAAAGTGGAAAAATGTGTGCGAGAATATTTACTGGGTCAGACTCTGGAATTATTTTTTTTTATTCACAGGGTTTCGATGAATATATTCGGCGTGTCGATGACATTTTGCAGCAGAAAATGAGAGTCATAACATCTTTGCACGAAGAGATTTCATTGTACATCAGAAACAATTCCCAGAGTGCTTCTGTCCTTTCTTTAGTAACAGTTTCTTCACCCAATGTCAGCAGTGCTACATCCAGTCATGACAGTAATTTAAATAGTGTAGTTGTCAATAGATAAAGAAAATATACTTTGTTTGCTAATGATCTCGACTCATCCATTTTCAAGCACTAATACCGCAATGTAAAATATCTCATTTACATTTCAACCTTGACCTTCAATTACCAACAGGTTTTTGTTCACTTTTGTTCCTCACCTTTTTCACTAATTCACTAATGTTTGAAACAAACACACAGAAAAAAAAAGTGTGAATCACAGGCTAAATGGGATAGAATACCAGGGTAAGAGGACATTATTTGTGCAGGAAAAGAGGCATGACAAAGTCAGAAATGTGTGGGGTGGGGGAAGAGGGACTGCATGCATTTTTCTTACATTAGTTAATATACTATTTTGACATGACAAGTTATTCTGATTCAAACTTATTACTAAAAGTGTTTTATAAATAGTCACTACATTAAGATGTCCATTGATTATGTTTTACAAGGAAAATATTCTCTATTGTATATTTCTAGTGGATAGAAATTTTCTTTTGGTCAATCTTGTCTCTCCAATGCAATGATACTACATTGAAGACTGTACATATTAAGATAAAATGATACTAAGCAATAGAAGAGATGCTTTGTTGGCTTTTTATTTTTGTCACTGATTTTTATCATTTTAATAGGTCATTTAAATGCAGCAGAGATAAAGCAGACTTTGCCTGGTAGTTGGTAGGCTTACTTTACACTTAATGATGGTATTTGGGGTTCATTTTACAAAATGTGCTTGGCTTTTAAAGTAAAGGAAAAAAATTGTATGGGGAAACAAGTTCTTTTTTTTTAAATGAAGTGATATGTATGTAATGTAAATCACTTGAAAATATGTGAATGTTCACAAAATAATGGGGGAAAATGTTTAATAAAATACTTTGATTTATTTGTTTTTGTTAAAACTCATTTTAATTAATTTTTTAGCTATGAAATGTTTAAAAAAAAATTTCCATTCAAAAGAGTTGCTGAAATAATTGCAAAAATGTTGTGTTTGAAGTTATTGACAAAAAAGTTTGTTGTATCCAACTGACTATTAAAATTTATATAAACTCTATATCTACTTTCTTTATTATGTTATAATTTTCCCTTATTTAAAGTTTTGTTTCTGGTTCATTTAAAATATAATATAATATAGTCAATATATATATATTTTTATCATTCAATTACTTGCCTTACGTGTGAACATGTAGAAATTAAATATTGAAAAGAAAATTTCTACTGAATTATAATTTTAATAGCTTATAAAAAAAAAAAAATAGCAGCTTAACTTTTTTAGTAACACCTCTCTAAATGAAAAAAAAAGATAATATTGAAACACAATTTAAATACAAAGTCATCAAAGCCACACACATAGAAAAACCAAAAAAAAATTCTAGAAAGAGAATACTTATTTTATTTTATGGAGTAAAGCAGAACACTGAAAAGATTTAATTTGTATGAACAAAAGTTCATATATGTCTGAGGCATATGTTTGATATATTAAAGCTATTGTATAATATAAATTGTATATTCTAGTAATATATTATGGAAATTATTATGCAGAAAAATTTGATGAATGTATGCACAATAAATTTGTATAGAAAAGTATCTATGCCATGCACACCTCATTTGTTTACGTTGAAACTTTTAAGTAAGCATTTCTTTCAAATCATTTTATTTGGCAGTAAAAGTTTTGTTACACAATACTGGATGAGATCAAGGGGAATACAATCAGAGTGAGAATACCTTCTTAACCAGCAACCAATTTATCATATTCAGTAACCAGTTTTATATGAATGAATAATTGGTCTACTTATTTTACAAATATAAAAAAAAAGCATATATTTATATAATGTACAAGGCAATAAAAATAAATTTACCTTTTAATTAAAGTAATAGAATTTAATTTTGACTAGATTTACTTATTACCCAGACGGACAAACAAAATCATAACATATTGTAACTTGTTAGGTTGTTTCAAAATATTGTCAAAGCTACATATGCTTTTAAGAGTATTATAATTGGAACAATTTGAAATTTAGACACAGTTTATCACCATTTATTCAAGCAATGAGAGAAATTTGAGTTTTATTTAAAATCAACAATAAAATATTTGATTACAGTATTACAGAAACCAATTCAGCATTTAATCTGTTTTTATAAGGCCCCTTCCCAAAATAATAAAATATCTCTGGCTCCCTACAAAAATATGAACAAGAAGATTCGTAACAGGGGTATGTTTTGATATACCAAGACAAATATGTAAAATGATAAATTGATAATGCTTAAAAAAATTTTTGTCTCTTTTATAATACTTATACTACATGACAATGTTCATTTAAACTTAAAAAATCTAAACTGCTTTTGTTTTATAGCATACAATATGTTTAAAAAAAATCTCAGATCATCAGGAAAATCAATAGTCAACAAAGGTAATCAATAAAATGTGTTGGGGAAAAAAAAACATTAGAAAAAATACTGTTTCAGCAACTGGCCATTCGTAACATTTCTTTTCATATCTAGCTAAGTGAACCAGTTTAAGTAGGTCATATTGATTTTCTTATGAAAATCATCTTAAATGTTTGTGGAGAGCTTGAGGCAAACTGCAACACATGTTTTGCAGATGTTACTTTTATTCACGCAGCTTAAAACATGAACTACTTAGCCTGCCATTGTAGTGATATATACATAGACATATTTGTAATACTTACACAGTAAAACAATCTTTGACCAATAAAATACAATATCTTTAATGAAATTAAATGTAGAATCAGGTTATAGAATTAAAAAAGTTACGGTATCTAAACAAATGAAAGACTTTTGGTTTAGAAAGTGACACTCGGATTGATTATGTGATCATGTGGTTACAGAGCAAAAAAAAAACTTTTCTTTTTAGAAAAAACATGTGATAAAGTAATAAACAAATTTAAAGATTAAGAGTACAAAAACTAAATCTATCAAATGTTATCTATCATTAAACATATTGGTACTTGTTATCAACCAAACCAAGCATAAGTTTTGTTATCTCATGAACAGATGTCTAGGTTCTTAAAACTTTCTCTTAGTCAGAATAATGTACAGATGTAATTCTTTCAATACCATACAAAAGAGTGTTTTATTTTTTTTTAATCAACCTGGAATGCAAACTGGTAAAATATTGCAATGGATGAGTGTTTAAAAAACACAATTTAAAAAACAACAATACAAATACTGTTTTTCTTACTATCCACATAATTACACTGGCAAGCTAAGCACTAATATACACTGATACTAAATTCACAACATGGATCATGGATAAACTTGGGAAGCAATAAACTTCTGTTAAAAGGAACGTCTGTAACATATTTTTGTTCAGTTGCTGATTGCAAAGTTTAATTTGTTCCCTAAAATAAATCTTACATATTTCCAAACAGTTATCATTCCAGGAGATTACTTGAGCTCAATATGGAGGCTAAAGTATGTCTAGTTTAATGTTGCATGTTCATATAACAATTTTAAGTATTAGTTACATGTTTATTTAACAATTTTAAGTTTTTGTAACATGTTTGTATAACAATTTTAAGTTTTTGCTCAAATGAGATTATGCTGAAGAAAAAAGAACTACTTAAACTAAAGTAAAAATATTCTATTATGCCACAGTATATGGAAGAAATACACACATAGAAAAACAACTTGACATTCAAAATTTACATTTACTTACTTAAATTTAGATGCAACCAGTTGAAAGATTTAGGGCATTAGACAGACAAAAAAACACAAAACTTAAAGGTTTTTTTAAAAAGTCCTTTTTGTAATTTAAAAAATAAATTAAAAAAGATTGCCAAGAAAGATGTTAAGTAAGCAGTAAGAGAATTTTTTTCTAGGAGGAGTGATATGGCGGTATACATAAAAACTACATTACTTTTGAAATAGTCATGGCAGGTTTTCCTGGATGGAGTGAGACAGGGTCCATAATGCAGAAAACTACATTAATTTTGATAATAGTAAATAGTGTGCCATTATTGGTTTATATGATATGATAATGAACAAGGAATGAACAAGAAACAAGGATTGTGTGACTTAGTATGCTAGCACTAATTATGTAATTAGCCAGCCTTTATTCTCTATTGTCTTGTTCCTCACTGATCTATATAAGTATGACTATACAACAAATAGCCATAGGATATTTTTTCTAGTCCGGGTGAAACGGTCAGTAAAAACATTGTCCAGGGAGAGATGTAGTTTTTGTTGCCAGGTTCAAGCAAAGTTAATATATTGAAAGTTAAATATGCAAAAATGACAGGGAGAGATGTAGTTTTTGTTGCCAGGTTCAAACAAAGTTAATATATTGAAAGTTAAATATGCAAAAATGACTGGCTCGGAAGAAAAAACAAGCTTTTGGGATGAAAGACATTTGTTTGTATAACAAAACCAATCAATGAAAAAAAAATTCACAATTTAATCAACTCCAATGAGTAGGTCGAAGAGGCTTTTGCCTATTTCTTAACTTTCACAATTCTTTCCTTTCCTGCATATATAGTAAAGCTTAAAATATTTGCTGTGATTACTGAGCAAGTGTTACATTATGTAATATAAAAATGAGCATAATGATGCAGTTGTATACAGTCAAACTGCAGTAGTGGTCAATCTTGGCACTTTTATAGTGTTTAACAAAACAATTGTAAAAAAATATATTCATTATAAATATGTTCTCAAAAAACCAATAACAACAGTACACACACAAAAATCTGACTATAAAAAAGATCTACAAAATATTTTTCCTGTTGCGCTGTCTACAAAATAATCGATTCATTTAGTCAAATAAATAATGACCGGTAAGTAACAGTCTTGTCTATGTTTACAATTTAATTAAGCACAATAGCACAATGGAAAATAAAATGTTATTAACTGTTGTTTGGAAACCTCATGCAAGGCAATTTAATTAACTGCATTATGAAATACTGTAATGATTATTCAAATTCAAGTGATAACTACCGTAACATCCATGCCTAGGTTTACAATCTAATGGAATCAAAGTTAAAATCTGGGGCAATAAGGAATTTGGGATTGATTTCTGGGTAGTTAAGATGGTCAGCTAGATCTGTTGGAATTTCATCAGGCTGAATTACAAGCCCACTGAAATTCACTGTGTTCCGACAAGCATGCAACAGAGATAGTGGCTTACATACCAGAGAGCGACACCACTGTGCTAACCTTGGGTTTATATTATCCATATAGTCCAGATCTCTGTGGTCAATCCACTTCCAGCCTGCTATAGTGAGGTACACTACTAAGGTTGTATAAAGTCTTTCCTTTCGTTTGGAAGACTGCCAATAGGAATCCTTGTAGAATTGCAGGCATTCATAGATTTGCCTAAGTTCACCTTTGCTACGGTGACACTTGATTAACTTGATGGTGAAAATGGAAACACTTTCCAGGAAGTTGCTGAATGAGTCCCCGCTGTATAAAGACTGTGAAAAATGGAGGTCATGAAGTAATGAGTGGTGGAGTTTTGCAGAAGTTGAGAACTCATTGACAGTGCTGATCAAACGTAGGATAAATTCATCCTCTTGAGACGCAAGAGCAGATCTGATGACATAAATCAAAGCATCTATGCTTTCTGGCTCTGCACCTGCTTTAAGAAGCATTTCTAGGATGTTCCAACACTCCTGCTTCTTATAGTTTTGATACACTTCCACCTGAAAATAAAAAGATTTTATAAATTGCACATTCGAACAGGTACGCAATGTTTTGGCGTTGCATTTTGGCACCAAATTTTTTGGATGTCTAGAGAGTGATGTTGTGTATTTTGTTTTTGCATTGGGGTCAACTTTTAGAGAATAAAATAGAGAAAATACTTGCACTTTCTTTTGAATATAAATCTAACAACTCCAAATAGCTTGCAAACTGATTGTAAAGTTTAGTTGGGCATAATCAAAACAAGGAGAATGTTATAATAAGATGGTCAGTAAATTTAAAAAAATGACTATGATAATTCTCAACGTCTACTATGGGATAGTTGTTACAGTAAAACCCTAAGCCTGACATAATTTTAATAAAATTAAAATACAGGTCAAAATTTCATGTTTTAGAAACCTGGGAGTGGAGGGGAAAAATAACGGCATATAAAGCCAGTTTGAATTGAGATTGTTCAGTGCATCCGGTTAACAACAAGTGTCACAGATATAATTATTAAGTCAGCTTAATCTTCAATGTGAGGCAAGCTAGCATTCTCAGCTGCAAACAAATATATGAAACTAAAATATACATTTTCAGTGCTAAGTTTGATAAATACTTTGTAAGTTACTAAGAAACTTTCAAGGCATCTAACAGTATAAGCACAGTGGCTGAGCGGCAGAGCGTTCGGTTTGCTTACCAAAGGTCCTGGGTTCAAATCCTGGTGGAGGCTACGATTTTTCCCAGGATTTGAGGGTGTCCCTGAGTCTATCAATCTCTGATGGGTACCTGACATTAGTTGGGGTAGAGTAAAGGCGGCTGGGCATTGTGCTGGCCACACATCCCCTAGTTTACTGTGGCCCTAGAAACTGGGGAACGCTGCTTCACTAGCCCTATGATCAGTTTGGTCCGAAGGGTACTTTACTTTTTATACACATGTTACTTTGTTGTAGTTATTTTTTTTAAATAGTTAATTAATTTTTTTTACACTTTTAAAATTGAAAATATTCAATTGAAATTCTGGGTTTCATAGAAAGATATTTCTTAGAATGCTACCTAAGAAGTCTTCTCTAGAAGATTATTTTTTCATGGAACCATGAAATGATTATAAGGGCCTTGAAATAACTGTAATCATTATGTACACAGTGAATCAAAATATGGAATATGAACGTTATTTTGTTAAACTGATTCATTTGTGCCAAAATACCAGGCGCCAAAACATTGCTTTAAACATATTCTTAATTATCAGTTAATTATCTCAGACAAGTAAGATATTTCATTAGTTTTTCCAGCCCAACAAGAACAAACATATCGGCAAATAGGATCTTTCATTAGTTTTTCCACCCCAACAAAAAACAAACATATCAACAAACAGGATCTTTCATTAGTTTTTCCACCCCAACAAAAACAAACATATCGGCAAATAGGATCTTTCATTAGTTTTTCCACCCCAACAAAAACAAACATATCGGCAAATAGGATCTTTCATTAGTTTTTCCACCCCAACAAAAACAAACATATCGGCAAATAGGATCTTTCATTAGTTTTTCCACCCCAACAAAAACAAACATATCGGCAAATAGGATCTTTCATTAGTTTTTCCACCCCAACAAAAAACAAACATATCAACAAACAGGATCTTTCATTAGTTTTTCCACCCCAACAAAAACAAACATATCAACAAATAGGATCTTTCATTAGTTTTTCCACCCCAACAAAAACAAACATACCGGCAAATAGGATCTTTCATTAGTTTTTCCACCCCAACAAAAACAAACATACCGGCAAATAGGATCTTTCATTAGTTTTTCCACCCCAACAAAAACAAACATACCGGCAAATAGGATCTTTCATTAGTTTTTCCACCCCAACAAAAACAAACATACCGGCAAATAGGATCTTTCATTAGTTTTTCCACCCCAACAAAAACAAACATACCGGCAAATAGGATCTTTCATTAGTTTTTCCACCCCAACAAAAACAAACATACCGGCAAATAGGATCTTTCATTAGTTTTTCCACCCCAACAAAAACAAACATACCGGCAAATAGGATCTTTCATTAGTTTTTCCACCCCAACAAAAACAAACATATCGGCAAATAGGATCTTTCATTAGTTTTTCCACCCCAACAAAAACAAACATATCGGCAAATAGGATCTTTCATTAGTTTTTCCACCCCAACAAAAACAAACATATCAGCAAATAGGATCTTTCATTAGTTTTTCCACCCCAACAAAAACAAACATACCGGCAAATAGGATCTTTCATTAGTTTTTCCACCCCAACAAAAACAAACATATCGGCAAATAGGATCTTTCATTAGTTTTTCCACCCCAACAAAAACAAACATATCGGCAAATAGGATCTTTCATTAGTTTTTCCACCCCAACAAAAACAAACATACCGGCAAATAGGATCTTTCATTAGTTTTTCCACCCCAACAAAAACAAACATATCGGCAAATAGGATCTTTCATTAGTTTTTCCACCCCAACAAAAACAAACATACCGGCAAATAGGATCTTTCATTAGTTTTTCCACCCCAACAAAAACAAACATATCGGCAAATAGGATCTTTCATTAGTTTTTCCACCCCAACAAAAACAAACATATCGGCAAATAGGATCTTTCATTAGTTTTTCCACCCCAACAAAAACAAACATATCGGCAAATAGGATCTTTCATTAGTTTTTCCACCCCAACAAAAACAAACATACCGGCAAATAGGATCTTTCATTAGTTTTTCCACCCCAACAAAAACAAACATACCGGCAAATAGGATCTTTCATTAGTTTTTCCACCCCAACAAAAACAAACATATCGGCAAATAGGATCTTTCATTAGTTTTTCCACCCCAACAAAAACAAACATATCGGCAAATAGGATCTTTCATTAGTTTTTCCACCCCAACAAAAAACAAACATATCAACAAACAGGATCTTTCATTAGTTTTTCCACCCCAACAAAAACAAACATATCAACAAATAGGATCTTTCATTAGTTTTTCCACCCCAACAAAAACAAACATATCTCTCTATAACTATAATACATTTCTATACAGCTCTGGTGAAGTAGAATTTACTAAGTCTTTGACTTAAAAACAACATTGGAGGATATTGTGTGGCAAGAAAAGGTTCTTAAATTCTGTGATGCATTTTTAAGCTTAATATTTTTGCTGGTCTACAGTTATTCCACTAATATGATGATTGGATTACTGGAAATAACTCAAAAGTGGACATGCAATCCCTTGGTAAATTATGACCAGAGACATTGGCAAACTCTTCTTCACTGGCTATTTTTGGATCACCTTGCTCTGAAAGGGTCCTTTACGAGACTTTAAAAGTTACCATGTAAAATACAAATTTAATAAACAGACATAAACAAATGTCATGCAAAGAAATTAGCCGTATACCAGTGATAAATCTAGGGGTTTATAGCCATTATAATTAGGACTTTTTAAGTCACAAACTGGCGATGAAAGAAGTGTTTTGACAATATCATCACTGCCCCGTCTAATGGAAACAAAAAATTCAGTCTCTCTTCTGTTGTTAGCATTTTTATCGCCCTGTTAAAAATAAAAATAAAATGTAAATTGATAGAATGACTAAGCCATCTACTAATTTACTAACCTTGTTTTTGTTATTACTTGTCTTATTCTCCTATCGAGATTCATTTCTTGGTGATTAGCGGCTAATTCCTGGGCTATCAGAACATGACCTAAATAGTCCCCTTTCCGCCATTACAACTGAAACATTACTTGTTTTTTTTTTAAATTTATTTCATTAGTTACTGTTACTATGGTACTTTGTTTAAACTCATGCTGAGGGGGGGGGGGGGGCAAACTTTATGGATCAAGGAATAATGGCAAGTTTGTCCACTACAAGCATGCTTAAACATCCAGACACCACATAGACAATGTGGAAAGAGAGAGTTACATAAATCAGAGGGGTATAAAATAGAAAGATGTAAATAAAAGAAAGTAAGTAGCACAGAGGGTTACTGGTATGTTATTTACAAGCATGGGCAAATGCTACAGGGGAGGGTTAATAAATCCACTGTCCCTTTCGAATATAAATGAAAACAACTACTTTACTATTAAAATTAGTAACAATTTTAAAAAAATAAACTTACTGCCGACAGTGATAATGTCAAGCAAAAAAAGGAAATAGTTGGTTTCATCAATAAATACTTTGTATGTATTTCTATTTGATATATATGACTTTAGTTTTCACTTTTCTTTATTTTTTACTAATTAATTTTAATAAAAGTTGTAATCAGCTTTCATTGTAAAGAAAAAATGAATACCAATGTAGTTTCTTGCAGTACATGAGCTGCAGGTTCAATTTCCTTGTTGTCTATGATTGATTTGCTTTCTCCAGCCTTTGGCATTGTTCTTTATATAAATAAACACACACACACAAAATTAAACTTTTTATGAAGAAAACATAAGAAGATAGAAAACATAATGTATTTCCCCCCCCCCCCCCGCCCAAAAAAAAATTAAATAAAGGGATAATAAAATACAATAAATTATACAACAAAACTATTCATAATGTTGCATAAATTACCACCTATCACGTGTAAATTATCAGATAGGAAAATGAACAACTTTAAAATGAATAAAATGTGTATTTTTGACTGTTATTGGATGGCTATTAGCCTAGATTAACTATTCACCCACATCAACTGATGCACAATCATCGGAAGACAAATCTTTATATGTGACAGTAAATGCTTTATTTTTACTTTCCGTTTTGAATCATTTAACTACGTTAATGTTTTTTTTTATTGAAATATCTGCTGACTTGACATATGTAGCCTATTTACTGATTATTATGGATTAGCTGTCACATGACTTTAAAAAATCTGAATCAAAATAAACATTCCTTTTTTTTGCCATAATCTACCCCATTAAAAATACTTTAAAAAAAAGAGTACACCACAATAGTCACAATAAAAAACAACTGAATGCAATATCTAATCTTACATGCACAAATGTTCTTTCAATACAGAAGAAGAATGGCTCATTTTAAAACAATTATAGATTTGCCTCTGGCTATTCTACAGTAGTTTCTGCTCATCTATCTTAGTGTGATGGGGCACGGTGACCTAGCAGCAGCTGACTTAGCTAGTGTACGGAAGGTCCCTGGTTTGATTCCCAGTGAAGGGTAGGATTTATTCCTGTGTCTACCAAGCTTTGATGGGTACCTGACATTAGTTGAGACATAGTAAAGGCGGCTGGCCACACAGTCCCTTAATAAGCTGTGGCCAATGAAACTTGTGAGCGCTGCTTCACTGGCCCTGCATAATAATAGATCAAATTGGTCTAACAGGGATCCCTTTTTTTACACTAATTATTGCATGGATTCTTGGTAAGGCCAAGGTATATACCAAGTAAAAAAAAATGAGTCTGTAGTAGTATACTCAAAAAATTATTATTAACACTCATATTACTAGAGCGTTACACTTAAGTAACACTAGACTATAATGTTAACAGGACCCTTGTCTTATACATATATGATTAAAATAAAATATCAGTTAATGATAAATGGGTGGTAATTAATATAATCTTAAATCTTTATTACTATTTTAAATTCAGAACAATCCACAGTGAACCAAAAAAAATTAATAAAAAGGGGCCGTTATTATAAATTTACATAAAGGAAGACAAATTTTTTTTAAAGCAGATGCCTTACATGACTTTAAATAAAGATGACTTAGATAAAGAGAAAATCTTCACAAAACCAGCCACAGCAGCCAAGCACAGGTGCAGAGAAATATGGTCACACATTACAACAACAGAGTCATCTGAAATACACAATCATCTATTAAAGAATAAAGAATGTCATAGATCACAGCAACTAGAAAAAGAGACTACAGAAGGAGATGACAGATCAATGAATGAAACGTCACAGAGTAAAATAAAACAACTAAAAAAAAGAAAAATGATGAACAAGTCAGACAGCAATTTATGAATTATATAAACCTAAAGTCAAAAGGCAACGTAACTATGAAAAGAAATTGTTAGATGTGTGTGATAAACTTTTGGAGGTCATGCAACAGGGACAGCAAGCCAAACAATACATTTAGATAGTTAAACATATACTAGAGCTCGAATATACATATTCTGTGCAAGAACCATCAACAAAATAAAATTATTTTTAAAAAATCGAACGAATTCAGAAATGATCTTTCTGGTTTTAAGGCTTAACAAATGCAACACTATTAGTCCAACACTATTAGTCCATTACTATTAGTCCAACACTATTATTCCATAACTATTAGTCCATTACTATTAGTCCATTACTATTAGTCCATTACTATTTGTCCATTACTATTAGTCCATTACTATTTGTCCATTACTATTAGTCCATTACTATTAGATTATTGGTCACCACTTAGATGTGCAGCGAAGAAAACATTCTTAAATTTTGAACGTGAAAATTTTTTTAAATTACTTTTGAAAACTTTTAATTCTCACTAGAAATACTAGACTGTGAATCTAATACAATAAACAAGAAGGGCATTTAGACAATTAGAGGTCACATCATGTAAAATACTTTTTGGATGCAAAATAATTTCTATATAGGCCTATACAGTGCTTTTTTTGTAAAAAAATAGGTGCCGGTACTCAGTGATGGATTGCCTAACTATTAAAGCAGTTTCGCATTTTATATTTTAATTCTTTTTGCGCGCAATTTTAAAATAATTCAATTTTAACAAATTTATAATATAATAAATTAATAATAAACGTTAAAATACAAGAAAAGTAATAATTTTTTCCCCACATTGAAAAAGGTGCACAAAAAAAGCACTGGGACTATATATATATATTACTATAGGCCCTAATAGGGCAACAATTAACCGCTTTTGTTGTAAATTTAAAACTCTATAGTATTATAGACTATACTCTAGACTCTACTCTAAGGCTTATATACTATAGTATATATAGTATATCAAACTGAACCACATATTCAGAAATGACAAGTGCCTAAAAGGTAAAAAAAAAAAAAGATAGTGTAAATAGATTGGAGAACCAATCAATAGCTTTACAATACTTAACTTGTATAAAAAAATAAATAAATAACATCATTTTATCAAAATAATGAAAATGCCATGAGAGGCTAGAAGATTGTTAATACCTTCCTTCTTTCAAAACACATTATTATGACTCATGCAGACATGCCAACTTTTTAACTTCCAAACTAGTTGTTTTCCTTTGAGAAATAGAATTTTTAACCTCAAAATTAGTAGTCACTAAGTATGTTACAAGTCTCCATCCATATTTAGTGACTTGTAACAAGGCCCCAAAACTAGGTTCCAATAATGAGATTCACATTTTTTAAGAAATAAAATAACAGCAATAATATTTTATATTTTTTATTCAAATCACTAACATTGAAAGTTTAGTATTAGAATTTTATATTGTCTAAAAAGGAGAGGATTAAAAAGATAACATGAACATGCCAGATTTGTTGATTTGTTGATAATCCGAATTGGAACCAAGAGAAATTTGGTCAAATTCACCGGTTCAGAATCCATCACCGTGATAAACTGCCAGGTGCCTTTTGTTAACAAAGTTAAGAATCTTGGTGTTTTACTGGATCCCACGCTGTCTTTCGACCAACATATATCTCATATGTGCAGATGTCTATATCTACAGTTGCGTAGACTGGGCCAAATACGTCCCTATTTGTCCACTGACTCTGCAAAGACACTGGCAGTAGCTCTGATACTTTCCCGTATCGACTATTGTAACTCCCTGCTAGTCGGCCTGCCCGAAGACAAAATCGCCAGGCTACAGAGAATGCAGACCAGTACTGCGCGCTTGGTCATGCGCAAATCAAGGCGAGACTCGGGAACCACCCTTCTTCGCCCGCTCCATTGGCTCCCGTGAAAGCCAGAATTGAGTATAAAGTGGCGCTACTTTGCCATCAGTGCATTTTCAATAACGAGTTTCCGTCCTATCTCAAAGAACTCATCACACCATATGTCCCTCAAAGAACACTTCGTTCTGCCAACTCATCGCTTCTGGAAGAGCCCCGTTTCTCTCTGACGACCGTTGGCCTTAGAGCCTTCTCAGTATCCAGTCCGAAGGTGTGGAATCTACTTCCCATTCAACTCAGGCAAACAAGCTCCATTGATTCCTTCAAAAAGAACTTAAAAACTCATTATTTCAATATTTATCTCAGTTAACATTCTTTGAGCCCTACTGTCTTACTTATATGTTAGGTCGGTTATTTTGTTTTAGTTGTTTGATTTGTTCTATGTTTGTAAAGTTTTTATATCATTTTTTAGTTTTTTTATCTCTTAGCCTATATATTGTATCCGTGTTCTGAGTTGTATGTTAAATGCGCTCTGAGCTTGCATTATGCTTGTTGGCAGCGCTATACAAATGTCATTATTATTATTATTATTATTTAAATAAATAAAAAAAAATTTTTGCAAATATCTATAAATGTAATGAAAATTCAGACTATATATAGCTTTTTTTTAATTAGAATATGATGTAACAATTCTACATATATAGCATGTGCCTTGGAGTTACTTTCCTCCAAAGTATTAAACTAGCTAATGTGTGTAGGAGGGGATGTGTCATGTATTAGTTGTTGTTTTAACATTGTGGTGAGTGGATTCCACATAAACTTGCATGACTTGAGCAAGCATAATATAATAACTTCAATATAGGCCTATAGGGGTTATTGCAACTGACAACTGCCAGGGGGTGGTTGCTAGAACTAGAACCGAATGAGTGAACTGTTGTCACAAGTGTTGTGTGTATCTGTATCCTGTTGAGAGTGTAGGCTACTACACTTACAGTGAATCAGCTGGTCACTGGGACACTGTGAGCCACTTGTTGATAAAAGTTGTGTGTCATTACTAAGGTTCTTTTTAGAACATTGCCATTGTGGATTTTTGAGGGATTAAAAAGTCTATGACTAACTAACATAAAATTGGTGTCCATTATGTCATAATTATGATTCTCTATCACTATAGTAGTAGGCCTACTATGAGTTACTATAGTCTTAGTATTACTTAAAATTAGTTATTAGACTTAAGACTCTGAATCTAACTGAGTAACTCTTATTTTTTGTAAGCTTACTGGCAGGTCACAAAAATCCACTTGAGGGCACTTGGTGTACGCGTGTTTGAGACCCCTGATCAAGAATCTAGGGCCGGCCTCAGGCAAGGCCTATTCAACAATTCAGCTATTTGGATCGGATTCCTATTCAATATGGAGTGGTTATTCCCACGGTTTCGGCTGTGGGGATAACGCTTGGCATTATACACAAGGCTACTGGCACATTAGCATAATCGTTTATTCTAACCCTATTTGCTTAATTACTATTTGTTGTAAGATTTGATCAAGGTTTCCTGGCCCAGTGGTTAGTACTGTGTACTAGCAACTGGGGTGACGCAGTATCTTATCTTATCTTATACATTACAGACACTCCTTCTATAAAGAAGATTATTGCGTCTTACGCTCATCCGTGGTCTGAGTCTAGTCTTGCATTTTTATTAATGTTTTAAATGATGTTAAGTTACTGGTTTTCCTGGCTTGTCCAGGCATCTACACCAGCCATCGCCCCCTTTTTTTTAAATATTCAATTATAGTAAAACGAGATATTTTTAGTGAAATACTTGAATTTGTTGTAAGTAGGCCTAACCATTTGTCGTATATATTCTATAGGTATAGGCCTAGTTAATTCAAACAAAAAGGTTATTTAGCCTAGGCTATATTATAGTCTATAGGCTCTCTTAAACACAATTGGAAATTGTTGTTAGTATTGTCATGGTTAGGCCCGGTTAGGGCTTTATTTTTAATAATATATACCTCCTCCTAGCTAGGAATATGAATATGATCCTAAATAATAGCCTATCCTATATAGTGTGACTATAAAGTTATAGTGTTAAAGTTATAGTATCTTATAGTTAGGCCTATACCTATAGATTAGTAGGCTTTTAACTTTAAGTCCTATAAGTTAATATAGGCCTTAAGTCTAAGAATAATAAATAATAATAAGTTTAAATAAGAATAAGTCATAGTTATATATAGCCGATAGCCTAACTCCCACAATATTTAGAAAATTTTGGGTCTGCCGATAACGCTCAGCATTATACTTCTTATAGTTATAGTAGGCCTACGGTGAGGATAAATATAACGCTTCCCTATTCAATAGGTCTTATAATATAAATACAAAGTGTCTTCCTACCCCAAAAGTTTTTTAGCCTACTGCGCATGACATCACGCTTCTCGGACCAGAATTTTTAGCCATTATCGGTTAGTTTCTAAGCTTTCTAATTATTTGTTAATCATTAGTATCGGTTAGTTTCTAAGCTTTCTAAGTATTTGTTAATCATTACTATCGGTTAGGTTACAGCATAGGCATAGCTATACATAGCCAACCTGGCCATATATTGGGACAGGAAGTAGTATTCTAGAAAAGCACATGGCACACATGCTCAATAGACGAGGTGGTCTCAACAAGTAGGAAGAAAGAACAATAGGATTTTGTGTCTTTTTGCGTTATTTCATATGAAATACGGTAAGAATAATATTTTTTTTATATTAATTTCGTGCTATTTGGCCCCTTTTCGGTATCGGGTCTAAGAAATTCCCACTGAAAATTGTTGGGGTATCTAGGACGGCAGCTAGATACCCCAATTTTAGGGGTATCTAGCCTCTTCCATATAAATATAAGTTATAAATGAAAATGAAAAGGTATACGCCCAGTATACGGTATGTGACTATACTATGTGAAATTCAAAATTAACTTTTACTGTTTTACTTTTATGCCTACGTAAATTTAAATTTCTTTGTTTTTGATGTTGTAAAGTAATCATAGTAATATAAGTTATAAGTAATGACAGTAATGTAGTCGTAGTACTACTAGTAGTAGTAGTCTAAGTCTAAGTCTAAGTAGTAGTGTAGACGTAGTAGTAGTGGTAGTGATGATGTGATGTAGTTATTAGTATTCAAGTTCAAGACATTTAATTTAAGGCTTATAAATTTAAATTAATTAAACTGGATACACAGGGAGAAATGAAATGAGCTCACCTTAGGATTTCTAAAAACAATGTCATAGTGGGGAATTTATCAAACCTTTAGGCTTTTTTTTTTCAGAAATATTGAAAATAAATTATAATCCAGACTTGTTTACTAAATTCAACGTGAAATTTTGACTTCCTGTTTATCATTTAAAGGAAGTACTCTTTAGTTTAAAAGTTATATTCCGAAAGAAGATAATATTCGTGGACTAGTTTCGTGGACCAATGAAATTCGGACAACACAGTTACCTACTACTGATTGGTGAACTATAGGGTTCTCCCTTTCAGTTGCAAAGAGAAGATAAGACGGTACTGACGGGAGCAATTCAAGAGAATAAAAATGAAGCTTTGTATTACTTTGTTGTCTATGTTCGTATGGACTGTCTTCGCTTCAGAAGATGATGTACTTGTTTTTACTGATGCCAATTTCGCTACTGAAATTGTCAAACACGACGTGATTTTAGTGGAATTTTATGCTCCATGGTAGGTCTCGACGAATAGGCGAATAAAATAGACTTACCGGTAGACTGGGCTGGGGTAGTGGTAGACTAAACTGTCTAGACTTCTAGACTTAGACTCTTACTCTACTCTAAGACAAGTACTAGTACTTACCAGTAGTAGTAGACCTTACAGTCGGTATTTTTATCTTTAGACCGTTATGCTATTGTAGGGTATAGCTTCTGTTAGGCAAGGCATTATCTTGTACTTGTAACAAAAATGTATAGAGTATAAATATAATAAAGTATAGATCTAGATCTAGTACTATAGATGACTATAGTACTATAGTATAGGTAGGCCTATAAGCCTATAGGGTATAGGCATAGGTTTTAAAGAATGTGTGATTCAAATTCAATTTATTCAAGTTTTTTAATTTTGGGTTTGTTTTAATAGCATAGGGCTACTATTCTTCTATTGACTACTGTGTGGTAATAGTAATATTTATTTACAGGTGTGGTCATTGCAAGAGCCTGAAACCAGAATATGAAGCTGCTGCTGGAATCCTTAAGAAAGCTGACCCACCAGTACCTCTTGCTAAGGTGAATTTTATAACTTATAGTGGTATATATATTGGTATATAATTGTAAAAAAATGTTTTCCCTACTTACACAAAACCCCATTTGATGACCATTAATTTTTTTTAAACAAAATACTGAGTCAGATTTGTTGTTCTGAACAACTGGCCTTTTTTTGCAGTGACTTTATTTTATGGTAGGGCCTCTATGAATTTTATGGTAGGCTATATCAAATTAATGGGACATGGTGGCAGAGCGGCAGCGAGTTTGACCGGCATACAGAAGGTCCTGGGTTCGAATCCTGGTGCAGGCTAGGATTTTTCCAAAATCTGGAGGGTGTCCCTGAGTCTACCCAGCTCTGATTGTTACCTGACCTTAATTGGGGTAAAGTAAAGGTGGCTGTGCATAGTGCTGGCCACACAATCACCTAGTATGCTGTGGCCACAGAAACTGGTGAACGCTGCTTCACCAGCGCTATGGATCAATTTGGTCCGACGGGATACTTTTTTTTTACTTTTCTAACAAATTGATTAGTATTCTAACTCCAAAAACATTTTATAGGTTGACTGTACAGTGGAGACTTCAACCTGCTCTAAATTTGGAGTAAGCGGGTACCCCACTCTTAAAATTTTCAAGAATGGTGAATTTTCAAAGGAGTATGGTGGTGAAAGAAAGAAGGGTATGTTTTATCTGAATACATAAACATAGAGGGTTAGAGCTAAATAAAATGTTAGAATTTATTACTAGATAAGTTATTTTCAACAAGCAGTTCTGACTGAAACTGTTCTTTTCAACAGACTCACTTGTCAGAGAGATGAACAAAGAAGCTGGACCAGTTTCAAAGTTGCTGGAAACTGTGGAAGATGCTCAGAAATTTTTAAGCAAAGATACAGTTGGTGTTATTGGTAAGCCTTTATACATGTATATTACATATATCTGATCACCTGGCCCGATGTTTTCATTTCTCAATTCATTAAATTGGCTGTGAACGTTTGTAAATTTTGTTTTATCAGGGTTCGTACAGCTCCTGGAAACGCCTGGAAAACAAAAAGTTGTGTTCCAGGACATTAAAACTCATGGAAAAACTGCATTTAGTCCTGGGAAAATACTGAAAACTCCTTATTTTTCGAGGGAGATTAATTATTAATTAAAAAATCGTAATCACTGCTCTTAGATTGTACTTTCACTTTTCCAGAAAGCCCTCTTTGCCACTTTTTATTTCCCCGCGCAAACGTTGATGACACCAGTGATGCCACTCCATGGTTCTTTTTTTTTACTAGATTTTTTTTTTTTTTTCAAATCAAACTTGGGATTTAGGCTATATAAGTCACCTTAATGTCGTAAAACCCAAAAAAAATAGCTGTCGGTTTTTTTTAAAGAGCTCAGCTTGGCTTTTCCAAAAAATTACTCCTGAAAAACTTCTGCAACAATCCTGGAAAACTCCTGGAATTTTAGGGCATTTTTTCTGTACGAACCCTGTTTATGCAGCATTAAAAATGTTTCATCATCTGTGGCGCTACAACCCATGGAGGGCTCTGGCCTGCCTCACCACCTCCTTCCACTCGGCCCTATAATATGCATTTTTTTTTCTACAGGCATGTACCCTGATCTGTCGCAACACCATCCAGCCATCTCAGTCTGGGTCTGCCTTTAGATCGTTTTCCTCTGGGGTTCTGTGTGTGTTACTTTTACTCCTCTGCTGTTTGGCATTCATTCCAGGTGGTCTGTCCAGTGTAGTCTGAGCTTCTTAATCTCAGCCACTATTTTAGGATCTTTTTATAATTCATAGACCTATTTATCATCCTTTATTGGTCCAAAAAATTTTCTAATGGCTTTTCTTTCCCAGGTATTTAATATATTTTCTTCGCATTTCGTAAGTGTCCAGGTCTCACTGCCACAAGTCACCACTGGCCTTATTATTGTTTTGTATATGTTTGTTTGTATTTTTGAGCAAGTTGTAGCTACTCTACTGCTTTGTTGCCCACTGCTATTCTTTCTTTTATTTCTGCTATAACCTCATTACTTTCAGTGATTGTAGTTCAAATTATGGTTTCTAATTTTGATAAAGTGTTCTGTCTGTCCTACTTCTCTTGATATGTAGATGTATTTTGTTTTTTTGGGTTTTAATTTTTAGTTGTGCTTTTAGTGATGCAACTTTTAATTCTATGAATGATTGTGTTAAGTCTTTGTTGCTTTTGTTAGTAGTGCAATGTCATCTGCATAAGCAAGGTACTGAATGGGTCGGCTGTATAGGGTGCCTGTTGCTTGTGGACACTCATTGTCTCTAAGGATATATATTGTTATTGTTTCCCTTACATCAATATGGATTTTCTTATTACCCTCTCAAGGGTGATGTTAAAGAGCATGCAAGACATTGAGTCTCCTTGTCTAAGTCCACATCTAATTTTGAATTGTCTTGATTTTACTTTTAACGTTGTTGAGTGTATGAAAGTTTTGAGTTTTGAAATTATTTACAAATAAAATGTTCAATTCATAATACGTATGTCTATTTAAACAACACTATTCTCTGTATGTATATATAAATTGATTATGAACGTTATGGAAAAGGTTTGGGAATTCGGAAATGGTTTTAGACTAAAAACTCCTTTAAGCTCTGTATCCTTTTTTATTGTCTAGGTTTCTTTACTAGTGAAGATAGCAGTGAAGCTAAAACCTTTTTAAAGGTTGCAGACCAGCTTTCAGAAGTCAGGTTTGCACACACCGTAAGTGAAGAAGTCAAGAAAGAACTCAAACAAACAGAGTAAGTCATTTGTCCTGGAAAGTATTTTAATTGTACGTAACATTTTTTTACACAAATTTCTCTCAATTGTATTTTATGTGGAAATAATTTTATTTCTAAACAGTGGTGTAGTCTTGTATAGACCAAAGGTTCTTCAAAGTAAATTCGAAGAGGCAGAAGTTCGTTTCACTGAGACCAACACAGCTAAATTAAAATCTGCCATTGAAGCTGAATCGTAAGTACACATCTGGGTTGTTAATGTTTTATCTGTAGTGATCCTTAAAAAAACTTTTTTTTTAATCTGATGTCTTAAGACTATAATTCACAGATTTATCTTTGCAGATTGGGATTGTGTGCTGAGCGTACACAGGGAAATGCAGCCACCTTTGGAAAACCGTTGTTTGTTGCTTATTTTAATGTGGATTATACTAAAAATCCTAAAGGAACAAACTATTGGAGAAACAGGTAGAATAATTTAAATATTTCATAACCCAAGCCACCAAGAAGCACTGCTTTATTTGAATATGTCCATGCTAAGCCCTTAACTTTTTTTTCATGTGCAGAGTCATGAAAGTCGGTAAGCAACTACGCGATGAAGGCAAAACAATTTACTTTGCTATCAGTAACACCGAAGAGATGAGTAGAGAGCTGGATGAGTGTGGAATTACTGAGAGAGATGGGGACAAACCATTCGTTTGTGCCTGGGATGAGAAAAACAAAAAGTTCAAAATGACTGAAACGTTTAGGTATTTATAGAATTTTCAGCTGTTCTTAGTTTTATTGCTTTATTATTTCTGCCTCAGTTTTATTTGCATACTTTGAAAGATTAATTTCTGTAAAACTGTTTTTTTTTACTGGTAATTTTACTATTTTGTTCTGCAGCGTTGAATCTTTCGAACAGTTTGTCCGAGATGTTTTAGATAACAAAGTTGAGGCATTCATTAAGTCTGAGCCTGAACCTGCTTCAAATGATGCCCCAGTCAAGGTAATTAATTTAGATTTTGAACTGTTAATTAGTGCCTAACAGGAAATTGCCATGATCATTAGCCATGGCAGAATATCCTTAGGAAATAATGTTCATTCAAGTAGTTTAGCGTCAAAACATGTCATCTTTTTAATGCTTTATGTAGTTGTTCATGAAAATTTTACTCAAACATTAAATTTGGCCCAGAGATCTACTTAGCGAGCTGTAGCAATCACTACTGATTGAACCCGAAAGTCACCATTGATGCATATTTACTAATCAATGTTCGCCTACTACAAAGTGTTAACTATTGTTATGGAATTGAAAACCATTACTAGCTTTGTAAATGGAACTTACTGCCAAACATTTTTACGTATTGTAAAAAGATATTTTTTAAAATCTATTTTGAGAATGGCATATTTATATTTTTCTTTCAAAATTAATTTCTAAAAATGTGTAGGATTTGAAGAAACTTCTAGCTTAGAACAAACTGTTTTAGTTGTTGTTTTTTTTTTTACCAGGGGACCAGTCTTTGGGTGTGTCTGTAGAACAAAAATGAATAATAAGAGTTAGGATGAGTTTAAAGATTAAGCACCATTTTCTGAAAACAATTCACAAAATTTCATTCAACGCTTTATGATTTATTTCCTCTGGTTTAGATTTAACTGGGAAATTTTTGTGAATGGTATCAATTTAATGTATGGTTTTCAAAACAATTTAGAATAAGCTTTGTTAATAAATACAGGAAAGCTGACCACAATGAAGCCAGATAAAAGCTTTGACCCATGTCCATTGCATTCCCTTGTAGGTTGTTGTTGCCAAGACCTTTGACAGCATCGTAAATGATGAAAGCAAGGATGTGTTGATTGAATTTTATGCTCCCTGGTGCGGACATTGTAAGAGTTTAGCTCCAAAATATGAAGAACTTGCTGAAAAGGTTTGTAGTGTCATTTGACATGATTTTAATTAGCTGCATTCATTAGATCATTTAAGTTGTGCTGCAAAAAAAAAAAGTTCTTTGAATGAAATGTATTGGCGTTATAGTGCTGAGAATTTATAATAATATTTAATAAGCATTTTTTTCTTTTTGGCTCTCGTACATTATTTAGTTGAAAGATGAAACAGATATTGTAATTGCCAAGATGGACGCTACTACCAATGATGTCCCATCTCCTTACGATGTCAGAGGGTGAGTAGTTTGTGATACACATCCTTATTAACAATCAAGCTATCTTTGATAGTTGTACTTTCAATATCCATGGTACATTGTACCTGCTATTTTTTTTTTTACTTTAAAGATGCAAATGGTTTTTACTGTTTGGCAAAATAATAGACAAGTATGACAAATCATGGTACATTGTACCTGCTATTTACTGTTTGGCAAAATAATAGACTAGTATGACAAATCATGGTACATTGTACCTGCTATTTACTGTTTGGCAAAATAATAGACTAGTATGACAAATCATGGTACATTGTACCTGCTATTTACTGTTTGGCAAAATAATAGACAAGTATGACAAATCATGGTACATTGTACCTGCTATTTACTGTTTGGCAAAATAATAGACAAGTATGACAAATCATGGTACATTGTACCTGCTATTTACTGTTTGACAAAATAATAGACAAGTATGACAAATAGTTTTGTAAGATTCAAGAATCTTTAAAGATTAGCTTCTTTTTTTGGTTGTGATCTTGAAAAATATTTTAACTTGTCTTTAATTATGGAGTCCTCATTTTGTGCGAGAATTTTTTCAATTATTTAAGAGCTTTTTCTATAAGCTCTCCAAGAGCAGAAAAACAAAAAGTTCAACTGGAACCACCAATTCTCTGGTAGTTCAACTGGAACCACCAATTCTCTGGTAGTTCCCACTATTGGTTAACATTAAACAAGTTACACCAGCCTGAAAATATATCAATTGTCAATTTTAAAAATAAAGTTTGGGAATTTCAAAATGAGTATAGAGTAATACCGTAAAATCTCAAGTATGAGCAGCCCCTGTGTGTAAGCAGGTATACTTTGGAAGGTGAAAAGCAAGTAAATTTTGCACCCGTAAATTTATTAAACCTAGACATATAATAAAAACAGATTAAATTATCATAAAATGTCATTACGAGTAGTCTTACAGTACTGCTTTCAGTTGATATCCTAACATAGGAAAAAAATGTAAACGTTTATTGGCCGCACCCCTTTTTCCTTCCATCCCAAAAATTTGGTGGTTTATACTGGAGATTTTACGGTAACCCTATTCTACAAGTAAGTAATAATAGTAGCTGGTACAAAAATAACATCCATAAGTGAAACACTTGAAGGGCCATTTAAATCAATATTTTACTTTAAAAAGTTTTAATTTTGTTATTTTTCATCACTGTAGAATATGTTACATTTAAATCATTCTCATCCATGTATTGTTGTTTTTTTACCTGCAGATTCCCAACCATTTACTATTCTCCTAAAGGCAGCAAAAGCTCACCTAAGAGATACGAGGTAAATATAGCAACACTATTTAAAAAGCATCTTGTCAAACTGGTGTGATTATTACTATGGCATTTTAGGGAATTTTACTCCTTGTGCTTGGTTCCCAACATTTTTAAATATACTAGAAATGATCTTGTTTCTTTATATACAAAAAATATTGTGTTCTTTTTTCTTTAAGGGTGGCCGCGAAGTGGATGACTTCATTAAATATTTAGCTAAGGAATCGACTGATGGATTACAAGGTTACAGCAGAGATGGCAAAAAGAAGAAGGCTGCCAAGAAGGAGAAGAACACAGAGTTGTAATGAATGTCCATCTATTTATGTTTATCATGTAATGTTTTTACCACATGTCCTATTCCATATTGGGTCTACTGTTGTGTGGATGTGTTGAACTAAGATGTAAGCTTTCATTATGTTAAGAAAGTTGAGAGAATTGTCTGTAAGTGTAGAATTTACCAGGATTTTGTTCTTTTCATGGGAGTTTTTTTTTTTAGTTATAAAATCACATTGTCATGGTTATTCAAATTACCTATATCTTCCATAAATATGTTGGTGTTTTCTGTTTTGTTCATTCTAGGTACAATTTACAGAGACCATAAATCTATTGTTTAAGGTATAAAACAAAGATCTTTTTAAATGTTTTGAAATGAAAAAGCAATTGCATTAACTGTCTTGGGTCAGCAGTTTGATTGTTGTGAGCTGTGTTGAATGTGATATTTGAATTCTAAATTATAGACCTAAGCCTGACTTGGGAGGTTATATTATTTGTTGACTACATAAGTACGATATGTGTGCGATTATGAACAATTGAACAATTAAATTTTTTTTTTTAAATACTGTTTTGTTGATTCATTTTAGTTATTTTTGTTGTTATTTGAGGTAGGCATATGTAATGAAAACAATAATTTCAAATAACCATAGTTTAATTATATCTTTGTATCATTTTTCAAAATAAACATTTTAGTGATTGTTCTATCAAATTATGTATTGGCAGTCCCCTACATTTTGTTGCACTATAACAGACGTGATACACTGTTTAATTGTTTAATACAGAAAATAGGACAGGTATTAAGTAATTAAGACCTGAGAAGAGTTTAAAAAATTTAAACCCAAATTAATACAAGAGTAGATAACTAGATCAAATTTAATATGTTTATATTGTTATATAGTACACAATTGTAATGTTATTGTTTTGTTGAAATAATTTCTTTCATAACTGATAACTGCACAATGACAGTTTGTTAGGTGTATTAAAACTTTACTGGCAATATCAAAAATACAATTTTTTTTTTAAATATCAAAGCTCGTTTCACTGACAGCTGATTTGGGAACTGAATAAGGTAGAGGGGTCAAGACTCTGCACCAATAAGTTGAAACAAGTTATGACAATGTTGTTTAGTGTTCATATACAATCCTGCTAAGTATCTTCTTATACATTTCTGGCAACTCGCACTGCTATAACTAAATATAACTATGCCAGTTTTAAGTCAACATGTCCTTTAAGTAAATATGTCAGATGTCACATTTAAATAAATGATAGTGCTATGTCAGTTGTCACACATTTTAAGTAAATTGTGCAGCTATATCCAGATATCCCATATTTAATTTCTAAAGTACCGTAAATAAGAGGCCACATAAAAATATGTCCAGATGTCTTGTGCTTAATAATATCTTCAGAATGTAAACTGTACAAGGGCAGACCTGCCTAATGTAATGTAGGCTGTTTTAAATCTACTTATCCGAGTTATCCCCCATTGCCTAGTCTTCCATGTGTTGTCTCTATACACTATACTCTAATATATTAGAGATAAACCTATTGGGTGTTATGGATCTTATGTACACACTTAAGTTGAATGTTTATCACCCCCCCCCCTCACCAATTTCATTGTCTCGTTCTTATTAAACTAAACTGACCAGACACGCATCATTGTTTGAAAAAAGCCTGGAATTCACTTCCTTTACTTCATACCATCTGGCCATTAAAACAGAGTTTACCAGGTGTTATTTTCCCCCTCACGGCTTAGAATGGTATTAAAGTAATTTAAAGTGGCCAGCACAATGTCGTAACCTCATTTACTTTTCACAAATATTTGATGTTCCGAGTACCCGTACCAAGTTCAAGCTATTTTAGTCTACCCAGTGTTTTTCCCCCGATGGCATTTAAAATTTAAGGGGACTGTGTGGTCAGTACAGTGCCTAAGGATCAATTACTTTCCCAAAATAGTTGCTGTAAACTGGGGGAAACCAGACCAGTGGTGATTGAGGAAGGTTTTGGAACTTGATAATCGACATGTGGAACAGGACCAGGGATCCGCCAGTGACAATAGTTTCTGCTCTACTGATATAAAGGGATTTTGTTTACAATTTTCTTACAATGAAACTAGGCCTAGATCTATCTCTTTATTTATTTTGAACTGGAAAGGTTTGTATCTGACTTCGACGTTAGTTTCGTTCGCTTAATCTAATGTGTAGGCCTACCATTAACATTTATTCAGCGTGCCAGGCCTCGCTCCCGGGGGGGGGGGGGGGGTTAGATTTCAGACTAATCCGATTATTGAAATACTTTAGATCTAATAATAAGCTAAAAGACTAAGACACAAAGGCCTGCAAGTGATCAAGATGAGAAATAATGTGTATTATAGTACCCGTAGACGGTAGACCTAACTGCTTGTAACAGTTGCTTGTTTTACACATTCAAAAATAGTCTAGTTCGTGTGTTGTTTGCTCTCTGTAAACGAAGTTAGATAACTTCATTTATGCTTAATGTGAAGATAATGCATGAATTATTTCCCTTGCATTACTCGATCAGCACCGAGCTGAGAGAATGCAATAATGCCTGCCCCACGAAACACTGTAAGGCAGTATTTTATCGCTCAACTTAGTACAGATCGAGTGAAGCAAGGGAAATATATATTACAGACGCCCCTGTTATAGGCCTATAGAAGATTATTGCGTCCTACGCTTTTCCGTATTCTGAGTCTAGTCTTGCATTTTGATTAGCGTTTTTAAATGATGTTTCCTAGTTTGTTAAGGATACACAATCAATGCTCGAATGTCACTCATGCCACCCGGGAAGAAAGAGTACCTCTAAGCATTTGTTCTTGCATGTGAGATATGAAAAGTGTTTTTGTCTTCATCTTTATCTGAGCACTATATTAGATTGGGTGGGTCACCCAACATATACATCAACGGTACCAAATTAGATGTTGTTGATCAGTGCACATACCTTGGCTCCACCATCACCACCGATCTATCACTGGTCACAGAAATCAGCAAGGGAACTGGCAAGGCTTCCGCGACTTTATCCAGGCTAACGCAAAGAGTATGGGCCAACAAGATGATGACTATTAATACAAAAATAGCTGTCTATCGTGCATGTGTGATCAGCACTCTCCTGTACGCCAGCGAAACTTGGACCCTGTACGCATCGCAAGAAAAGAGACTCTCTTCTTTCCACATGCGCTGCCTCAGACGCATACTTCGGATATCTTGGAAGGACCGCATAACAAACAACGAGGTCTTGCAACGGGCTAACATGCCTAGCATGATCACTCTCCTTCGCCAACGACGTCTTCGGTGGCTTGGCCATGTTTCCAGGATGGAGGATGGGCGAATCCCAAAAGACCTGCTATATGCTAAGCTCGCTAAAGGCAAGAGAGCTACTGGCCAACTCAGGTTCAAGGACGTCTGCAAACGTGACCTACAGGCTATAGATGTAGAGGTCGGAAACTGGGAGAACCTTGCTCAGCACAGAAATAGTTGGAGAGGCACCTTACACACCGGTATAAATGCGGCTGAGGGCAAACTTCGCCTTATGGCGGAGGCTAAAAGAGCAGCGAAGAAAAGTAAAGAACACAGGCTGCCCCTAACAATCTCCAACGGTCCAGCTTTCAAGTGCCAGAGATGCGACAGAGCCTGTCTCTCAAGGATAGGTCTCCACAGACATAGTCAATTTTGCAAGGCTGGCCAAATCACAGGAGCGCAAATCTAATCGTCTTTCGAGACTATGGAGCTAATGATGATGATATTAGATTATATTAGCTGCTTATATTGTTGTGTGTTATTTTATCTCAGTTAAAATATAATGTCTTTTGCATTATTACCACACACTCTTTGCCCGTCTGTCTTCTAGTGTTACCAGGTCTAGTGATTTAACTAACGGTGCTACTCTTGTCATTTTTGAACATATCCTATAGGAGCCTTGCAACTCTTTTCTGAATTTGTTCTAGCTCATCATCCCAGTTCATACCCGAAGACCCTACCCCAAAACGAAGAAAATTTGCCTCTATTTCTAAACTCCCTGAATATCACACACATAGTTAAGCATTTTGAAATTTAAAATAACTCATCATTTTTTGTGTATTCAAACAATACTGCAAGTGCATGCATAGCATTATTAAAAGCTTAAGTTTATAAGTGGAAACTATAAAATATATTTTATTTCGTATCGGTTACTTCCGGTATTTACGGAAATACGTAGTACACCAAGAAGGGATGACGTCACACATCGTTGTTAAGAATTGGGAAAAACCAACATGGAATCCTTTTTAACCAACCATTTCCTTCTAAAAAGTGAGTGTTCTAAGGAACGTCTATTTATAAGCGCTGATGCAACGTAAGTATGGGTACTGTCTATGTGGGGATCGCTTTGTCGTTCCTGATCTTTGCTCCGCCAATAGACGCAATAATGACATATTTCCCTCTGTTTAATTACGAAATGAACTGCTCATCTTTCTGTACGTGCAAAGATAATACACTAGAGACTACGATGAAACAGTATTACCAAAAGCATTTGTCACTCATGGGTGAAGCATTTAGGCCAGAAATACAACATTTTGATACTAAATCAGAGTACATGAGCTTTTTAGGAATTTTTGCGCCAATTTTCCACAATATAGCGCGCGTGTCGTGTGAGGTATCCGACGGGAAGGCTCACTCCATCACAACGTTACTGAACGGAGTGGATAGGAGAATGTACACGGCTCTGGAAGTGAAGTGTCACAGAAGGGAGTTAATTATCTGGGACATCTCGCCTCGGCATACGTCGTTCAATATATTTGTTAGCGAGCACTGCAACGTGTCTACCAATGATACCGATAAGCACATCGTCATCCCCATGAACTTGTGGATAATGGATGTGGAAGGTGGCGGTAATCGCCTGATGAAAGCCTTGGATCTGAGGTTCACTCTAAACACTCTTACCTTAGTGGTCTCCGGCTCAAAGAGTAAACGTGTGCCACAAACTTGGAGCAACGCTTTCATGTACTCTGCAATTTTACTGAGTTTCAAAGATAACCTGCTGGAATACTTTGATTGTAACATTATTTTGACTAAAAGGCTCGACTCCTTGAACCTCGAAGGCAATGTCATGGCACGCTTCCCTCAGTGCCTCTTAGAGTCCACTTATATCAGCCTTAACTACTTGTCACTCGCCCACAATCGAATCTACGATTTGTCGCCCCTCTATATCGCACCAGTGAACTCGGACACACCCGATATCTACATTATCAATCTAAGCTACAATGATATCTCCGAGATCGGCTCATTTCGAGACTTGGGCCGCCTAAGTATATTAGATCTTAGTCATAACCAAATAAAAGAAGTATCGTGGGACGCTTTCGCTAATTTGAAGTACTTAAAGAAACTTATTATAAGCAACAATCGACTTTATCGGCTCGACTTACAAAAGCTTCTGCCCAATAACCATTTGCAGGCTTTGGACGCGAGCCATAACATTATATCGGCAGTTATCGAAGGGAACCTGGCCAACCTAAGCCGCGCGGCGCTCGAGTTAGATTTGCGCTATAACAGATTGACCAGTCCTCCACTCAAAGATTGCCTCAAGGTGCTGCCACAAGAGTTAAATCTCAAAATCTCAGCCGCGTTTAATCCGTACCTTTGTGACTGCAGCATCATATACTTTGAGTCTTGCGTGCACTGGCTGCTTGAACAAAAGCAGAAATGGGCCATGTCTGTTTTCCAGGATTTGAATCAGATGAAGTGTTATAATCCGATATCCATTAGAGGTATTGTGATTAATAATTTGAACTTCCAGCGACACTGCGTTATCACGGAGGACTGCCCTCCGTCCTGTGCGTGCTCGTTGCATGAAGGAGTATTACTTAAGGTTAACTGTTCTTCTAGACGATTTCTGGAGATGCCAGCCATTATCCCGAACTTGACGAATGTCTACAACATTCTCTATCTCGACCACAACCCGTTACAAGTGCTCAATTACCAGCCCTATCTATGGCGGCTGTCTGAGCTGTACGTCGACAACTGCATGCTCACTTCGGTGACTCCATCTGCCATCGCGGCTCTCAAGAACATCCGCACCTTAACCTTACATGGCAACCTGCTCCAGAAGTTACCTACAAGTACACGTAACATCACCTTGGACAAGGCTATAAACATCACATTGAACGACAACAAGTGGTCCTGTTCGTGTGAAAGTCTTTGGCTGCCTCTTTGGATCAGCAAGCACAAGTCGGCCATTTGGATGCCAGGCAGTATAATCTGTGACTATCTCAGAAAGCCGGTGGAAGACTTGAGCGAAGCTGACCTCAATTGTAAATCCTCGGTCTTTATGGACAACTTCGTGGCCTCTTGCTTACTCGTGTGTACGCTGGTATCCTCGGTTTTCATCATGATTTGTTACCGCAAAGATGTTCGCTCATTATTGTACAGTAAACTTGGACTAAGAATAGGACATGGGTTTTCCTACGGGGACTGCTTCAGTCCATATGACGTGTTCGTTTCCTACAGCCAGGACAATTACAAATGGGTGGTCGACACTCTACAACCTTATCTGGAAAATGGGGCCAAAAAATATCGTTTGTGTTTGCACCATCGGGATTTTCCTCCAAAAGAGGCGGTGCTTCATAACCTGCCGCTAGCGATAGGCCTGAGTCGCTGCTCGATTCTTGTGCTTAGTAAAGACTTCATTAGAAAAGAATGGTCCATCATGGAAGTGAGGGCGGCTTTCCAGCGTTTCCTGCTGGTGGGCAGTCGCCTGATCATCATAGCGCTCGACAACATCGACGTGGAAGAGCTCTCCCCCGATCTGCGAGCGTACATCAACACACACGACTACCTGCGGTACGAGGACCCATCATTCTGGGCTAAGCTGGACATGTTTCTGCCTCCCAAGCAGAGCCAGCCCGCCGCGGAGCCAGCGGTGGACGACTCGAGCCTAGCGACCGGCGGCGATTTCCTGTCGAGGAGCTACGAGAGAGGCGATGAAAATGAAGGGACAGACTATACAGATGGATTGTGAGACGTGGCAGAAACATGTTCTAAAAATCAAAATCAAACTTCTAAACTTTTAAACGCAGACTTGACCCTATTGGACAAATGTGTTAGCGACTATCATTTGTTTCTGTTGTTTTTTTTTCTCCTTCTAGGATATTCACTCTTTAAGACTTTAAGGTTTCTGGGCTAGAATGACCTAGTTTGCATGCACGTGAAGAAGAAAAAACTGTTATAGATTTAAACATCACAGAAAAAAAAAAGAGAAATACAAATTCGAAGTAATCATATATTTATAATTAAAGCAATTACATTCTACAAATTAAGCGCAATTTATTGAATCATAATTTGACATCAATTATATATGTTCACAATTATGTTTAGTCATAAATATTTTGGTATCCATTTTACCACTCCAGCTATTCAGAGCTCTAAAGAACATACATGTATGTATTTATGTGTATGACATACTTAGCTTTCTATCTTAGAGGCTACTCGCACGCACAAACATTTACTAAAAAAAAATTTGATAATTATGGCTTATACTTCATTTCGGAATAACTTACGCAGTTTTTATTTTGTAGCTATTCTCTTTACAGGCTTAGATCTATACTCCACGCCACCCCACAAAGGCCCTAACTTGAATAATGATATTTGTCAACAGCTATATATTTGTATGTATATTTTACTTAGCTTTAACGAACGTGTGGGTCGATGAGATGTGTAGTTTCTCACAGTGACAAATAAATAAAATGTGACAATATCAGTTTCCCGTGAAGCTTATCTATTTTAGTATGTATTCTTGTATACATTCTTGTATGTATTCCTGTATGTATTTTTGTTTTTATTCTTGTATGTATTATTGTATGTATTCCTGTACGTATTCTTGTATGTATTCTTGTATGTATTCCTGTATGTATTCTTGTGTGTAATCTTGTGTGTATTCCTGTATGTATCCCTGTATGTATTTCTGTATTTATCCTTTTTTTTATTCTTGTGTGTATTCTTCTGATGTATTCCTATATGTATTCTTGTATGTATTTATGTATGTATTCTTTTTTTTTATTCTTGTGTGTATTCTTGTGATGTATTCCTGTATGTATTCTTGTATGTATTTCTGTATGTGTTCTTGTATGTATTCTTGTATGTCTTAAAAAGACTAATGAAATGGCCCGCAAGAAGATGACCATCAACGATTGTCAACTTGAGGTTGTGGAGCACTTAACTTACCTTGGCTCCATCATCACTAGAAACCCCTCGCTTCTTTTTGCTGCAACCAGACGGTTTGTAACACATTTCTAACTTTTTATTCATTCAACAACCCCATTTTTATTTCTAAAAAAAACATTTTTTGTGTGTCTTCAAAAGGTGCCACTTGTAACCTATAATTTAAAATGTCCCCTTTTTTTATTCTTTAGTTTTTTTTAAATCTTTCAAATGGCATTACTTATTTATTTAGAAAAGACCCTAGTTTTGTATTATTAAAAAGGTATATATATCCTACGTTATTGCCCTCGAATTGACATGGTAATAAGCGGTTAGGGATGGGAGTACGAGAAAGAAGTGCTGAAAAAGAGCTATTATTGATTTGGCATTCCCTCCCAGAATGTATATATTTATATCAAAGGAAGGCTAATGAAGCAGTAACGTTTTCAGGTCAACTCATATTTTTTACTGACATTCTTTTAAAATTAAGTGACCCAATCCAAAAGGAAAATTAATTTAGTTGCCAGCTTTCAGCCGCAAGACAAATATATCTTATCGGATGTTTTCTTTTGAAAGTGAAAAGATTTGTGGCTCTTTTGATGTTATTTGAAGATGAATAATTCTCTATAGATTTTTCCTCCTCATATAAAGTGTCGTTTAGAAATAGTACTCATAAAATCTGGGTTGGCAGCAAAAAATCGTTTTAGTCAAGTGATTCAGCCAGTTTTTGCCACGCACGCACAAAAAGTCTGCTAACCCCTGCCAAAGGACCTTATGTTAGCTCTGCCATGTATGGGCGAAGTATGTCGTAACTCCACTCCCCATACGTACACGGTCTTAACCCTAACTGTGCAATAGAGAACTTTAATGTCAACTTGACATTGCATGTGGCTGGTGGTGTTTAATATCCACAATATATTTTAGAACAAAAGGTTTATCTACAGTTTATTCCTAAATGTTTTCTATTGCAATGCTGTGTAGGATGGTCAGACATAAGGCTGCATATTGTTGTTTACACAAGAACCCACGTGAGGTTAAACTTGATTCTATCTATTTACAAAAAACAAGAAGATTACTTTATGTTCCTCTAGCAACTCCAGATGTCGCCTTAGATCAGTGGTTCTTAAACGTTTGAAGGATTTATAGCCTGGCGGTCACTTAAATATTCTATTGATTGCTCGTGGCCCCCTTTAAAACAGCAAATAACATAATCTATATGACTAATAATGGTAGACGAGCGGCAGCAAGTTCGAGTGGCGCACCGAAGGTCCTGGGTTCGAATCCTGGTGAAAGCTAGGATTTTTACCCGGGTCGAGAGGGTGTTCCCGAGTCTATCCAGCTCTGACCTTACTTTTATAGGCCTTGTGGATACTCTTTATGCATTTTTTTCTTTAAACAAATAATGATATATTATATTAAAAAATTTAGTTATCATTTATCATATTTCGTTTCAAATTTTAATAGAATGAATGCATCTGCAATGCCCTGCGAATAATTTCTTTTATGTTTTGCCATGACAACAATCATATCGTTTCACGCATTTAATGTTTCAGTATTTTGTTTTTAATAGCAAGTAGCGTCTGGAAAGCCGTCTCACACTCATAGGTGGTTGCAAATGCCATAAAAAAAACAACAACACGAAAGCACATTTCCCTTAGAGTAGCCGTATGTTTTGTACCAACAACTTTTTTTCGAATCGAAGTAATTAATTTTTCTTGAATTGCATTGTGCTCTGAAGGCAGACAACAGGTTGTCAATAAACCGTTAAACAAACGTAATTTCGTAAGAAAAAGATCTTTCATTTTTTGTGTGTGTGACTTTCACTACTTCATGTGTTTCAAATTTATGGCTACTTTTAGCAACATTCTTGCAACCAATTTTCGGATCACTCCAAGTATCAGAACGTTTGAAAAAAACAACAACAACGTCTGAAATGTAAGGCAAATATTATTATTAACATACGATGGGTAAACCAGCCAGTGTTTATCTATTTCACGGTGATTTGTCAGTACTTTTTTTGCGTATCAATTAGTGATAAAATGAAGTCAGTTTCCTTGTTGAAATCCGACTGGCAAAAGCTGAACTCGAGTAAAGCACGTTCTAGCTCAGGTGTTACACTGGTATCACGAAAACAGAAAGAAATTTTTGGGGTATTCCATAGTAGTGTTAATGATTGCTTGAAGTCAAAGTCTTACTGTGTCATTTGCGTTCTTAAATATGAGAGTTGTTTAAATTTATCAGGTTTTCTATAGAATCAAACTCCACTTCCTGATCAACCACATCAACTGGAGCCACAGGGTTGCCTAATCAACAACATCAACTGGAGACACAGGGTTGCCTGATCAACCAACTGGAGTCACAGGGTTGCCTAATCAACAACATCAACTGGAGCCATAGGGTTGCCTGATCAACCACATCAACTGGAGCCATAGGGTAGCCTGATCAAACACATCAACTGGAGCCATATGGTTGCCTGATCAACCACATCAACTGGAGCCATATGGTTGCCTGATCAACCACATCAACTGGAGCCATAGGGTTGCCTGATCAACCACATCAACTGGAGCCATAGGGTTGCCTGATCAACCACATCAACTGGAGCCATAGGGTTGCCTGATCAACCACATCAACTGGAGCCATAGGGTTGCTTGATCAACCACATCAACTGTAGCCATATGGTTGCCTGATCAACCACATCAACTGGAGCCATATGGTTGCCTGATCAACCACATCAACTGGAGCCATAGGGTTGCCTGATCAACCACATCAACTGGAGCCATATGGTTGCCTGATCAACCACATCAACTGGAGCCATAGGGTAGCCTGACCAACCACATCAACTGGAGCCATATGGTTGCCTGATCAACCACATCAACTGGAGCCATATGGTTGCCTGATCAACCACATCAGCTGGAGCCATAGGGTTGCCTGATCAACCACATCAAGTGGAGCCATATGGTTGCCTGATCAACCACATCAACGGGAGCCATATGGTTGCCTGATCAACCACATCAACTGGAGCCATATGGTTGCCCGATCTACCACATCAAGTGGAGCCATATGGTTGCCTGATCAACCACATCAACTGGAGCCATATGGTTGCCTGATCAACCACATCAACTGGAGCCATAGGGTTGCCTGATCAACCACATCAACTGGAGCCATATGGTTGCCTGATCAACCACATCAACTGGAGCCATAGGGTAGCCTGACCAACCACATCAACTGGAGCCATAGGGTTGCCCGGTCAACCACATCAACTGGAGCCATAGGGTTGCCTGATCAACCACATCAACTGGAGCCATATGGTTGCCTGATCAACCACATCAACTGGAGCCATAGGGTAGCCTGACCAACCACATCAACTGGAGCCATAGGGTTGCCCGGTCAACCACATCAACTGGAGCCATAGGGTTGCTTTTTTAGTTCCTATGTTGCTAGAGAGATTTTTCCGTCTGGTGCAGCAGTGTATATCTTTATTATTGCAAAGTCTCCACTTTTAATTGTGTAAACTAAAAGGCAGGACTTTTAGTTTTGAAAAGGCCCCTCTTTTCAATCTTATAATGCCCCATTTTTTTTCCACTTCACTTTTTAGGTTTGCAAAGGCTCAAATTTTATTTAAAACTAAAAAGGCCCCAATATTTTAGTTATAAAAGGCGGTTTTTGTATTAAAAAGGCGTTACTAGTTTTCTAAAAAAAAAAAGCCCCACTCTATCGTAAAATCCCACTCCCCTCTCCCAGCCCGAACCCACGGCTACATTGCTGCGTAGTTTGTAGATACAGACATAATATTAAAAACAAACATTATCAAAAGACACAAAATGACCTTTATTTCAAATAACATGGAGAATTGGAACACACACATGAAACCCATTAGAACAGTCTGTGGTAAGGTGTGTTTATTATGAAATTTCGAACACCTACAAATAATGAATTGAAATATTTAAATATGTACACACTGTGAACCTTCAACCTTCTTTCTCCTCTTACAATCCCCACACATCCAACAGTGGATCAACTTTGTAGGCTACTATTGTTATAAAAGCTTTTAGTATTTGAAAAACAACAACAACAACAACCATTGAAGGTTTAATGCCTCTTTATCCAAAGTAAAATAATTTGAATATTTAAAAAAATTATTCTTGGAAAATTTGACATTGACGGTTAGTTTTGGTTTCTTTCTTTCTGTGCAAATAAATTCTTTTTCAAAACAATTCATTGGACAACACACTAACACCTGCTGCTTCGTATGATAAAAGTTTAAAGAAGCACCTAAGTATTCGATTTTTTTAATGGCCTAAAAAGGTAATTGACATGTTAAACAAACAAAAAAGGTAGATAATTTAAACATGATTAAAAAAAAATTACTTCGATTTAAGTAGATTTATGAAAAATTCTTTGTTCATAATATACTGCACAAAAAAAAAAAAAAAAAAAAAAAACAACTTTTAAAGAGTCACAGCGCAATGTGGCAAGTAGGAAATATAATGTTTTTATCTCCTGCCTGGCATACACTGCACTGATCTATATATTTATATTAATCATTGATTGTGACACAAACATTAAATTTATATTACATAAATAGCATGTCTTAATGACTGTAATGAAGTAATGAAGAAAAGAAATATCAGTCAGGGATCCTTGCATTCACAAAAGCACAAAACTAAATATTATAATAAGTTAACAATCAAGAAAACAAATTCCTTCCATGATAAACTTAGCTTTATTGTAGGCCTAATACAATATTGAATACATGTTTACACTTTGATGTTCTAATTGTACTCAAGCTATAAGCTTGCATTATTTTACTGCTTATAATAAACTAAAACAATTTTTAAACAAGTCTGCGTTCTGAAAAGTTGAAAAAAAAGACAGTACAGTAGAAATTATTTAAAAAAAAACTTTTTTTCATATGTAATTTTTTCAATTACAAAAACAAAAGATCGGAATGTGCCGAGATATAAATTACCGCCAACCCGCCCTTCCCCCTTTAATGCTTTAAGAATTTCCCATTGAACTAGTCTGAAGCTTAAGAATTGAATACATTATCTATATCGAAATAATGGATATTTCAATTTGATATAAATGATGGTAAAGCTAAACGCAATCAGAACTACAATTGATTCATCCGTTAATACAAGAAACACACATTACTGATGCAATAGGAAATACACGGTTTCAATGGTATCCCGTATATGAAACAGACTACTGAGATTTAAAAGATCAATTACAACGCACATGTGTAGCCTGTAGACTTATTGAGAAGCCCCCCCCCCCCCTACTTTCCCTGAATACCCCATGTGACATCACAATATGTATTTCCTACGTGAAAACTGTTGTTGTTTTTTCAGATGCACCTGGTCGTATATTTAGAATTATTGGACGCGGTGGTCTATCTGCAAAGCACTGGATGGCCATCCCCATGGTATTGGGTTCATGCAATTACGGAGAGATTCCCCCTTCCCCCCTTTGCCAAAGGCAACCGAACTCTTCAGAGTCACAAATTGGTTCTTTTACGTTTACGCTATTCAAAACTTTTGACAGTGCTAGCCACACAATCTTGATTATACTATATGGACATTGAAACTGGTGAACTCTATTTGATCAACACTTTTTATTCTCCTAAAAAATCGTAACTTTAATTGTCTTACCGACTTTGTAAATCAATTACCCAACAATTAAACAACAACACCACGCTAAAAATAACTATTTCCGTTTCCGTGGGTATTTTTACAAAATGAAAATAAAGGAGGGGGGGGGGGGGGGGTTAAATGTACACCTCCTCTCAACATGTCACATAAACTTGTGGGGCAGTAAAATATTCACGCTTGGTGGTCTGCGTATAACTTGCAGTGTGGCAGATTTACCACACCATGGAGAACCATCAAGTAAACACTGCAGTAGTTTCTGTCTTTTCTTTTTACCCTATCTGGCAACTGGCTTTCTTTTTTTATGAGGCTCTCATTAAGTTATAACCCACAATAGGTCAGTGAAAGTCATGACGTCACTTCCTGGTTCCACACATTTCTAGATGCTAGCAAAATCTTCAGATTATCTATATATATGTAAGCTCTAAACATTTACTTTCAAAGTGAAAGAGAGACTCCCCCTCCCCACACCTCCCATCCAATAAAAAAAAAAGGCAACAAAATGGCAAAATAGACTTAAAATAAAATTACATTTCCATTCTTGCAATTATTCCCTATATCATTAAATCAATTAAACCCAGACAATATTCTTCCAGAAAACTCAACTGTAGGCATATAGATCTACAAACCTACAAATCAATTGATAGCAAAATATAATAAAAGCTAAGAAGAAAAACAACAATCTTATATAGGTCCTGTGACTAGAAAACTGAATTGAATAATTCATCAACATTGAAGACCAAGAGATAATGTTTATTACCACAATATTCTGTTTTGGTCATAAAATCTTGAGGTAGGTCAAACAAGCCACTAAGTAAATATATACACCTTTTATTCATTTTTGCAGAACAAAAAATTTGTTTTCATTTACAAAACATCAGTTCTATTAATTATATTTTTTAAAAGCTAATATTAAAACAAGTAATGTTTTAAAATAATTAGAGTCTATCAAATTTGCTCCGGTAAAGATTTATCAACTTAAAAAAAAAAAATTAATAAAGGGAAGTAACATTGTTGATAATATCATAGTCTTAAAGTTTCTTCTCTCAAGATTTTTTGATTCAGTTTAACAAAAAAATAATAAAAACCAACACAATTATTTCTTGATTCTAACTTTCTGTATATTTAAGCCTTATGCCAGGTCAGCAATGATAGCTGTACATCTATACTTGAACAGATAAACCAAGTAGCAGGTTTGGAAAACTATGTCAATAGCTAACATGTGTAAGTGTTAGAAATAAATAAACAAACAAACCCCAAACAATAAGGACAAAATACACTTTACCCCAGCGGGCACACCACAGCGTAACAACATGATTTCCACGCATTTCCCCCCGTCAATACGACATGGTGTTCCCCACTGGGACAATCGACATGGTGTTCCCACTGGGACAATACTATTTACCATTGAGATCCCAGAGAAATTTCAATGTGGGTGGCTACATGGGTGGCTACATGGGTGGCTACATGGGTGGCTACATTTATTTACATGGAAAAACTAAAAGCTCAAGTAGCAGCTTGACAGTAAAAAGATTAATTCCAATAATGAATAAAATGGTAAGTTTTTGGAAGTAGAAATAAACAATATAACTTTAACATTGAAACTTTTACAAAGTCCATTGCACACAAACCTGACCTATCAATATCATAACCATCAGTTACTCATGTAGTGGGTGATATGTAAGTTTCAAGGAAAAGTATTTTCATGGGTAAATATTATGTTTACATTTATAAAAATAAAAATAACTTCATTTATCAGATTATAGAAGACTTAAAAATGAAAGTCAAGATCTTATTAATAGACCTAAGCTTATAAAATTACCAAAACAACAACAACAACAAATATCCATAACAAGGTAAAAATAAACAAACTCTTTGATTTTCTTCTATAAAATTTTGAACTGCTCAGTATAAATCACTTTTACAAGACTACTAATTAGATACTAAACAGAAATTCTACAATTTGGAATAATAAAGAATAGTTCTTGGTGAAAATAAAATATGAAGATATTAAATGTATATTTGATAATTTAAAGTACTTTGAGGTGTAAATATATAATTCATATTTCATATAAATCAAATATGAATAAATACCAATGTGCAGCCATTTCTACTTATATTAATTGTAATGCAAACATTTGTTTTATCCAGTTTAATTTATTTAGTGTCAGAGAAACAAATCCAAGGGAATGAACTCTAAAAGCCTATTTATTTCATGTATACATGAGTTGTCTAAATTTATCTCTACTATACCTAGAATTTTGTGTAAAGAAAACTTAACATAAGCAAAACAAACTTAGAAATAAATTTATACAAAAAAAAAGAAAGAAAAATTTGTTATAAAAAATAAAAAAATAAAAAGTTGCTAAATTTGAAATATGTAATGATGAAATTGTTCAAGCAAACAGTGTGATCAATGTTAGTTTGTATCCAATCTTACACATTGTAACTTAATTCACATATTATTGTCTTATTTAGATTAGATAGAGTGACTAAAGTCTGTAACTTTATTTTTTTTATTTATAGATATAGTACTAAAATTAGAAACTTTATTATTTCATTTAGGCCTATTACATTTCTTTTACATAGAAAATAAGGAAATAAAAAAAAAGAAAATGTTCTTGAAAAAAATAAAGTTGTGATATTATGAATAAATATCAACTTAAAAAAACACAGACAAAAACAAAACAGTAACAAAAGAAAAACCCAGCAACAACATAAAATCAATATCTGTGATATCAATTTATCAGGCTGTATCCTCAGACCCCCTCTCCCCCCCTCTTAATGACATGTTTGATTGGTCTAAAGATATTATTTAAAAATTAAAAGCAGATTTGTGAAACGTTAATCATGTGAAGAAATCTACACTTTACATAAATATATGTACACACAAGTGTAAAGCAGTACCTATATATATATATATATATATATAAATATATATATATATATATATATATATATATATTTATATATGTATATGTATATTGTATATTTATTACAGAGCCTTCTCCTGATTGCACTTTGAAATGAAAAAGAAACAATATAAACAACAAATTAGCATAATCAAATGACAAATCACGTGACATTATTCTTTTCATTATACTAAGGTATGAACAACACAAACGAAACAAAAACAATGTCCATGTTATTTACATAATGTATACCGGATGCAAATCAAATCTATATTCACAAAATATAGTTATCTCTTAGCTTTGCCCATTCACCTAGTGCTGCTCTCGTTGGCTTCATAGAGTTTTATCTACACTGTTATAGTAAAAAATTATGGGCGAAACTAGAGCGCCACCTATGATTGAAGTTTGTATTCCAGGTGAAAACATGACAGATCCTAAGTCTGAATCCCTGATAGGCTTGATTGCGTCCACACCATTTTCTTCCTGGAAAAATAAAACCAGATTTTCCCGAAAAATTATGAAGTTCTTTCAATTTGTGTTATTACATGTACTTTCATTAGTGTCTTGTTAACGAAACGTTAAATATGGACCGTAGTGTGCTGAAAGCTAAACACTTTTGGGTTATGTTCCAAGCCCAGTTTAAAGGTTAGAGGTCGTGCTCAGATCGTAGCTTACTTTCATCAAGCATGTAGTACATTTCTCTGAGCTATTCTTGTCAATTTTAGTTTGTTTCCTTGTCTAGGACAGCTCTGTTGACAACACACCTGACAGCCTCTAAGACAATCTGGCCTAAACAGTTAACCTCCATCTTGAACTAAAACCGACACAACCATCTCCAATGCTATTAATATTGAACAAAACTTTTGTTTAAAATTTAAGGATTTGACAGTTTTTTTTTTCTACAAAATAAAAAGCTGTCAAATAATTTATTGACACCTGTCAAACACTTTTGATGATGTCAGCACAACATCTATTAGTTTATCACATCGTCTGCGATGGCCTTTAGATGAGATTGTCCTACTTGCTCTTCCATCAGAAGTCTTCAGGTTGTTCGTCACAAGGCGGCAGCGCGAAGAAGGAAGGTCAAGGCCAGCATCGGAATCAATGTGGCGGGGAGGAGTCGAGGGCCGTCACTCGTGCTCTTCAGTTCGGCTTCAGTTCGAGTACCTGTACCTTGTAGGGAGACAGAATACAGTTTGAATAGACAGACTAAATGTGCATGTAGGGAGACAGAATACAGTTTGAATAGACAGACTAAATGTGCTTGTAGGGAGACAGAATACAGTTTGAATAGACAGACTAAATGTGCTTGTAGGGAGACAGAATACAGTTTGAATAGACAGACTAAATGTGCATGTAGGGAGACAGAATACAGTTTGAATAGACAGACTAAATGTGCATGTAGGGAGACAGAATACAGTTTGAATAGACAGACTAAATGTGCATGTAGGGAGACAGAATACAGTTTGAATAGACAGACTAAATGTGCATGTAGGGAGACAGAATACAGTTTGAATAGACAGACTAAATGTGCATGTAGGGAGACAGAATACAGTTTGAATAGACAGACTAAATGTGCATGTAGGGAGACAGAATACAGTTTGAATAGACAGACAAAAAAATGCAGACAAAATACTGGACGATCAAATGTTAACTAGACTATGTTACATAGAACTTGAGAAAAGCACATTGAATAGAGCCACATGTTAAACACCACTAGACTGAACCCGACTACGGCGACTAGTTTTATTATTAAGGTAAGTTTAGAATATGTCAGCAAGTGTGTTTAAGACTAAGAATGTAAAGCTTTAATCATAATATGTTTAGCGCCAACGTTAAAAACAAATCCGTAACAGTAAACCATTCAAGTATGGTGTTTTTTTTACTTATGTATTAATTTGTTCTTTTTTTCCCACTGATGTATTACTCACTATTGTATTTACCGATCTATTCCAACAAAGAGAATTATCAACAAACCAGAGTTGCAACTTTACTTAGCAGTCGAAACATTAGAGCCAAAACGGATTGTAAAATATGCGACGTGACTCAAATACTCGAATAATATATTACATAGCCTATACTGGTAGCACCAAAGGAAAATAATGTTGAAGTCGTTGTAGATTAGAAGAAAAAACTTTACAAAATAATTAAAACTGTTATTTTGGGGGATGAAAAACAATAAGACAATTTCGTTAAGGTTTTTACATGTTTTTTCATAAGATCATTCGAGTTCTCGAAATTTATATACATTCTCATTTCTAACAAAATGGCATTGATAAATAAATGGACTGTCTGAGCTATTCAATAAAATGAACGAATCAACATGAATTATAACGTTAATCTAAATGCAAGACTAGACTCAGACTCCAGATAGACCCTTAATTGGCGGAGCGTCTGTAACATTTAAGATATGATATAGAGGTAGGCTAAATGCTGACATATGATCATATGGTAACCTTAGAAAAGAAAGTACATTTGCTTGATAAGTTAAGAACTCACTCATAAAAACAAAAGTACCGATAGATGATAGCTCCCCAGCAGGCATTACAAAATAAACGTACTCACATTTAATGACCTACTAACTCACACGTGAGGACAGAGCAATTCACACTTGATAACTTAGGCAATAAGACAAGCATAAGATAATCTAATTACTCACGCCTTATTACACGGGTACTCACCTCGCTTTACGTTAGTTGTGTCGGCTGCTTTTTCACCACATGAAGAGAGAAAGAAACAAAGTGAAAAGTGAGTTAGTTCTATGGTACATAAGTACAGACACACACATAGACACACATATAGACACACATATAGACGCACATATAGACACACACAAACACATATGAACACACACAGACACATACAAACACAAAAATTGACACACACACAGACACATATGGACACACACAGACACAAAAATTGACACACACACAGACACATATGGACACACACAGGCAGGCACAGACAAACACAAAAATTGACACACACAGACACATATGGACACACACAGACGCATACCAACACATATAAACAATGGACGTTCAATAGCAAACACAGTGGCTAATTGATTGTGTCATGTATATTGTTTTCAAATTTGATTGGTTGTTATCAGGTACCCACGAACTGACCATTACAGTTATAGAAAACAACAACAGCAAGTTAGATATTCGAATTGTTATGTTTCCGGCCCGTCAACATCGAAGACCTTTTTTGTTAACGTTGTTGTCATGTTTTTTTCTGGTATCCATTTTATTGTTCTTATATCTTTAAATTCTGTAGTACCATTTTACATGTCTTTAATATAGTTTATTATATATGTTGGTTTATTTTGCTGAAATGTTCATGAAGAGTTCTACAGTAATAGTATTTAAGTCGAATTTCACTAAGTATTAACCATAAAATACATCCCATTAGCAGGGGTACAAATACTAGGCCCACAGCACCGAATGGTAGAGAATTATGAAAGGACAAATGCATATCAATTATCTTTATTGCTCATTTGCTTACAAAAACTTAAAAACCTTAGCCAATATGCAAGACTAGAATCAAACCACAAATAAGCGTTGGAGACAAACATCTTCTGTCTGTAACAGATAAGATAAGCAATTGTAGTTTATCTACTTTTAACAATTTAACATTGAACAAAAGTATCTCTAATTTGATATAACACAGCGGCTAATGTTAACACCACAAGTTCATTCTCTTCACAGAGGAAAAGGTACCCACCTGTAAGTACTGTCACTTTGAGGCTGTCCACCTCTTTGTCCGAACTCCTACAAATGTAAGATCCACTGTCGTTGGTGTCCGCGTAGTCAATCTTCAGCTCACTGATCAGTGATTGATCCTGGACAAAGAAAGGGAATCGATACACTTTAATTTGGCATCAAATTTTGTCGTATCTGACGGAACTAATGCAGACAAAAGGGGAGAGAAAAAATTTTTTTTTTATTAAGGGCTCTGTTCGGGGTTAGACTCGACACAGACATTAAAACTTAATTCTTTACAATCTTAACCATCCTGCTTAATCATATTTGCACTAATGTTCCATGCCTTAATCCCATCTGCTCTACTCATAACTTGTCTAATCACATCTTTTCTAATCAAACCTGCTCGAATCACATCTTCTCTAATAATCTAATCATACCTTTTCTAATCATCTGCTCTAATCTCACCTTGTCTAATCATACCTTCTCTAATCAAACCTACTTTTGTCACACTTGCTTTAAACATAACTTGTCTTATCAAAACTGGACTAATCACAAATATTCTAAGCATACCTGTTCTAAAATATACCTTCTCTAATCACCCCTGCTCTAATCAAACTTTCTCTAATCACACCTTCTCTAATCGCATCTGCTTTAGTTTAATGATACATGCACTGATCACAACTCATTTAACCCTTCCCGTACCGACCTACTTTCTATCTATGCTATCTTCAGTCCCGCTATATACGAGCCCGGGACTGTAAGGGTTAATGATAACTACACTATTGATCCCTGCACTTATCCTTTTTGCACATATGTCCTCAGATGAAATCACCTCCATAATAATAACATAGCCTGAAGTATTATTTAGTCATCACCAACAACAACACTGTCCACCCAATCGAAACACGCAATGTTTTTTTTGTCCACTTTCAAATAATCATACTCTATCCCTTTGGCACGACAAATCTCCACCACTGGCCATAACAGAACTAGGATGATGTCTCCTATGGGCCTATGTTGGAACAGTCAAAATCTACCAGCGTCAATCAGCACGTTACCTCCAGGGATCTGAACTCTTCGATCCGGATGCGATGCTGTATGTTTTTACTATCCAGCTTAGTCCCATCCTTGAACCAGTCGATCTTCTCCGGAATCATGGACCCGCCGGTGGCGTTGCACACCAGATGGATGGGGTCGTTTCTGTCCACGAATTCTTTGCCCGTCAGGTTCACAGCTGAGGATGGAAGTTGGAGGGCTTTTAGATGCATCTTTACAGCTGTAGGGAGATGAGCGATGTTAGGTGTCAGTAAGAGAGCTTGTTTAAAAAAACAAACAGACAAAAATGAAAAGTATTGCAAACAAAAGCCACTCACACACACATCTACACAAACATGTGTTTAGAGAGAAGGTTAATACCCAGCAAGTGTTTGATAAGAGTAAAACTAGTTAAGAAGAAGACATCACACTTAGTGGATTCAGTAAACAAAGCAATTTATAAAGCGTGCATTGTCTAGACCAGTACCACTAAAGCTATCCTAGTCTCTAAATTCAAGACCGTGCAAATGAGATTTTGACTCCAAGACAAATCGTTACTTGGTCCCCAACCAATGAAACTCTGCATTGTTGTTACGATTAGCGTTGATTTTTATTATATTATATATTTCGCTGTAGTTATTTTGAGTATTGAACAAACATCAACATCATTTAAGTCCTACAGTATAATCGTAGCCATGAACGAATAGCATTTGCACAGCTAAGCTTACACACAAGATTATTCCCCCATCCAGTGTATTAGTACCTACCAATTAAAGTTGTGTATTTTAGGCCTACACCTATTATGCTCAGCATCTCAATTAGTTTTAATTATTCAAAATGTTTTCTTTTTTTAAAAACCATAATTGTTTAACTTTAGTTTTAAGGAATATAATCCTATGTTTTGTTTCAAAACATATGCACATCCATATTCTACAGTTTCCCAACCATGTCCACAGGTAATTTAGTTAGCATTTGCTCAACAGGTTAATGAAGCAGAAAGAAAGAAACGTACTTTTCTTACCTGGTTTAGCAGGAGGTCGAGCTGTGGAGAGGAGAGACAAGCAAAGATTAAATTACATACACTACAATAAATGTGCATTTATTAATATATTCTTTTGAAAGATATTTTCTTAAAGATTTTATTTTGTAAATTCCAAATATAGTTTTTAGAATCAGACAGTACTTTGACAGTAAAGCTATATCATGATTACTTTAGTTCCAGTTCAATTGTATTTTTAAAAATTAAAATATAAAATACATCTGAGCACAACTCTGTGGGTACAAATTCTGTGCAAAGTCCTGTATTAGATGCCAGACCATTATTGGGGCGAATGGGCATTGACATGGCCACACAATAATCTCGTATGTCGAGGCCAAATAAATGGAGAAGTTGAGCCCTAAGGGCAGCAATGGTCCAAAAAGATGTATTTGCTTTTTTTATGAAGTATATTTTAAACACGAAATAAAACAAATATTTTAGCTTTAGTTCTTATAGATTTTCGCAATGTCCTAATTATCTGTTGTGGTTCGCTATAAAAAGTCATTTTCATGTTTTTCATTGTCTAGTTCCAATTGTTAAAGTAATTTGTACCGTATAGTCCCCCCGCCTCCTCTTGTCCTTAAGTTCACTGTCTTAATTGCCCCATTTTTTTTTGTTAGGCTCTGTCCTTCTCAAATTTCTTTGCTCCTCAGACAGTCTCCATAGCCACCTCCCCTGATCTAATAGCAACTATCTGTCCACCATCTAAGTGACCCGTCCCTCCGGTTTTCTCATTTAACGAGCATACGGCTGAAGTCAACGCGCGAACTTGTTCTTATTTGAATTGTAAAAGGGGGGATAATAGGCGATTAAAACAAAACAAGTCTGATTTACTTCCCTTTTCGCACTAGATATATACCGTAATTAAAGATAAACGGATACATTTCTATTGTGTAATTTGTTTTTATCCTTTACTAGTTTTGCACTTACATTTGTAATACAAACTTTGTGAACTTGGCATTTTAGTGAATTTTCCAGCACGGAATGCAGGCATATTACAACCAGGGTTTACCTGGGATCTAAAACCAGGGTTTTAATCACACAAACACTTAACTCAAAACATTAACAACACGAATTATTCTAATGAACACGTTTAGAAGCCCATCTTTCAAGTACGTCATTATGTGCTTATTTCATTTCATTATATGTATAATACATATCTATATTTAAAACATGCTTTTCAATATCAATGTATTTTGTTAGAGCCTATATGTTTACTTTTTATATTTATTAATATATATATACATAAGATAACATTACAATAGGATTTTTTTTAAAGCAGCCACAACCTGTACGTCTCCGTAGAAACCAACCTCTACATTCACGCACAAAACAACACCTTAAATAATTGTTTGACTGACTCGTTTCTTCAAACTATTTTAGTGCTTTTGTATGAGTACCATTATGCATGGGGGCACGTTACGGCAGCGCGTTCGGCTGGCGTACCGAAGGTCCTGGGTTCGAATCCTGGTGAAGGATGGAATTTGTTCTCGGGTCTCGAGGGTGTCCCTGAGTCTACCCAGCTCTGATGGGTACCTGAATCTAGTTGAGATAAAGTAAAGGCGGCTGGGCATTGTGCTGGCCTCACAATCCACTAGTAATGCCGTGGCCAACAGAAACTGGTGAACACCGCTTCACCTGCCCCATTGATCAATTTTGTCCGATAGGTGATACAATACGTATACAACTACAGCCTTGTTTTATTTTCAATGTTGTTTGGCTAAAGTTTAATCTAAAAAAAACGCTTCAGTACGCATTGAATGTCACAGAAATCAGGAATCGGAAAACAAAGAAATGAATACATTGATATAACCTACAAGAGAAATCTAATTGTGGTTAATTGAACCTATTTTTAGAACTCGAGAATAAAAGGCTTCTATTGAGTACCAAGGAATAGTCCTCTATATTAGGGGTCTGCAACCTACTAGCATTGCATTATGCAATTGTTGTAATTATTAATGCTTAAACAAAACTTTTTAAATTGACAAACAATTTTTGTTTACCACTGTTTAACGTAAATTAATGTTATAACTCTAATTACAACTTGAAATGCTGGATTTGTATAAACAATAACTAAAAAGTAATATTTTAGTTATATTACAAATTACAAAACATGACTTGTTTGTCATCACTAAAATCAAAATTTATTTGGGAAAATTGATTTAAAGGGAAATAATTAATTTGTTTTCTTTGCGTTAAAATGCTTTGATCTGTTTCAAATTTTTCTTTATAAAAAAAAAAATAAAGGGCTTACAATATATAACTTTGAAGTTATCATAATATTAAATATAATTAAAAATCATATAATTTTAGGTTACTAAAGAATGTATATGTACATTTTTAATTTCTCAACATTACATTAACTACCCAGTTTGTATGATTACAATGTATTGAATTCCTTAATTCCGACGCTATCGTTACTCCTTTAATTCTAACCCAAAAATAGTATAGGAAATCTCAATTATGCTGAGATTGAAATATAATGAGGTAATAGCATAGAGTGGCATAGACTATATTTGACTATAATATACATGGACCGCTTGCTTAAGTTTTTTATGCTATTATCTTCTTCTTTTGCAATTCCCGATTCTAAATAAAGTAATTGTCATACATGTTCCGTTTTATTAAATCGCATGTTTTTCTACTTTAAATGCATACTTGTAGGCCTATTAATCCTATTATCATTGACTATAATAAGATGGACCGCCTGCTCTATTTTTAGAGCTTATGTTCTTTTTCCGTGCGCACACAACACTGATCTATAAATGTTTCCGCTCTTTACAACTTTCGATTTTAATTTTTCATTGAGAAAATCATAGCGATTAAATAAAACGGAACTTGTAAATCAATAACTTTATTTCCTGTATAGCAATTACTTTATTTATAATAGGGAATTCCGAAAATCAGTGTTAAAAGTCATCATATAGCAGAAATACTAAATCAAGCGGTCCATGTATATTATAGTCTATGCTAATAGTTGATGTTCGAATTATTTCTTCTCATTTAGATCTGATCTAGATCTATATTAAAATTATTACACACTAACCTTTTATGTGAAATTTGTATAAACAAATGTCTATAGACCAACGCTAAAATAAAAAAGATGACTTTCACAAATACTTTAATTTTTAATTAATTATACAACGCTTAAACGAATTTCTCTATGAATCTCTATTGCTTTTGGCAATGGTCTTGCTACAGCGCTAAAAAATTGTCTTAATAAAAAAAATATAGAGCAGGTTAACTGTTAGGCTGTTGGCACGCTGCATGATTTAGAAATCCTAATATTTTACTTTAAAACCCATTTTTTTTATGCCGCCATTACTATATTAAAAACAACACATCGTTATTAAAGTATTTATCGACACTATGTTTAAAGTATATACTATATAGCCTACCAGAAGTCGGCAACCTACGGAACGCGAGCTAGACTTGGCACGTGGAGCGATTTTCAATGGCATGGGGAGGACCCCCCATAAAGGAAACCCTTCTGCAAGAAAGAAATTGAGTGCTAGAGCCGGATGACCTTAAGGCTGTTGGTTCGCTGAATGAATTAGCAATCCTAATCCTACTTTGGCATACTGTTATCAAGATAGGCCTATTGCCGATCACTCTATTATAATGTCATAGTCTGTTAAATAAAAACCAGTCTTGCCATAGTTTGATTAAAAAGGAAATTGTTTTAATCTATGCATACGAACAAAAAATGTGATTTCGATTATGATTTCGATTACCTATTACTGGTGAGCAGGTATATTCTAGGGTTAAAAAACAACAACCCCAAAAATACAGCAACAACAGGGGGAGATTAATGTATATCGCAGTCATTATTTTAAAGTGAGTAATTCTATTAGGCTGGGAGACTGGGAGTTAAATAGAAAAAAAGAAACAGGGAACTTTGGTATCTGCTTGATTATTTTTTTACAACACACAGAACACACTCTCTCTCTCTCTCTCTCATACACACATACACACTCTCTCTCATACACACATACACACTCTCTCTCATACACACATACACACTCTCTCTCATACACACATACACACTCTCTCTCACACACACACACACATAGTATGATTTGAGAAAAAAAATAGGGTGGCGTTAAGTTGGGTGGTGGAAGTACACCGCTGAGTTGAATAATTAAACTTTTTGGTAAAACTGGCTTTAATGGTAGGGGCGTTGTAAGGTTTGCATTCTTGCATTGAAGACGAGGGTGTATATTTTTTTTCAAATTAGTTGCAACAAGATGTTTGGATTAAATCTATGTATAGCAGAGAAGCTATTTGTTTTGTGTGTGTGTGTGTTTTTCTTTAGAATATTTTTTTCCCGATGATATGCTTGAAAAGAGTATACAAGATTCAGCTGCCAGAATGAATGCTGTGTACTGCCCAGAAAAATTAATTAAATTAACTGTAAAAGATTAGCTGTTATCAAACATGCATGTTTTAAGGAGAGAAATTTGTGTAAATAGTATAATTAGGTCATGTGAGATATATATATTTACCGCGGGACAGTTTATCGAGGTTACCGAACATAACCGTCTCTAATACTGTGTTGTTATAGTTTTTTTTATCTGTGTGCATTTTCTTGTTGCTTCTTTTTTCTTTCTTTCTTTTGTGCATCAGAGTTTATTGCCAACTAAAAGTGTAACGTATCTGGGTTTAAAAGACCCAGCGTATCTGGGTTTGACTGCGACCAGGTAAACGAAAGTATGTAGCAGTTTAAAATCCCCAGAGAGGAGTCACAAACTCACAAACTGGAAAATATGCTTTTGTCACTAATTGCAAAGTCGAGATAACTCTCTCGATGGAATCTTGGCTAAAGTACATGTTGTGATTATCTTTTCTTGCTAACTTGTGTATGTTATTCTTTTTTGTGTGTATGTATGTGAGTGTGTGTTTGTGAGTGTGTGTTTGTGTGTGTGTTTGCGTGTGTGAAGTAGCATGTTTACATACTTTTTGAAAAAGTTAAATTTTCTCTTAAAGCTAATTGCCAAAGTCTTTGTTTTAACACTGACTACTCTATTCTCTATTAACACTTTTTTTTTAGAGAATCACTTTACATTTTGAGTCATGAATTGCAACACAAATAGTGGAAGAACTTTTACGTTTGCCTACAATAAAAATCAGTTATAGTCTACTTGCTTGTTATAGTCTACTTGCTTGTTATAGTCTACTTGCTTGTTATAGTCTACTTGTTTGTTATATTCGACTTGTTTTTTAATACGGTCACGTCTAGATAGGCGACCGGGTCTTGGGATGGCTAATTGACTCACTTCCCGACATCTTTTCGAACTGAAACTTGGCACATAGACGATAAGCCAATGACAACACATTCTTCCCAAACTTTTTGGAATAGTTAGTAACATCCCTCCACAATAACTCACAAAAATACAGTTTTAACTTTGTCCTTCTTTACACTTTATATTATATCCTATAGAACGCACATGAATGCGCATATTCAATATTTTTAAAACAGTAAATCATTTAGGCTCTATATATTATGTATTAACTTCGCTTTTTAGAATTTCTTTTTTTAAGATGGTGAATTGTAAAGTAAGTAAAGTACCCATCGGACCAAACTGATCATAGGGTCAGTGAAGCAGCTTTCACCAGTATCTGTGACCATGGCAAACTAGGAGACGTGTGGCCAGCACAATGTCCAACCGCCTCAACTTATGGCAGGTACCCATCTTAGCTCGGTAGACTTAGGGACATCCTCCTGTTTGTATTAATAGTAATAATTCCGGGAAAAAAATCCTAGTCTTCACTAGGATTTGAACCCAGGACCTTCGGTAATTATACGGGTCTGGATGATGTACCAGAGCCTACCCAGATTTGACATTTGCTTCGCGAGGTAAATGTTGCTTGGCGTTGTGTCTTGTAACACAATCCCATTAGATGCTACGTCAACAGTGTCTACCAGTTATGGAAAAGTATATATTTTGATTTGGTACTGCCAGAGACAGTTTCCGAACATTTGGAGCATATCCGTGCCATTTGTTTTCTTCACGTGTTGTTTGTTTCAATACGTACGTTTAACGGACAGGTACACGTGTATCCTCAATGGGACCTTGTCAGTTATCTGGCACTGGTAGGTCCCTTCGTCATCTTTCTGAACCGCCTTGATGATGAGATTCCATCTAGTTACCTGTAGAAGAAGACATCAGATGAAGTTTAAGACACGTATTCCCTAAACCCCATGGGAACGTTCTTTTCTTAAAGTTTAAAATAATGTATGTAAATTAAGTCGGTTGCACTTATGGCCTAACACTAGAGAGCTTTGCGTATATCGAGTGGACTGAGATCTAAACAGACAAAATACATTTAAGATTTAAGGGAACCAAGTTTGGAATTTTAAACAATTTAAAAATGTGCTTAATACCTAGAGCCCTATTTCGTCATATTCCGTCAACGGGTCCAAATTATACAAGATAATAGATCGGGCACTCGCCAAAAGTCAAGAAGAAAAGAATTTGGCTTCCGCTGGGGGGAAGGGGGTGTGAAGCAAACATAAAAAAAAATTGTTTAGGTATGTGTAAAACGGTTATAACCGGAAGTGAAGAGTCATTTTCCATGTTAACGCTTGCTAAATGACTTTCATGAGCGGACTAGTTATTCTGAATTCTAAATCCATGAATGGGTCTATGCGACACTTCTTGCTCACAGTTATACTCAATTTCCCGGTATCAATTTGGCCTGGACGGTTCATGTCCAGTGCACAATTAAATTTACACATTTCTAATGACAGGGGTAGCCGCCATCATCAAAACACCTTGACAGAAGCAGCTAGCTATGGCACCACAACACACACAATACACCTTGACAGAAGCAGCTAGCTATGGCACCACAACACACACAATACACCTTGACTGGAGCAGCTAGCTATGGCACCACAACACACACAATACACCGTGACAGAAGCAGCTAGCTATGGCACCACAACACACACAATACACATTGACAGAAGCAGCTAGCTATGACACCACAACACACACAATACACATTGACAGAAGCAGCTAGCTATGGCACCACAACACACTTGACAGAAGCAGCTAGCTATGGCACCACAACACACTTGACAGAAGCAGCTAGCTATGTCACCACAACACACTTGACAGAAGCAGCTAGCTATGGCACCACAACACACTTGACCGAAGCAGCTAGCTATGGCATCACAACACACTTGACAGAAGCAGCTAGCTATGGCACCACAACACACTTGACTGAAGCAGCTAGCTATGGCATCACAACACACTTGACAGAAGCAGCTAGCTATGGCACCACAACACACTTGACTGAAGCAGCTAGCTATGGCATCACAACACACTTGACAGAAGCAGCTAGCTATGGCATCACAACACACTTGACAGAAGCAGCTAGCTATGGCACCACAACACACTTGACATAAGCAGCTAGCTATGGCACCACAACACACTTGACAGAAGCAGCTAGCTATGGCACCACAACACACACAATACACCTTGACAGAAGCAGCTAGCTATGGCACCACAACACACTTGACTGAAGCAGCTAGCTATGGCACCACAACACACTTGACAGAAGCAGCTAGCTATGGCACCACAACACACTTGACAGAAGCAGCTAGCTATGGCACCACAACACACACAATACACCTTGACAGAAGCAGCTAGCTATGGCACCACAACACACTTGACAGAAGCAGCTAGCTATGGCACCACAACACACACAATACACCTTGACAGAAGCAGCTAGCTATGGCACCACAACACACTTGACTGAAGCAGCTAGCTATGGCACCACAACACATACAATACACCTTGACAGAAGCAGCTAGCTATGGCACCACAACACACTTGACTGAAGCAGCTAGCTGTGGCACCACAACACACACAAAACACCTTGACAGAAGTAGCTAGCTATGGCACCACAACACACTTGACAGAAGCAGCTAGCTATGGCACCACAACACACTTGACTGAAGCAGCTAGCTATGGCACCACAACACACACAATACACCGATATCTATTTTTTCCTTTATGTTACAGACTACTCTTGGATAATTGTGTAGCCCAGCGTTCGGCAACACACGGAACGGCGTGCCAGACTTAATACGCAGAGCAATTTTCAATGACACGGGGAAGGCGTCCCCCCCCCCCCCCTCACACACAAAAGACAATTTATTTTAAATATCTTCTACATTAGAAGAGAAGGATGACTGTTAATATTGATGGGCACGCTGAATGAATTAGAAATCCTACTTTTGTCAGACTATCATCAACAGGTTGCCGACTCTCTATGCAGCCTATGAATTACCATTAAATGTGGGATACTATATACAATTGTAGAAATTGAGCAAACTCAACACTTACAAAAAATGGAATAGCATGGAGAGACGTACTCTACAAATGACCATAATTATCATTGTTATACTATATATGTAAATAAGATTATTACGTTTTACGCTTATAGGGCGTTTGCAATCCCGTGACAAAAAGCACGTGATTTGTGTTTACTTTGAGTAATGGTGTACAATTAAATATGGCCGCTGTATTAATAAAGTTTCATATAGGCTCGAGCTTTTTTTAAATGATGTGTTGTGTTTTAAGTCTTATTAAGATTTAAGCTGTATTATGTATGTTAAATAAAATAGGCTATTTTATTATTATCATAGACATAGATCATAGACGATGTGAGCCTAATAGTGACTTGACTAGATAGCCTATTCACCAACAATATCACTTGACATCGTAGCCTAGCCTACGAAACATTAAAAGTGTAGGCCTATAAAGTGAAATTGAAAGTGTAAATAGGTCTAGCCGGCCCTAGCCTAATCACATTAATCAATTAATCTACAGTACTACTATTTACCTCCTTATTTTTGAGTAGGATAACCAATATTCAGATGTGAATTTTGCATGATAAAGAAGTACTTTACTTTCACCACGTTATGTTTGTACCTCAAGTGGGTTCTATATTTACACAAATACGTCACTAAATTTACACAAAAAAACTTAAGCTCCGCCTACTGAGAACGCTCTATTCGTAGATTTCGTCTCGCACTTTGAAAAGTTCTTTAAATGAAGTTTTTTTTTTCTTCTCCGGACTGGCCCAAGGCTACCCATTACATCTTTGAATGCCGCTCGGGAAAAAAAAAGAATTTATACGAAGCCGCATTTGTACATGGAACAAAAAAAATGATTTTGATTTCAATGTCTTCTAAGTTATTTTATTATATTCATGTGTTAACACTATTAATACTATTATATATACTCTCTATGATAAATCTTTTAGAGATATTCCTACCTGACCGTCCTCGAGTTTGTGGTCCACCTGGATGTTATTCTCCCGGACCCAAGTGAAGGTACCAACGGTCAGGAAATGGTTGTCCTTGTCCCCTATACGTCGCCAGGCAACCTGAATAATTGAAATAAAAAAAAGGTTTGTTTAAAACGGAGGCATTAACACAATCAGCTTAGTATCTAGGAAAAAAAGCGACACTTAAAGACGACTGGTTATTGTGCTAGCTACACAATCCACTAGCGGCCAATGAATCTCGTGAACAGTGCTTTACCGATTGGATCGTCGGGGATTAGTTGTTTTTTTTTACTGTCCAACACAATATACAATGACATGTCTGATAAATGTATCTTATACATAAACAGTCATGGAAATCATGACATATACGATTTAACGTCGTAAGGATTTACTTGCGTGAAATCCGGCGGGAGGTGGTTTGTCTATGAAATTTGAGGTGGTGGTCATTTTTCGATAAGCAAACATACTTCATTGATAATTATATCTTTAAAAACTAAAAAGGCATCTAAAATATGAGACTTTTGCAACGCACTAGAATATTTAACATTGTCATTTATCCCAATTATTAACGTTCATTTTAGTTCTATTGATTTATTATTTCTTGTGCACACAAATTAAGTATTTATTTAACCAGCATTCATTCATGCATAACGTGGATCTTTATATTTATACAGACATGGTCATATACAATTGGATAAACATATAAAGATAAACACGCCAATGTGTATCTCACCTCATAATGTAGCAACTACACTCTCAATTAAAATAGTCAACAGTAGTAAAACTAATGAAAAAAACAACAACAAATTTCTATCCGTAAGCACTGACCCAACTCTCCACAACTTTTATATGTCTAAAAGAATTTAAAATGTGGATATAAAGACAAAAGCAACAGAACAAATGCGTTCATCTCTTTACACCTTTTTTTTTTTTTTTAAATATTTTGGATTCGATTTAGAACAGTGCTTTATAAACTCTTTTTTTTTTTAAACAAGCAGTACTACTTATAAACATTGTGATATTCGAGTATCACAAGTGGCTAAGCAGGGGGGGGGGGGGGGTGACATACTTGATCAGCTGTAATGGTGTTTTCTTGTCACTCTTGAAGTGGTACTCAGCCTTCCAGGTTCGGAACAGTTGTAAGTCTGCGTTTGGTACGGAAAATATTTCTCTGGAAAGTCAACCCCTCCCCCAAAAAACAAAAAAACAACGAAAACGACGCGGACACCGGTCATCTAGCTTTTACAGGTTAGTGGATTTACCTGGAAACTACACCGATGTTTATTTTTCAGAATTGCGAAACATAACTATAATATATACGCATATAACGACATAATTATATGATTATAATATATTGGAGTACCTTAATATTAAGCTTAGGAGACGGGTATTTTACTGTATACACTCAAAACATACAATGAGGAGCACGCTATATCAATTTTCCCCATTTAACCATAGAATATAATTAGATGGACCGCTTGCTATATTTTTAGATCTTATATCAACTTTTTTTCCGTGCGCAACCAATTGAATAAGGCTGTCTTAAATTACTTCTACGCTCCTCGTTGTTTCTTAAATGTTTCCGCTTTATACAACTTTCGATTTTAATTTTTAATTTTTCATTGAGAAAATCGAAGCGATTCAATAAAACGGAAATGCAAAGGAAACAACGAATCGGAAATTACGAAAATCAGTGTTTCGAGTCATCATATAGCAGAAATACTAAAGCAAGCGGTCCATGTATATTATAGTCTATGGTTTGAACAATGTAGGCTACCTACAAGAACATGTGTACGGTTGTGATAAAAAATCCACTGAGCTATATATACATGGAGTCATTCACTTTTAAAATAAAGCATAATGTTGGGAAAATGCAGATATTTATTTATAGATATTTGGTGCGTACGCCTACGACCGATTTTAGACACTGACATACATAAAATGAAATAATATTATGTACGTTATGATTTTGCTTTAAACACTTTCCGGAAATGCGGCCATGAAAATGAACTCGACAAAATGTCTGTTGATCTTTCTCGATTGAATGCTTTGTCTGCCAAATATATTAATGTATGTCAGTGTTATTAGGATAATTAACACTTATCTATAGATAAAAGTCTGCATTTTCTCGACAAATTTAGGAGATTGAGCACTTCCTGCCTATAGCTCAGAGCGAAAATCTAACAAAACGTGTAGAAGAGAAAAGGAACGGCCAACGGAATGTTAGATTATTTCATATTTGGCAGATCTCTCAGCAATATTTAGAAAAAAACGTTTTTGTATAATTCTCAATGCAAACTCTTGATTTTTTTTTTGCCATAAAGGCAAAATTTTCCTCGCTTGCTATTGGATATCTCAAAGAACATCCCGGTGGAAGTGCAACAGCCAACACGATTAAAGACATTAACATTGTCCCATATTCACTGGCCCCAAAGAAACTTCAACAATTATATATCTGTTGACAAACGTAAGCTCAACAGCACTAATATCTGCTTCAGTTTAAACGAAGTGAAATTTTAAAATTAATTTTACCAGACACTACCTCAAAGAAACGGAAACCAAATAGAGCGAAAGTAACAAATTTTAAAATAAAGGGAAGTAATTGTAAGAAGCCTATCTCCCCTTGATGAGGAATTATCCTTTTTTGTCATCCATCAATTTTAGCAGGTAAAAGGTATAGAAATATCTGAGATAAACGATTTTTGTCCAGGGTTGGAGAATAAAAGAAATCATAATACTTTAACAAAAAATTGTTTAGAAAAGAATTTATCAAAACGTATATTCTTGCAGAGAATTTACTTCCTAAAATTATAAATTATAGAAGTTTGCGTCGTATAAAAACAAGGACAAAATCACAACCAGACAACAGATATATAAAAGGACTTTTGGGTATGGAATGTGTTACCTGTACAATGTGCCTACCTGTGTACGCAATACGCCCTGATATGCAAGGCTTGCACTATGTATGTGCACTGGGTCTAGTGGAAAGGACCTCAAGGTTAACAGCTCTGGGGTTCTTTCTACCCAGACGTCCGTCTACCCAGAGTTCTGTCTAACCAGATTTCTATCTACCCTGAGTTTCACTACTCTGATTTTTTGTCTACCCTGAGTTCCGTCTACCCTTTGTATCATCCATCCTGGTTTTAGTCTACCTCACATTCCGTCAAAGGGTACCGTCAAATATTCCGCCACTTACGAAATTAACTAAAAGCGTAAGAAAGACAACCACACCCAACATTCCAAGGCCACTCATTAAATACATTTCAATCTTCGTTAACATCAAACTAAACACTAAATTCCGACTCCTTACACAGACCAGACAGACACAATAAATTTTAAAAAAAAACTTTATCTACGCCGGCGGCATATTTTTATTTTCAAATTATTTCTGAGGTTCCAGGAACGCCCACATCGAGGCAAGTCATTCCAAAACGCGAAGTCCCGCCCGTCCTATCACAGAATTATCTCCACTCGTGAAGATATCATTGTTATATTTTAGTACAAATATATCATTATTATCAGAGCGATGCTGTGCTTGTAATATAAATTATAGGTTGACATTATAAATAAAAAATTAATAATTTTCTTTCAAAATGTTTAAAACATTATTATTTTGAAAGCAGCAACGGCAGGTACGCACTAGGCAGCAAAATATATTAGCAGCGTCTCTGTTTCAAAGATATCATTATTATTTTTTAATTTTATTAATGGCTGTTTGGTCCATGTGTTCTTAATGCCGTCTACCAACAAAGAAATTTGTGCCGCTATGTATATACACACATACTCAATTATACATACTTACACACACATGCACACATACACACACATGCACACACACATATTCACACACACACACATACACACACACATACGCACCTATTCACACATTGCCTTATAAATCTAA